>CM059306.1:4615000-4922500 GCA_030340665.1 Neosalanx taihuensis
TCTTTCTGTCCATCTCATTCTAACGTGACACTAATCACATCACCCTCCTCCCCCCTGCCCCTCTATTCTCAACAGACCATCATGCATGCAGTAGGGATGAAATACACATATACCGTACACACATTCAGTTTGAACATAGACAGGACATGCATGTCTGACTTGAGGTTTATATTTGTCAAGTTCATAGAGTAACAGCGTATGTTTAAATCAGCCATAAGGCCTTTTGTGTGTGTTTGTGTCTGTGTGGAAAAAGAGAGAAAATGCTTTTCTCTCCTTCTACTAGTAGTATCTGCTAGTATATTCTGATCCATCAAGCACGCCTGCAGACAGACAGGAATTAACACGTCCTCCTGAAGCTGAAGAAACCAACACAACGTAAGGCTGAAGTGTTGAGCTCGGTTTATCTGTATTTAAAGGTGATGGGAAGTCAAGCTATTATCTGTCTGGGTCTAAGCAGAGTTTAAGAGTGCAGAGGACAGTCTCGCAGAAGCGATCATGATTCAGTGGTAAGACTGTGCACACTTAAGAGTGAACCTGATTCACTCCACCTAGAAACCATGACACCGCTGGAACGATCCCAAAAATACCAATCCAGAGATGAATCAAACTAACTTCAACCCCTTCCAAATACAAGCCAGGTCTACTGCTTTTGCTACCATTGTATCTCAGGAGGTCAATCTGAACAAGACCAGCTACGTGCGATTCGTCTAAAATATGCGGGCCATGTGTGGCTAATACCTCAAGCCTTTGGAGCGAGGCTTCAGACAAACAGCCATGTAATACCCTGTGTGTGTATGTTTGTCTGTGGGCTTATGTAATAGCGTCTGTGTGCACGGCAGTAAGGTGGGGGATTGCTGGTAATCAGGATGAGTGGATTATGGTACAGGGGGGAGACAGGACAACAAGTCAAGGCTGAGCTCCTTAGACTAGCCAACCGCACAAATGAACACACCTAGGGCTTGTGAACGCACACTCTGCAACGTTTATTCTCCACGCCCGAAACACACGCAACCACACGATCCCAGGCTGGAGACCTTTCGTGGATTTCCTAGTCGCTAGATCCAAATCGCTCACGGTCATTCAGTCATCGATCACTACCCAGCTGTAGCGGTCTGACTCACAGGTGGATCTAGCTTACACCTAACACCATCCTAACCACACAGTTAAGCACCAAGACACCACACAAACTCCACCTTTTGTATCCACACACACACACACACACACACACACACAAACAAACACCCCTGCTGACAGTCTCCAACCACTTAAAGCAATCATCTCAAACAACCTGTTGACAATATAATCCACGATGACTCACTATACAGCAAATGCAGATGGGGATTTTCGTTCTGTGAAAAAGACATGAGACATGGGGAGCACAAACAGCACCTGACTGGATCAGGCCGAGCAGACGTGGCTGTTCTGCCGTCGCTGGGCTGTGTAAGCTGACCGGACCCAGACAAAGGGCTTCAGTGTTTGGTTCCAATGGGGTACGGAAAGCTCCACCCCACCTCGTCCATATGTCAGATACTCCAGGGTGTGCCATATACCTCCTCTATTCACCCACCGAAATCAACGGCCGCCCCGTGATCCACGCAATCCAATTACGCAGCGTGAAATAGCGCCCGTTCCATCCTCAATTACCAAACAATGACCTTATTTTTATCATTCAGCCGGCATGTTTGAGGTGCAAGAGGTTCAGAAATGTTTACTTGTCAGCGGTGGTATTATAACGTGAAAGTACAACATTATCACAGCAAACTCAGTTTATTATATAAGTCATAATGACCATCGAACCATTACTTAATTTATGAATGAACACAACTACAATGTACACTCCACCTTCCTCCAGTAAGACCTCCACTGACGCATAAACACACAAACACAAGTTTCCCAGAGCAGACAAACACACAGGTGAGACCAGTTGCACAGTACCTGCAGGGTACCCTGGTTCTGTGTGTAAAGTAAAGACAGATGGAGGGTCAGGCAGAGAAAACAGAGAAAGACAAAACTAAAGGAGAGGTAAAAAAAAAAGAGAGGAAGCGATAAGAAGCGAGCGCCTCCCTTTAAACAAATCCTAACCAAAACATCACAGCCCAAAGGCCCAGTCAGAAACGTCTCCTTCTCTGGCCTGCAAATATTTATCCCCCTATTTGTTTTCCAGTGACAGATGAGCACATTTAAACACACTCAAACGACCCGCTTATCAGCCCCTCGTCAGAACTCGACCCAATAAAGCATCTCCGTCTCAGCCGTTGAGCCATGGTGCGACTGGGCCAACATTAACATTTAGCCATTTACCAGACGCTCTTATCCAGAGCGACACAGACGTTGGCGACTGTAAGCTTCCAAAAAAAACAGCGCGGCTGTTAAGAACAGTATACTTCGTTGTTTTCTCGCCGTTGGACGCGAGAGTAGCAGGTGCACAGCGACAGCCGTGAAACAAAGGTTTGGAATGTATCCTTTGAGAGTGACGACTCAAGTGTCCAACAGGCAGGTGTGACTATCAAAGGACGCCCCCGCCCCCCCCCCCCCCTCCACACACACACACACACACACACACACACACACACACACACAAGGACAACTGACTTTGGCCTTGTCTCTGGATTTGGGGGTTGTATCAATCGCAACTATGCTTTATTAGACATCAGAGACAATGTATGAAGTTACTTTGGTGCTTAATAAACTATGCTAGGCTAGGTTATGCTGTAATATACTTTTTGCTTATAATTGACTAGCTGAAGTACTTGCTATAAAGGCTCAGCTATGCTAAGTTAACTACATTCTCATCTTACATGACTTGCTGTAGACAATGCTAGACTAGTGAAGACCCACAAAAGGTAAGTTATGGAGACCATCATGACAGCTGCAAAGCATCCCTGGCTCTCTGACACCTGGCAGCCTCTCAATGACTCACAACGCATTAAGACTGACCCGCAGTCAATTAAGGACATTCACTTCTGATGCTAAAGCAGAGCATTTTGTCCCTGTGATCCTGTGTGATGGCAATATCATGATGTTAATGTTATTAGTTAAGCTGAGACAAGAAAGCTTGTCCTTCTGCTGACCTGGCCTCTTATCTTTGATCGAGTCAGCCAGGTGCAAATAATGAACTGCACAGTTAACTCGCTCAAATGGGAACTGGATGGGGGGTAGAGTGCACACTTCATGAACCAAGGCCTTACCGCAGTTGGCCTGGTTCATGTCCAGCGCCGGGACATTTCCTTCATGTCTAACCCTGCTTCGTCTCCTGCTTTCTGTGTTTCTATGACTGTCTCTATGAGGCTCTATCAAGCCAAAAATGCAGTAAATAAAAACAAGAATCAGAACGAGACACTGGCGATAGAGTTGAAGGATCGACACATGCAAACAACCAAGTTGTAAAGACGATCCGCATCTAGACATATATTTTGGGACGCAATAATGTCAAAGACTTTACACTCTCGAATATGTACTTGATCCTGTCAATCAATGATTTCACACAGTTGCTGATGGAAAAACAGTGACAGAGAGAATGACCAGAGCACCAACCTTTCTTCTCATTGAGGTCCTGGAGGAACTGCCTGTAGGCAGCTGTGGCGTTCATGTTTGACCGCCAGCAAAACAAAGAGAAACCGAGAGAAAGAAGAAGAGGAGGAAGGTGGGAGAAGAAGGGAAACAGAGGGAAGGAGGGAGGAAGGAAGGGAGGGATGGAGGGAGGGAGAGGGAAAAGGTAAGAGGGATATAGAGGTAAACCCTGGGGTGAGAGAGTGAACGACAGAACACAAGGGTGAGAAAGAGAGAAGAAAAGGAGAGGAGGAAAAGAAAGGAAAGAAAAACAACGGCAGCCCTTAATCTGACAGCTCAGTAGAATCCTAGTTGACAGGGAAGACCCATCCCTAATCACGCAGGTAATCCCCAATCTCTCAATCCGTCTCTTCTTTTCCTGTTCTAGCCTTTTTCTTCCGCCAGCGAGAGTAAAAGTGTGTGTGTGTGTGTGAGAGAGAGAGCGTGTGTGTGCCTCAGATGTCGGCCGAGCTGTGAGGGAGCAGTGTGTTCACAGAGTTGAGCCGGATAGAGAAAACTGGACTTTGACCACAAGACAGGTGATGTCACTGGCAGATCCAGAGCATGTGTTTCACTCACTGCCTCGCCCAGGACAGTACTGGGTATGCATGTCAGAGGGGGAGAGGGAGAGAGGGAGGGAAAGGGGGTGTTCCATATTTCTCCGCTTTCAGCTGTGCGTTTATTCGAACAAATGTGTGTGTGTGTGTGTGTGTGTGTGCGCGTTCACAAGAAGTCATCAACATGTTTGCCGTGAGTCAAGTCAAATGTAGGAGTGTAGCAGTTTGTGAATGAGTGGATTTACATTTCAGCAACTTCACTTTTGGCTGCTAGGATCAACATACTGGAGCAGATTACAGCAGAACCAAACCTTGACTCCCCAACTCCCTCAATCCCCACTGACCCACCCGACCCCCCGACCCCCCCAGCCACTCTCTCTTTCCTTCAGATGAAAAGGTACACACACTGGGGTGAATCATTACCAGATCTCACCCTGTGTCTGCGAGCTGACATTTTATTCATCGACAGAAGTAGACACTCTAAATATGAATGTACACCCACTGTACACACACACACACACAAAGACATCCGATCACACCTCCCCTGTCCAAACACACACACTTTCTAAAGGAGTCATCCACTGGCATGGGAACTTATGGGATGAGCCCAGGCAGTCTCAAATGGTTTACTGTCCTGGCCTCCTTGACTACAGTACAAAAGTACCAAACATTTTAAATGTTAAACATTCAGAACTCAATGGTCTCACCTCATCAACTACAGAGATTTAAGCGACTGAGAAAAGTAATCGTTGTACCGACGGCTGGATCACAGCCTCCTAGGACAGAAGTTAAACTTTGAAAACTTGATTATTCAACTTCAGGAGCCGTAATCTGGATTTCCCAGAGTAACTGCTGCTTTTTACATTCCACTCCCACCGATGCCAAAAAATAACACTCTTTCACCCAGACACAACAACCAGACCTCGAACCATTCACACGCACAAATACATGTCCCTTTCAGACCTAATATTAATGAATGCACCAACACTTAAGAGGCTTATTCAAGAACTATTAACTGGTAAAATTTCTAATTGATAATACTGCTCATTTAGGTTTTGGGGACTGTGTTATGAAATACGAAACCATTAACCTGGTGTCAACCTTGATATATCTAACACAGGAAGAAGAAAGTGTACTATGTCCTGGACGCTGTGATTAAGATACAAACTAAAATATTTGCGGTGAAAGGTCAGACGTAAGTCTTCAGTTTAAGTCCTGGTAGACCGAAAAGCTTTCACGACTTTTCCCTCACACGTCAATAAGATGGAGAGAGCTATTGATCCCTGTCCCAAGGGCCTGTTCAAGCTCCAGCGTGAACAAACACACACACACACACACACACACACAACCACAAACACTGTACCGAAGCAGCTCTCAAACTGCCAATTTGCCACACACCCGACATAATTTAACAACACGGTAAAATACGTGTGCGGTGGGCAACTTTTATGAGCAGCCAACGGAACTGTAAAGCATTCCTCCAGCATCTTGAAGGGACACTTCAAAGATTTGACCTCGGTAAATGAACCTGTCAACCGCATCCTGTCCTTGGAAAGTCACCCTGTTGCTGTGAATAAGATCCAACCTTGAATGGCAAATGTGCGCACGCACACAGACAAACACCACCCCCCCCCCACCACAATCTCCAGGGTCTGTCAGCACAAGGGCACCAAGGTGTTTTTTTTACACCGGTGTTCCATGGCAACGGAGGTTAAGTTAGTCAAACTTTGCCCACAGATCACGTACCCTGTTAGATTAACCTGCCTATAATTTTAATTAAAAACACCCAAGTATATATTTCATTACTGAATATACTTGTAATGGAATATACAGGTATATATGGAACATGTACTTTAAGAATATTTGGAATTATGATAAACTTAATTGGCTAGATCATTGACAGTGGGATAGCTCAGATGGAACTAAGGAAATGTGGCTGGATCATCTTACCTTTACAGGAGTGAACCAGGAACAACAGCAGGTGAAGCAGCGACATGGGAGAGAGACAGAGAGAGGAAGAGAGAGGAAGAGAGAGAAGGTTCCGGTTAGCATGGATAATGAATGACTGTTCGAATCAATATGTATCTGTAACCATAGGCAAAGAGGATGTCAGTGGTAGAGGGGCACATGTGGTCTCTCATTCTCTCTCTCTCTCTCACACACACACACACACACACACACACACACACACAAACACACACACACAAACACACACAAACACACAAAAACACACACAAACACACTAAAGTGTGATTAAAAAAGGCAGTTGCTGAGAAGGACCACACCCATCCAAATCAAGTTGAATATCTCCACTTGTGTGTGTGTGTGTGTGTGTGTGTGTGTGTGTGTGTGTGTGTGTGTGTGTGTGTGTGTGTGTGTGTGTGTGTGTAGGAGTGTGTATGCTTGCATCTTTTCGCATTATTCATACCCATGTTGTATGGGTTGGGTTAGCATCCTGTCAAGCTCTAACCAAGATCTTTGCTCTCAACACAAAGAGCTGATCATGCAGACAATGACACCCAAAGCCTCTACAAGGCTGCCAGACACCATTTCTCTCACGCTGTCCCACGGCAACACACCATAACAACACTATCAGTCTCCTCGGCCTATCTACAAGGTCTGGAAGCCCGCCCCTGTCTTAGAGGAGAAGGACCTGCTTCACACAAACAGATGACACGATGAATGGATCGCATGGAGTGTTTGTGGGCCATGAGGTGAAACACACACACACATGCAGCCAAACACACACGCACACACACAATTTCTCTGATGTTGGTGTGGTGAACACACACACACTCACACACACACAACAATGGAGTATTCATCTAAGAAACCCAGGGAGCCACAAGGCCCTGCTCTAAGCACTGTCATGCGAGTGAGGGAAGGGTTGGCAGAGGGCTGAGGGGAGGGGGTTAGAGTGGAGGGGGTGGAAGAAAAAGGGGGAGGAAAAGGGAGAGGAGGGAGATCCGAACGGACAGAGAGACCCCAAGGGTGAGGAAATGGAACAGTTCCTGCAGAGATCTGCCATGGTTGGACTGGATGGGGGGATGGGGGCAGAGACATCTGCAGATGTATATAAATGTGGGTCGTTCAGTGGAAAGATGGAGGGAGATGGAGAGACGGAGGGAAAGATGGAAAAACCGCTCTAGAAGAGTGTAGTCGATAGAACTGTTTTAAGAACAAGAAAGAAGGAATCCCAGAGGAAGAGAGTTGAAGTGGAAATGTGAAAGATAAGGTTATGAAACTGAATCGGCAGTAAACAATGTCTAATTCATGAACTATAAACAATACGAGCAAATGAGTATTCCAGCTCACATAAATGTCAATCACAGATTAGATTAGATGCATCAGAAAACCATCCCCACAGACAGTACAGACATACTGCCATAAATCTTATGCATACAGTATTTACTGCTGTATGAAGCTTGATGTGTATTCTGACTGGAGGCATACACCATATACAATACTAACCACAGGGGGAGCATGTAGTATTTACTCATATGCGTGAAAATGTAATAATAAGACAGTGCTTTAATAGGAAGAGTAGTTAAATACATATACTACTGTAGATCTCCAGTAATTACTGCCAGTTTTTAGTTCGTTTTGCCTTTAGTATTTGTCCTCCACATATGAAAACTATCCATCACCAGATTTTTATGGTGCTGGTGGATGTGTGCATCTGTGTGTGTGTGTGTGTGCGTGTGTGTGTGCGTGTGTGTGTGTGTGTGTGTGTGTGTGTGTGTGTGTGTGTGTGTGTGTACTTGATGTGGAATGTACAGCATATGACACACAGACATTCAAGGTCCTAGACACATGCTGAGTGTCTCAATATCCGTCTCTCTATCTCTTCCACACACACACACACACACACACACACACACACACACACACACAGAGAGCTTTTGGGTGGGGATCAGATTTGTAGAACATCCTTAACAGGTCTACACCTGTCCCCCAAACAGAGAGGGAGGGATGGGAGGGAGGGAAGGCGAGAGAGAGGTAGATTGCGAGTTCAGCAGGGGTGAGATATGAGTCAGCAGCAACATGTCTGCCATCATTCTGACTTACAGCACCTACAGGGTGTTTCATGGCCTCACACACACACACGCACACACAGTTTTAAGGAATGCCATAAAGCTGCATGTGTGCGCACACACCTGCGGTGTGCACATAGCGTACGTGCCCCATGCTGGTTTGAGTGGCACAGCTGCCTACAGAGACTGACAGACAGGAGACACCTGCCCCCCCCCCCCCCAGCCCCCCTCCCACCCTCACCCCCCCACCTCCCTCGTCCCCCTCATCCCCCCCCTCCCACACACACCTAGCCGAATTGTATGGCCAGAATAGCATTCTGCTAACCCCCCCACACGACCATTTTGTTAGGCATCAATGCATCATAATGCCAATATGTGACTGGCATTGAATTCAGCTCGCAGTACAGGGCATTTACAGCCATCAAAGAGAACAAGCTAATGGACTAATTGCAAGGCATAATTATTTTTAGGGCTTAATAGGGGGAGGCTAATTTGAGAATTCTTAAATAAAACGTATAAAAAATGCAACATTAGTCAGAGCAGCATGTTAATGCTGCCTAACTAGCTCATAAGTCGGACCCAGGGAAACTGAGAGACTAAATCATTTGGGGTTTGGGAGGTACGGGAGGGGAGAGGCCCACTATCAAGTATTCCTCCATTCATATTCATGAGAGGCTGGCGAGGACAGGCGAAGCGAGCACGGGAACATGGTCGGCTTCGACACTCGTCACGAGAGGCCTCCCCCTCAGCCTTTGATGTAACGGTTTCCACGCTCACTCGGGTAAATAAACGTTCTTCAAAAGAGTGTGCGTGTGTGTGTGTGTGTGTGTGTGGGGTGGGCGGAGCAGGGGTGAGATAACAGTGGCGTCAGGTCTCCTGAGGGAGAGAGGGGCGTCGAGATTCAGGCTGTTTGGACAAACCGTTCCGTTAGATAGCATGGGACGAAGGTTCCACAGTAACCTCCTCAGACCTTCTCTTTGTCTTGATAAACCCATTCCACCCCCCCCCCCTCCTCCCCTCCCCAACACACACACACACACAAACAAACATACACAAACACACAAACGCACACACACACACCCTTGTCAGCAGAATGGCATCACTTCATTAAAGGTTATTGACAACTGGCTGTTAACGCTGGGATGGAGGGGAAGAGCTGCCTAAATAACAGAAGAGGGGATGGGATGTGGTGGTGAATGGACTGGAAAACAGACGCACAAAGAAATGGAACAATGGAAGGCAGTAAGGGAAGAACAGAGAGGTGGCAGTCCTTGAATTCTCTCAGCCTCACCTTGAGTCAGGTGAGGGTGAGAGATCTGGCTTGACCCTCTGGATCACACAACATATTAATCTTAACAAGGAAGTAGGAACGATCCGTGACCTCATCTCCCCCCCCCCCCCCCCCCCCCCGTGCTCCACTCGCCTAAAGGCTTTCTCATCTACAAACCCTTCTACGCTATATTGGTCTCAGCTAGACTTTTATAACAGGTCCTGGCCTCTGTATAAATCATCCCTCCCTATCTCCATTTACACATCCACCCATTTGGCCATCTATTCAACTATTCATCCATCAGACAACTTGTTTATCTATTTGCCAGTCCATCAATCTGTCCAACCTTATATCCTATACAATACTATTGGGATTTAATGTTTCAGTCCTTGAGTGAAGCATTTGTCGGCCAAATGTTTGACCCTCTCAGTCTTTCTCTCATGTCGTCCTCCCCCTTCCTCTCTCTTCCCCCCCTCTTCCCCCCTCTTCCTCCCCCTTCCTCTCTCTTCCCCCCCTCTTCCCCCCTCTTCCTCTCTCTTCCCCCCTCTTCCCCTCTCTTCCCCCCTCTTCCCCCCTCTTCCTCCCTCAATCAGCTGTCATGCTACAGTACAAACCAGATAGGGCCACTCCCAAGAGGCATGAAGTTCAGAATTTACAGCAAGGTCCCCCTCCCCTCTCTCTCGTTCCGTATCGCTCACTAGCCTTCATCTCTCACCTGTCTTCCTCCCCCTCTCCACAGTCAGCTGTCGTTTTCCTCAGCGAGAGGAAGAGGAGAGGGGTGACGAAGGACGAAAGCTGCTGGCTCTAACTCGTCTCAGTGTCCAGTCAGCAGACACCGACAACATGGCCGCCATCGTCTGCGTGAATACCAATCTGACTCCACACCCTCAGACCACAAACAGCTGGGGAGGGAGGGGACTCAGAGAGAGGAGGGGGTCTGTCTCCGACTCCAACAACTGGGACATACTCTTACCTATATCATATTCCTTCTCCATCCCTTCCCCATCAATCATTTTCTCAATGTCTTTCACACCCCCGGTCCAGCCAACCTTCACACCCTTTTGCAGACACACAAGCACGCACACACACACACAAACGCTACCGTAAGAACAAGTCAATCCGACACACACACACATTTCTCATCTGTGTCAGTAGTGTTGTACAGCTGCCAAGCAGCACACACAGCTATAACTAATGTTGTCTGTGTAGACAAAACACATACCTCCACTCTAGAAGGCCAGGAAGCTACATATGGCAACCAAAAGAAACCGTTTAAAAATAGGACTTTATTCCTCTCTCTACTCTGTGACCCCCCCCCCCTTCCCTTTCTTTCCTAGATGGAGAGAAAGTGTGAGTTCTCGCCTGCGTTTCATTCCAGCGTTTACCTAAACAGCTCCTGTCTGACGCTACGACAGTACATTCCTCAAGCGCACTTTCTCCGTCCATCAGCAACTCTGGTAACATCAGCAACCTAAACCCGCACGCACACGCAAACACACACATGAACACACACACACACGCACACTCTCCTCTTTTTTTGTAATACTGTAATTCTGCAATTCTCCTCAAGTCCAATAACGGACTATATGTCTATATGTCTACTTAACTTATTTTTTTATACTGGACTACTTAACTGGACTACTTAACGTACTTATTTTCTTATTTTTTATATTGGACTTTATCGTGCCCGCCTAATGCTATTGTTATTGTCATTATTGTTATATTACCCTGCAACTCTGTGTGCTGTACTTTACCCTGCTGCTGTTGTGAACTGCAATTTCCACCCCCTGGAGGACAAATAAAGGTTTATCTAATCTAATCTAGCCTGTCCCCCAAAACAGAGACCTGCTGTGAAGAACTCTGAGCTGACGAGAGGACTTTTCTACTCTTTCTGACTAACTTGCTGCATCCCAGCAAGTTATTTATACATCAAATACTTGCCTGTCTGATTCTCTGGAAGAAGGGTAAAATAAAAGGAGACAGAGAGAGAAAGGGAAAGGGGGGGGTGAGGGGTGAGGGGTGGGCTTAAGCGCTGCCTGACTTCCACAAGAGGGCCTGGTTCATAGAGACAGAGAAAGAGAAAGAAAGAAAGAGAGCGAGAAACAGAGAGAAAGAAATCAGAGAGGAGAGGTAACGGCCTGCTCCCCCCTCTGTCAGAAAGAAAGATTGTATTCATTCGCCCCCGACAAACACCACCACTCTGTGCTCGCACCCTCCACTCCTCCTTCCCTCCCCCTCTCTCCGCTCTCTGTCCTTTTTTCTTGGCCTTTGTTACTCCCCCCCTCCCCACCGGCCTCCGATCCTCCCTTCCCTCCCTCCCCTCCCTCCCCTCCCTTGCTCCGTGCCATTGATGTTGAAGCCAGTGAATGGCAAGCAGCTCTCGGCGGTGCTGTGATCTAGTGGTGTTCACACCCACCTACTCCACACACACGCAGCCCTGGAAGACCACTGGAGCGAGACCTGAGGACTCCTGCTCTTTACAGCCAGACCCAGGCCCAGGCTCATTCAACATCAGAAAACCCTGTAACTGTAGCATGGCTAGTCTAGACCTGAGCAGAACTAGGTCTCGGCAGCCATGTTGTGCCCGGCAGCTATGTTACAGAGGCCAGTTTCCTGCTTTCAGTGAAGAGAAACGAGCGACTGGAGCCGAGGCAGGCTGATCCCACTGTCCCCAACCCTTCGACACTCCGAGCTCTGGAGCCTGGAACAAGACAGCACACACACACATCATATGCCCTGATGAATGTTTTATGTTTTAACAGTTTTCTGCAGAAACTCACTTGGGACCACTGCATGAATTAAGTAACACCACATACAGTATATTGTATTTGTACATGTTATGTATTAGTACACCCTATAATTGTATTTCAAACTGAGCAGGGACAGTGTAAAGGTCATGATGTGATCTGTCTGTCTGTCTGTCTGTCTGTCTGTCAGTCTGGTCTCACATGTTTTCTGCTGCAGCTACAAGGGTGTGTGGGTGGCACAAACAGCGGGGAGTGTGTGTCCGACTGTGTCGCCAGCCACGTTCGTTGCATGGGTCGTGTCAGGTTCCCTATTCTTTTGGAATGTTCCAGAACACAGGCCTCATTAACAGTGGAACAGAGGAAGGGTGCGGCCTAAATAAATAAAATGAAATAATTTCATTCCATGGCCCAGATGCGAATGGATTAAGCGTTGTTCTCCCCCCTCTCCCCCTCTTTGACTCCCTCTCACCCCTCTCTCACACTCTGTAAATACACCACAGGGACGGAGGGGTTGGATTCTCAACCCTTCCCACAATAGAACGTGTCAATAGTGACTCTGATGATGCGGGAGTTGCGCTTGGCTGAATTGCAGCAGTGTTTTAGAAGTGGAGTCAGCAGAGGGGAATGTGAAAAGCGGAGACGAGGCGCCGCTTTTCGCTCGTATTTGCGAGGCGCTGAAAGCCTGCGTGCATTGAAGGTCCAATTCTACTTGATCCGTTTCCTATTCGTCGGTACAGCGCAGCACAACGGCGCATGTTATACCGCACACTGCAAGTTCAAACTGTTCAGGAAGTATTAAGATCATCGCAGAAGGTTGTGTGGGTTGCCGTGCAACAGGAAGGGATGGGAGAGAGGGGAGTAGTGAGCATATACATTTACATTACATTTACATTTATTCATTTAGCAGACGCTTTTATCCAGAGCGACTTACAGTAAGTACAGGGACGTTCACCCTGAGGCAAGTAGGGTGAAGTGTCTTGCCCAAGGACACAACATCATGTAGCCACAGCCAGGAATCAAACTCACAACCTTCCGATCATGAGCCTGCGCCTTAACCGCTGAGCCACATGACTCCCATATAGGTTTTTTTGAAAAGGCATTAGTGTGAATCCCACTCCCACCTAAAGGTCATTACCCAGAGGCACTTTCTTTCTCAATCTCCCTTCTCAACTGTCTCTCTGTATCTGTCTCTCTCCACACACACTGCAGAAATACCACACACACTGTAGCTCCCTCAAACACACTGCATGCCTGGGGTGAGGGTGAGGAGGGGGGGCATCATGTGTCAGGGGTCCCAACAACCTCACAAGACCTAAAGTGTGACCCATATAACATGGATGCTATATCTACCGAACGGTCCCAGAAACACCAACCCAGAGCACATGAAAGCAGCTGCTTTGCATCCCAGAGAGGAGTGTGGGGATTTGCATGAGGAGCCAGAGGTAGGAGAGAGGTTAAGCTAGCTAACAGACAGACATGGCTCCCAGCAAGGGCTGCGTTTTACCTTGCCAGTCTTCCTGTCAACTCCCCCTCTCCAGGACTGTGTGTGTGTGTGTGTGTGTGAGTGTGTGTGTTCGTGTGTGTGTGTGTGTGTGTGCGTGCGCTCTATTGAAGCAGATCTAATCAGGGAGAGTGTCTAACCTCTGGACCACCCTACATCACACACAAACAAAGGTGAAGAGTGCCAAGACAAATGTTGCACTACTACTGTCTGTCTAGATTTCTGTTCTGAGCACGAGGAGAAGTTACGATCGCCGACCGATGCTCTTTTGCTAAAGCTCTCTCTTAGAAGGCGCTTTGGATAAAAGGGTCTGCTAAATGCATGAATGTAAATATCCGTTAACCTCCCCCCACAAGCCTGCACACGCTGCTGACCAACGCACAGACAGACACAATGATTCACCCTGTCCACTGACCTTGTTTCACACACACAAACAAGGACAGCCTGTGCTTACAGCCCGAATGATTCAATATTCATAACTTTATTTAAAAATAGCTCCCTGCTAAGAGCAGAGGCAGGTCCCTCCAGTCAGTCCATCCAGCTGTCTGCTCCAGAACTTTCTGTGACAGGAGCGACGCACAGATGAATTACACAACTTGTTAAGGAAAGAAGTCATCATTGGAAATCTGATGAAATTAAAAAAATCTTGCGGTGCGAGGAGACGGAAGGTTTCCGGACACTTCTGAGCAGGCGAGCTTGGGGAATGAAAACGCAGAGCGACCGAGGTTCGACCATGAAACAATAACCCTGGTGCAGTCTGTCAGACCTGACAGGATGAGGCTATCACACACACACACTGTTATGATAGAGTTGCGGAACATTAAAGTGGGTTGTTTTTTGTCCGGGGGGGCGGTCCTGATCAATCCATCCCCCACCTGCTCCTCCTATCCACTCATATCCTGTGTCTCATCACACATCATCGGTATCTGTACAGAACTACAGTCTCAGTCAGCTTAGATCAGGGGTGTCCAATCAGGGTCCTCGAGGGCCGCTGTCCTGAAGGTTTCAGATGTTTTCCTGCTCCAGTATACCTGATTCTAAAGAATGGGACTTTATCAAGCTCTGTGGAGGTGTGCTAGAGCAAGGAAACATCTACAACTGTCAGGACAGTGGCCCTCGAGGACCCGAATTGGACACCCCTGGTTAAGATGCACTGTAAACATCTTCGAGAAGAATAAATAATTATGTGCAGTTGGTTGGTGTACAGCACAGGTGTCAAGATCCAGTCCTCGAGGGCCGCCCTCCTGAAGGTTTTAGATGTTTCCCTGCTCCAGCACACCTCCACAGAGCTTGATGACGACCCTTTATTAGAATCAGGTGTGCTGGAGCAGGGAAACATCTAATGCCTTCAGGAGAGCGGCCCTCGAGGACTGGAGTTTGACACCCCTGGTGTACAGTGTCTGTAGGAGTATGTAGTATGTCACGGGCAGAGCATCTGTGATTAAGTAACCACTAGAAATAGCGTCAGTCGTGAATGGTCTGGTGAGTTTCTCGGCAAGTGACGAGAGTAGTTCTATACATTTATTTTTAGATGGATCTGGTATGTCTGTGTGTGTGAGTGCAAGTCTTGATTCATGTGTGTGTGTGTGTGTGATGATGTGCCTCAGTCAGTGGTGACACAGCAGAAAGAAGGGAGTGAGAGGAGGGGAGGAGGAGGGAGAGGAGCATTCCTGAAATAACAGGGCGAGGGCCAACGGGAGGGGGGAGGGAGGAAGCAGAAAACATGTTCAGCTACTGCTCTTAAAGACACAGAGCCACTGTCTGGAGGAGACACAGGCATCGCAGTACAGCACAGTACAGTGCAGCCACAGTCACTCTCACACGTACACACACACACACACACACACAAACACACACTTGGCATCCCTCGGCCAGACTAGGGGGCTCTGTGATCCTGATGCTGTCTCCTGAGGGGGGCATCAGCAACAAAGAGCTTTTCTCACAACCCTCCCCCTTCTCTACCTACCTCTCTTACCCCCCTCTAATATGTTCATTCTGTCTGTCTCTCTCTCTCATTCCAGGTCCTCCATCCATAAATCCATCAACGGTCTCCGTGTCCCTGTGTTTTTCTCCCTGCCTCCCCCCGCAAACCCCTTTCACACCTCTAGGAGCTAGTGATCTCCATCCCCCTCTCTCCTCCTCCTCATGGCTTGGTATTGTCTGATTAAATGTGTGGATTAAGGAGGGAGGAGGCAGAGTGAGGGAACGACAGATTAGGAATGAAGGGAGGGAGCGGGGGATTACTGAAAGAGGGGTGACAGACGGGGGAAACCTGCTAACTAGAGGAGTTCAGCACCAACCCCCCCCCCCCCCCCCCCCCCCTCCACACACACACACACACAATCCTGTCCTCTCTCTTCTTCCATATCCTACTACAGATGGGCTGCTGTGCTTTTTGTCCTGGACAGCTGATCTGCCAGGAAAACAATGTGTGTATGAATGAGGCTGTTAGGTTAGGAGAAACACAGTAAAAAGCTCACACATAACCTGCAGAGAGAGAGAGACGAAAGAGGATGCACCAGTAGATTACAGTACCGTGCTCAGAGCAAGCAGGCAGGCAGGCGGGCTGGCAGGCTGGCACGCAGAGGCACCCAGCCTGACACAGAAAGACAGCGCCCCTGGATCTGTGGGTAAAGCTGGGTGATTAAGGATCAAAGCCCCCCCCCCCCCCCCCCCAGACAGGCCAGGTCGGCCTGACTCTGACCTGGCTCGCCACTCTCTTTCTCTCGCAAATACACACGTTCACACACAGTACGTGGACACTCACTCTCACACTGCACAAGCACACGCCAACATTTTTCCAAGCCTGAGGCCCACTTGTATACGCTAGCAGAGCAAAAAAATGCTGCGCCTCCTCTCCACTCTGCCTGACTGAGCTGTATCAGGTAAGTGGTCCAATCGATCACTGAACCAGCAGCGTCAGCCATGGGCTCACACACCGGCTAACGTGGACCATCGAGAGTCAACACTAAGGGGTAAAACATGGGGTGAATGACTGGCCAACAAGGAAGCTACTTGTACAAATGGTTGCAGGTTAGACTCTAGTGAAGCATGTGTTGATTTCTAAGACCGGAGCTGAGCCTGACTAAAGCTAAGACCGACTGGAGTTGATCTTCAAAATTATTTTTCTTTTCAGTTTGCAGGTTGCAGGTTGCAGGTTGTCTCTCTGACACCACAGGTGCTGAAGCGAGAAAAGTAATTGGTAGTAAAGCAACCTTGTGAACCATAAAACAAACACTGATGCTTTTCACGACCAATCATCCAGCTCTCTCTCTCTTCCTGTCACTTTCTTTACCTCATAATTAACTGGTTCTTCTGGATCTTTCCCTTTCCAATGCTCCCTCAATCCTTGAGGAGTCTGTGGTATTCAGGACGTTCCTCTTTGTTTTCGGTCTTCTCGTCCTCTGTTCCCAGCCTGTCTTTCTCCCCGCTTCCTCTCTCCTAAGTGACTTCACTCAAACGAATCAGAGCGGGAAAACGTGGCAGACACTCTCTAAACACAAATGACTCGCTAACAGCAGCGGAAACGACTGCCGGCATCCGTATACTGACTTCAAAATAGTTCTGACATCTTTATTCAGGTATCAAAGTGTTATGGCTCTTGTCCATCGGTGACGTGATTTGATCTGGAATTGGAAACAAGCAGAGAACATTGAAACCGGCCCTGCTTGTCAGAGCAGTCCTCCCAGATCATCAGCCAGACCTGATGGACCACACAAGGGTTCTCCCACATAAAGAAGCCTTGACAGATCTATAAAATGCAAAAAAACAACACAAATACAATTCATTCATTTGATACTGTGGTGGATTTTGATAGATAGTTTAAACTGATCTCCCATCAGGGTTAGACGGGGTTAGACATCTAGTTTTTCTGCCATGTGATGACAAGGACTGCAATTTTTGGCATCAATGCCACGCAAGACAGATGACGAATCATTTAGCATTTCAAGTGATGCTTCAACTGATAACGGACTAAGCAGACCATTCTGGGACAACTGTACATCTTTCTCACACATACACACATCCTCCCTTTAGGCAGATCCTTATAGATTTACTCAATTAGGAGACAAGCTTGTTAAGAAAGCTGTAGCCCAAAACAGATTAGCACTACCACTGACTACTGACCTAGTAACTTGGAACGACAGCAAGGGGAGGGGGGGGGAGGGAGGGGAGAGAGCTAGAGAGAGAATAAGACAGAGAGAGGGGAGGGGAGCGAGAGAAAAAAGACAAAGAGACACAGAGAAGAGATAAAAGAGAGTAGACGAATACAGAGAGCCCGCTAGGGAAATGACGACAGGGTGGAGGGAGAAAGAGGGGGAGGTGGAGGAGGAGAAAGACAAAAAAGGGGCACCCGTTCTCTAAGGTAATCAGACATGACGAGGATGTAGAGGCGGGGTGGAACAGGAGGAGAGGAGACAAGCCAGAGAATGCCACCAGCAAACTAACACTGTGGCCTTGCCACCCAGAGAGACAAGGGGGAGAGAGGGAGGGAAGAAGAGGCGAAGGGAGAGGTCTCAGAGGAATGGCATGATGAGGGCTTTATCAAGGTCCAGATAAGGGAGCAGTGATGATCAGGGTCTTCACGCTCCAGCGCTGATAGGCTACTGTAAGACAGAACACCCTTTCACCAGGGTGCATGCCAAAAGAAGGCTGATGTCTGTCCTTTCTAGAAGTTTCCGAAAAGTGACAACCCACTAAGAACAGCTGAAAGAGAACCAGCTAATGTAAAAGGTTACTTCCTTGTTATGGCCTCTGGGACATATTTAGATGGGAATATCCACCACATTCACCATATTGAAATCCCCATTTTACCAGTACACAGGCAAAAAGGCCTAACTCTACTCCTTGATCATCTTCGCATCAAGATCTGATATAGTACCCCCCGGGTCAGCCACTGAAATCAATGGTAGGGGCCAAGAATGTAGAAAGATACTGACAAGACCGGGCAATTCCACTGAAGCCAGCTCAGTGGGGGTGTTTTGGTTTAGTATAAAAGTGGATGAAGAGATTAGGGCAGTCTACACGGGGGGGCGGCCAAATATTAAACCATGAGGGCAGATGATGTGAATCGTAAATCCTGCTTTCAGACACACACACACACACACCCTGCAAAGAGATATGCCTTCATGGAATGGACAGCCAAATTTGATTAACGCATTCACACACACAAAGATGAGGGCAAGGGTTAATTAGCGATTTCCCATGATTTTCTTTAGATGAAATCCCCACTGCATGCCTTGACTGTGTGAGTGTGAGTGTGAGTGTGTGTGTGTGTGTGTGTGTGTGTGTGTGTGTGTGTGTGTGTGTGTGTGTGTGTGTGTGTGTGTGTGTGTGTGCCTAGGATATCATCTCTGACCTAGTGCCCTGGGTTGACCTGGATGTTATGACCTAGGAGTCACGAGATGCTATGAGTTTGTGAATTGGGATTGGAGCAGATTAGGGTTGATCTTTTGACCCGGGGGTGATACCTTCTGTTCTAGATCCAGTCCATAACCCGTTACACCATCTTCACAAAACACTATTTTATCTTATCAACCTTCCAAAGTCCATAACATTAGAACCTATTGTATAGATCTATTCACAGTCTGTCTCACATTGTCCCTCTCCCCACCAGACTCCTGGAGGAGAAGTTGATCTCTACAGATTGAATATGAATGGATAACATGGTCAGAAGGACATAACGATGAAAATATATGGACAGCGGACAGAGACAGTAAGTGTGGTAGCAGCTTGGCAATATAGCCTTGTGGTGAACATCCTTTACATGGGTAAAGTCATCTGTGTCACTGCACATGCCCACTATTACCTAGAGGGCCCATCACTGTATGAAAAGGATCAAACACAGAGAGGAGAGAAGTGTATGTGTGCGTATGCATGTGTGTGTTAGTGTGGGTGGGAGGGAGCTCCTGTGCACCCATGTGAAATCAATGCTCCCCGGCCAATGTCCCCCATAGTGCTTTTAGCCCACAGTCCATGATTAATTAATCCAAGCCGTCTCCCCTTCCCAGTCCATCCACCCCCTCCTCTTTCTCTCCCCCTCCCTCCCTCCCTCACCTACCACCTACATCTATTCCTTTCCCCTGACACCCCTCTCCTTCTTCCTCCCTCTAATACACTCCTTAATTCTCCTCTACTCTCTCTCTCTTTCTTTCTTTCTTTCTTTCTTTCTTTCTTTCTTTATACCCCTTCTTCTCCTTCCGTTATCTTGATTTCTCTGCACCATTTCACACGTACATAGCCCACCATCCCATCCCTACCTCCCGACACACACACACACACACATACAGAGAATACCAACAGAAGACCAACACACACCCTGAGTCTGAGAGGTCACAGTGGATCCCCTCTCTCTGCTTCTCTGCTGGAGCCTCATTATTGATTCTACTCAAGGCACCAGTCCAAGGGCCATGTGGACAAACACACACACACACAGCCTAATAAGTGGGTTCATGGTAGATTATTTTTTTATTCTCTGATCACTCACACACAAACCCTCACACTCGCACACATACTCACACACATGCACGCACGCACGCACACACACACAGCTCAGGGTTTAATGACTCAGAGACGCTGATTCACCTCCAGGAGCTCCTGACAGAATAGCAGCTCCATGTCAGTATATCACCAGAAGACCTCCGACCTCCAGCCAGCACTGGCCCCACGTTCAATGGAAAACCGGCAGGGAACATTTGGGGGGGTCCAGTGGACGTTCCTCTGTTTCAATCTGGCACGGTTTACAGTTATGAATGCAGGCTGTGTTACTAGTGATCTGTCTCACACACAGGCACACATAAAGCTCATTGATAATTTTTCTAAAAGTCAGCTGGAGACTTATGCAAGAGACCGGAGGAGGAAGAGCCCAGAGAAAAGGCATGCTGACAGGAGAGGGTGATGAGAGATGGGGATGACGGGAGAAAGAGAGAGAGAGAGAGAGAAAGGAAAGTGAAAACAAGATGTAAAACAAAGAGACACTGTGAAGTGTATATGAGAGGATGAAAGGGAAAGAAAGAGCTGATGGAAAGGGGGAAGGAGACAGAGGGAGAGAAAGAGAGCAAGCCAAAAAAAAGGGAAGGAGAAAGAGAGAAATGGAGTTGCCCAGAGGGCTTCAGTTTCTCACAACTGTAGGGTAAGTTTCCCAGTGGAGCCCAGAGCAGCAGGCCGGACCCAGAGGAGTTGGACCAGCTCTGTGAGTGTTTGTTTTTCCTGGCACAGTCAGGTGATGCTGGAGAATGTGACTTAAGCAAGAAGTAACTGAAGAAGAAAGGGGAGGGTTGTGTGGCAGGAGAGAGAGGAAGGGTGATGACTGAAGAGTAAAAAGATGGCTTAAGGATTTCTGTATTTGAGACAAAAAGGGAACCGTACAGTGAGCTAATAAGCATAGTTAGAATATGAAGGGTAGGGAAAAAAAATTGAAGATGAATAAAAGAGATGGAGTTGTGTTCATGCATGCGGAATTGTACCCTGACAGGACAGCAGGTGGGGGGGGGGCATTCGTAGGAGAAAAACTAGGCCACGTGGAAAAATCCAGCTGTAACGATCGCTAGTCAGAGCCTCAGTCCAATCACTAGTCTGCCTCAGTTCACCCGCTCTCTATTCCTCTCTAATTCACTGTATTTTCCGTAGTCTCTCCTTCTCTATGTTCTAATGGAGGGGAGGAGGTTTCGGGTACTTTGACTGTTGTGGAACTTTAAGGGATTTTCCGTTCTCAGTTCAACTCCGTTAGACAACCAACGCCTCTATTTGTTTGTGTCTCTGCGTCTATCTGGGCCTCGGCCTGTCTCAACCTCCTGCATGGGCCTTTATGCGGGTTCCTCCCTACAGAGAACAGAGGAGACAGGAAACAAACACAGGCCTAAAAAAAGCCTGCCACTTCCTGCAGGCCATAAAGTCAGCGATATTGGGAATCCAAAGGGGAAAATCAGACATTTCCTGACATTCACTTCCTTTTCAGCTGGCTTTATATCCTAGTCTAACATGCACAGACACCGAATGTGATAGGACCCATTAACACTTCTGTGTGTGTGTGTGTTCACGTCCTGTGTGAGTTCTTTGGGTGATGCGTTGCCATCCTTTCCAACATAGCAGCTACAGGGTTGGCATGAACCGTAAACTGGCACAGGCAGGCAGAAAAACGTCACTGCTGGATGAATATGGGTGAATAATATAAATAATATATAGGGTGAAGAATTCATGTCAACAATGGTTTGCGTGTACGTGTAAGCAATGGCTCCTGCCCCAGTGTTCCTCCCATTGCTAACCCAGTCACATCCACTGCGGAGTATCCTGTCATTGTTCTATAGCAGTGGTTCCCAATCCTGGTCCTCAGGGCCCACTGTCCTGCATGTTTCCCTGCTCCTACACATCTGATTCAAATGAAAAGGTAATTATGACGCTCAGCAGAAGCAGGATAATGACAAGTTATTTGAATCAGGTGTGTTGGACAGTGGATCCTGAGGACCAGGATTGGGAACCACTGTCAACTGCATGTACACTGCTAGAGGCCCTAAATGCATCTGCATCTGATCTCTGCTGTATCCATCCTCCCTGCTTCCACCCACCGCCAGACTCCTCCCTCTCTCCTGAATGATTCATCTGCTATCAGGTGTCCTTCTACAGTTCCCGTCAAGTGACACCCCTGGCACAGTGCACTTCTCTACCTCTATTCTTCAGCAAATTTGTCATAAAGTGCCATGCACTGAATAGGCTAAACATGCACACGTTCGTTCATTCTTTCATTCACACCAGCAAAACTAGCATGAAATGTGGTTGGCATTCATCAGAGCTGTGGACCAGACTACAGACTTCCTCTCATGTCTTCTTGAGTCACTTCTGAGGACAGAATTTAGACAGGTAGAACTGTGACATAACACTTGACGGTGACAGACAAGATGGAGAACGTGGCTCGCGATGAGACTGAGCCATGGCAACGTGAAATGTTAGAAGGTCAACTGTTAGCTTAAAACCCCACCGTCCGACAGAAGAAGCCAAGCTCACAATTAGCACTGCTATAGGGATCCAGATATGTACTGATTGTCAGTAAGGTATTGGGTGTTTTTCCACTGCATGGCTGGTCTTGAGGTCCTGACTACTTCCCCAGCCTGCGACTGAGAAGTGAACACTCATCCCCATCCTGTGACTCTGTGACTCAACCATTCCAAGTTTGGTTCCAATTAAAAAAGACTGAACATGTATCAGACACAACAAGCGTTACATGACCAGATGACTACAGACAGAGAGAGACAGGGAGAGAAGGAAGGACAGCGATGGGAGTAAGAGAGGGAGAGAGAGTCGGTAGGTTGAGCGACACTAATATTTCAACTTCTGACAGATTTAGCTATAATTGATATCATAGGCTCCAAGCTCTTCTGCGAAACAACACATTTGTTTTGCAGAGTGTGTCATTAATAATGGCATTAAACAGTTCCTATGTTGTCCAATAACAACCTGACACAAGCTCACTAGCTGTACGTTTCTACTGCACAGTCCTGACACTGAACACACTCTCCTGTGTGGCCGGGTTCAACCTATACAGTCGTACTGAACTGTTATTTGCCTCCATGCAGTTGCTTGGGTCATTTGTCTCTCATAACAAATAAATTCACATCGTCTCACCATCCCACACCAGAATGGTTGTGCTTTGTCACAATAATCAATAATTAAAACACACTAGTTTTCATCAGGGGGCAGCATCACAGATGTGACCCCTCGTCTATTGACTGCCACCCCTCCCCTTTGTTTTCTCCATCATGGTCAATTTCAGTACAGGCATTCATTTTTAAAGCCCCCCCTGTCATCAGCACTGTATAACAGCAGGTGTTCATGCTGGGGGGACCAGCCACTGTAGGATGGCAACAAATGAAAGAGGTCCAGTAAAGAATCACAGCAAATAAAATGTAAAACAAGGCTTTTTGATGACTTGAGCAGGTCTGCACGGTCAATGCAGCATTTGTAAAGTCTCAAGACGCCAACAGACATGGGAGCATGTGGGGAAATGTTCCCGACGTGGGACTTCATAAAACTGCTTCCTTTGACGTCCCTCCATAATGCAGTGTAATACAGTGTGTTTGAAGGGCTAGACTAGACTCTCACACTGGGGGAAACAATATAACACAGCGAGGGTAGAACCTTCTTATTCCGTGTGTGAAACAATGAAACAATCCAGATTATAACGTAGCCCTGTTGTCAAACCGGAGATCAACTCCTGACCGCTTCTTCTTCCCCCGTTCATCTCTTACCTTTATATCTCTCCAGGACATCCTCGTACGCCTGAGCGAATTCTTTTTCCTGGGAATGGTTGGTAGGCAGTAAACCCGGTATGAAGCCGGCCATGGTGTCTCCGCTACCGGTGTCGAGGCACCGAATGGCCCGCTGTACCGCGGTAATCCAGGACGGTGGATCCGGGTTCCTCGCCTATAACGCAGCTGTCAAATCCGGGTTTTGCGTTTGGAGGCAGGGTGGATGCGGCACCCCTACCGCGCTGGCTTGTGTATTTAACTATAATATTAAAATATTTGTTCCATTTGGTGTCAAAGTGTTGCCGTCCACTAGTCCGATCATCTTCGAAGTAAGACAGAAACTGAAGACCTCCAATGAATATGCAAAACAAATGTTGTGTTTACGAAACAAAAGAAGCGTCAATATCTATTTTTGTTTGCCTACATCGTTTCCTCTCCCGGCAAAAATCCACCCAATGAGTCGCAATTCCAGGCGTATCGTTTCCCCTCACATCCCTCCCACTGCAACGTCCTAACCGGCGAATGTTTCGTGTGTGTGTGTGTGTGTGTGCGTGTGTGCGCGCGCACAAAGGGGGTAGTTGTGAGCTGCCCCGAGTCCTTCCGAAATCAGAAACGAAGGTCCAATGAAATGTTATCCGGATACCCACTTCATAGCCCGTCTCCTCCCTTTCGGCGTATTCCTGAAACGGTGGAAGGCGCTCTTACCTCCGCTGCATGCTTCCCAAGCGTAATGGCCGCTTCTATTAAAGGCACGGTTTGTGACTGGCTAGCCTGTGACTCCTCTCTCTCTCCTCCCCTCTTGCTCTCATGTTTCCCTATTCTTCCTGCGGTCGCTGTCATCCATCCCTCTCTACCGGCCGAGTCAGAGCTCCAACCAGAACAAACGTATCTGTCAGGTCAATAGATGGCTGCTATGGCACCCGTCGCGTAAAGTAGGGTTAGAGCGCCCCTTGGAGGAATTTCGGTGGGTCCAACTAGTCCTATTTTCGGACAGTGTGCCCGGTAATCTGCTTCTAGGATATTGTCGCTGTCAGTAGTCAGCCTGCCATCTAACGGCAGCGGAATGCAACATCACCACAGTTTATCTAAGGCCTTTAAGGTGATCCACACTTTAGACATTGAAAGCTTTCGTTTCTTCATTTTCATTTATTGGATGGGAACTTCCTGCACTGAGGAGCACCAATTACACATTGCAGTGGTGTGTGAGGAGCAACCCAGCAGGTTTGTACTGCTGTAGATATCCATGCCTTCTATGTGTGCATATTAGGAGTGACGTCACACTAATACTGTCAGATAAGGCACACTGACAGGAGATGTATTAGTGTTCTTGTGAAGTGATCAATGACAAGATAGGACAGGGAAACTTCAAACACAACTTATGGATCCCAAACAAGTGTGGAAAACGAGAGGGAAAGAAAGATGCTCAGTTAAGTCTAAATAATGCAGGGCATCTCCATGGAGATGTTTCCTGTCTTGCATGCTAGAGCTATCTTTCTGTTTCTGTCTCGTCTTCCTCTCCTTCTGCATTCACACACACACACACGCACAAAGAGACAAACAGTCCTGCCACGCCAACCTAAAACACACATAGTATCCACTACTATATGAAAGGTAAACATAACTATAGCTCTTAAGTATGCACACACACCCACACTGGCTTTACTTTAGGAAATTACAGTGAATTGGGATAGAGGAGACTCTTATTGACAGAGAGTACTACTGCCCGCGGAGACACTGGAGACACTGGAGACACTGGAGACACTGGAGACAGGGGAGAAGCAGTAACATGGGGATGGGAAATGACTGGAGGAAGAGGGAACTTTTGTTACTCAAACCTTGAGGATTCAATGACCTCAGATTTACAGCCAATACATAAATATAGGCTATGATATCCGCTTACTGATTGATCCGATATTCCCACAATTACAGTCTACTCTATACATCTAGATATAGTTGTGTTACCTCATCTGTAGAGCATGGTTCCAAACAACCGCATCTCTAATGCGTATTCATCTCCAGCAATTTACAGTGTGTTTTATCTTAGCCTACATGACTGACTGGATTCTGTGCCTTAACACTGCAATCTTCACAACTACCAGATGATAACAGTGGGGAGAGGAGACAATAGTGGCAGATCCATTGTCTCTATTCCAAGGCCTGTCTGGAAAGAGGGTTTCCTTCGGGAGACAAGATCATCATACCCTCCTCTAGTGGTCAGGAAGGAACACTACACTTAGCCCAACCCTGGTTTACAAAGCATTATGTTTTCAAAAATAATGAAAAACAGCTTCTGACATCACTCTCTTCCCTCTCTTTCTCTTCTCTCTCTCCCACTCTCTCCGCTGTCTCTTCTCTCTGTCGCTCTCCTTCTCTCTCCTCTCCAGCTTTCAGCCTCCATGCTGTGTCCAGCTGCGGAAACAATTGCATACATGAGGCGTCATTATCAACCACAACACTGACAAGCTCTAGTGACTCACTGACTAAGAGCATCGTTGTTTTAAAGCAGCAAATGATCTTCACTGTTGAGAACACATCTGGGTCAGGAGACTGAAGTGACTCAGTTGTGAATACATGGTCTGTTAGGACTGGGTTTCCAGGTTAGGAAACTATAACCGTTCTGCTGATGTGACTTATCCAACTGAGATAATGGACGTATGCAGGAAAAGTCCTGCTCTACCCAGTCCAAACATACTTACCCTCCCTCCCTCTCTACCCGTCTCTCTCTCTCTCTCTCTCTTTGTCTGTGTTCTGTCCCTCAAGCAAACACTTTAGCCTCTGGTTCTCTCTTTTCAAACACTCTAGCCTCTGCTGTTAATCCTCTTCCTGACATCCCCATCTTTTTCTCACTTCCCTCCCCGTCCTCCAACCTCTGTAAATTGTCTCTCTCCTTACAACTCATTGGATTTAGTCTATCTTTCACTCTACTTTTCTCATAAACTCTCTTTCTCTCAAACTGAAATTCAAATGCTCTGTCTCATTCTCTCGACTGTTTGTTTTTCCCCCTTTTCTCAGTGCTCAGCCAGTGTCTGTCCTGCTCCTTCATAGCCATGGTAACTGCTAGACTGGGAGAGAGTGCATGCAGGTCCCCATGGCAACTGGTGAATAGCCTGGGCCAGGCTCAGCTGTCCTATCGGTTGCCTGGAGAAAAATGTTTGAGGAAGCTCTCCGGCAGGCAAGCAGGCAGGCAGCTAGACGCCTAAGTTCCATGCTGGCACTGTGTCTGGGGTCCTAGTAGGCTGTCCATTCATTTACACTGCTGCACCACTGCTATCCCACACCAGGTTCACACACACACGTACACACACATGCATACATGTACAGTGTACAGTATACACACACAAGCATTTTGTATGAAAAGAAATGATGCATCCACAAATACTGCATTCCCTTAAGGCTTATACCAGATTGGATATACCCTCTACAATATCAGGTCATGTGCTGGGAAACGGACCATTCAGACGATATGTAATGTAAGCCAATTCCATGGTGACTCACTAATGGTAAATCTCATGTTCTCAAGTGATTTGTTCTATCCTTTGACTAGGCAGATCTAAACTTCCAGCAGGCTACACAGGGGCAGGGTAGAGAGATATTTCCAGAAAGACAACACCATTTCTTAAATGTGTCTATTCAAAGACAAGGTCCTATCCTTCACTTAATCACTTCAGTAAAATGCTGAACAGATCTGACTTCATACACTAGTTACATAGTTAATTGTCTGTATTTTCTTTTTACTGTCACACAGAACCTCTCTCCAGCTGAGATGTTTGGCAGCAGTCAGGTTTTACCAAAGACACTGTGACCATCAGCCAAGAAATCAGCCATGCTTGTGTGTCTCCCTCTCCCTCCCTCTCCCTCCCTCTCCCTCCCTCTCCCTCCCTCTCCCTCCCTCTCTCTCATCCTCCCTCTCCCTCCCTCACCCTCTCCCTCCTTTCTCTTTTTCTTCTCATACCAAAGCTCAAAATCGAATCACAAAGTCATAATTGTGTACACAATCTCTGGCTCTGCCCTAGAAAGAGCACACACACACATACACACACACACCCACAAGCTGTGACACTCAATGTCACAGTTTCAAACACCTTATTATTCCACTTTCCTTCATGACTAATGAACTGGGCCATTTTCTCACACTCTCCTCTCTTTCCTTGTGCTCTCTCTTTTTCTAGTTTTATATCAAGTCAGTTCTCTGTGCCCTTCGCACAGTAATGGTTCTTACACAGCCTCCTGCATCCATCTCTGTGTTTGTGTTGGGCAACTGATGAAATATACGGAAAATAGTAAAAGAACAGCTTGCATGCCTTAGGAATCAACCCTTCCTTTCTCACGCAAACACTTCTCTTCTTTTCTCCCTGCTGTATCATTGCATCTCTCCTCATAATCAGGTCAGGCTCTCATCCATCCATGGGAGTGATGATGACAGTTGTATGGATTAAGATTTCCGTAAACTATCTCTCCAGCTATAACCCGACAGCAGTATTAGTATCACATCCCTTCAGATATCAACAGCAGAGCAGGAAATGAAGTCCAAAAGATCCAGCGTCTCCAACATTCCCCATGTGAGGGGGCAATCTCTCCAGGCAACCTGTGTGCTTAGTGTCCGAATCCACTAACCTGCCACGCGCACCACTGCCCTCTCTGCCGGGTCCAGCACCGAGTCCTGACTTTTCCTTTTCCTCCTCTCGTGGCGTGCCAGGTTCCAGGGTAGTGTGTCCCCAGGGGGGCCCTGGGGTCCGGAGGGGCACGGGGACAGAGAACCCCCCGAGCGCTCACTTCGTAACGATCGCTCGCTGAAGGAACGCTCGCTTAGCGTCTCATCGTCTGAAGACTCCATCAGGCCGGAGGGCTGGGAGGAGAGAGGGATGGAGGGGACAGAGGACAGGAAGGGGGAAGAGAGAGATGGAAGAAGAATGGGGGAGGGGTTAGGATAGAGAAATAAGGTCAGAGTGGAAGGGATTAAGGAGTGAGGGATGTAGAAAAGAATACAAAAGAGAGTACAGTATGAGAGATTGTAGTCTCACTGTATAATTCATCATCCATCCTACAACGTAATCTGGCATAGCTCATTAATGATGCACCAGTCTTTGTCAGTCATGTAAGCCACCTTGGTTACAACATCATGAATCTGATTAGTGGCTATGAAAGGAAGTGTCTGATTAAGGATCCAACACAGTTCAAGTAAGAGAAAGAACAGAGCGTTCATCAGAGTTCACTCACGCCATTCGAAGGCAAGGGTGTGTGTGTGAAGGAACAAGGTAGAGCGGCATCAGAGACCATCTTCCACTCTCTCCTGCACCATCTCTTTTCTCCTTCTTTCTCTCCCTCACTATTGTTCAATCAGTCATCATTACATGGACGAGGAGCATAACATATCTGTTGATGATGGATTTATTTGAAATAGTTGACTGCATAAGGACATTTCAGAATAAGATGTTTTCAGATATTTGATCATAATTGTGGCACAATGAGATGACTGGAGTTGTGGTTGGGAAGGTTTATATGGCATGGCAGAGTCAGAGGAGCAGTGAGATGGAATTAAAACATGATGAGAGAGGATGATCGAACCCTCCACTCTGTCATCTATTAATAATGCTTAGTCGATACTTGACAGGGGACACTTGAGAGTATTTGAGAAAAAAGACGATAAGAAAAGGGGGGGGGGGGATGAGCTGGAGGGGGAGGACATGGAGAAGAGAAGGGCATGGAGGAGGGGGGGGGAATCCTAAACTGTCCATCACAAAGATGATCAATAGTCCTAACCTCAGCACAGCTGCGTCTAGGGACCTCCAATAGCCTCATCTTCTAAGGTCTGATTCTGGACCTGTCTTGTCCTGTTTCCAGGTATCACTGACAGATTTGATTTTTTGGGTCTTTCTAGTATTTCAACATAATAGAATAAAAGTTTGACTTTTGACTAAAATAAAAATTTCTTCCAAAACAATAAGTGGTTATGATGACTGCAAGTGATGGAATCATACCATTGTGGAAATGTCATTAAACTTTATAGTTGGTATATAAATCTGTAGTAACTATTTATGGATGACTGCTACTCCTGCCCCCTTTCACAAGTCATGTGGCCTCAGCTGGAAAGCCTGACCCACATCCTGAAACATGTCTCAAGGAACAGGAAGAAGGAAGGGCTTAAGTCTTCCCAGAATTCTCTTCTTTTTTTTGGATCAGTGGGTTTATCTGCTGCTGCCTAACTTGCGCCTCTGGATTCTGCAGAGCCAAAATAGTGACGGAACGTGTTTCCAAGACACGCAGTGTCTTTATGCATCTCTGTGGCGTGCAGTGAAAAATAAAGATGTGCTTTGACGATGAGTTCACAAAATGAGAACTTTGAAAAACACTCCTAATTCAATGATTTCCTTTCCAAAGCCCTCTCCTCTTCCGTCTCTCGCACACTTAACATGCATGCACACACACGCATACACTCACTCACTTGTTCCCTCACACACACAATTACACACACTCCTCTAGCCTCTGTGTGTCCCCTTTGACAACACACAGTTGGAATTCCACAGTGTGGATGCTATATGGACTTGTCCATCCAGATTTATAACTGGTGGGAACGCCTCCAGATGCATGGATACCGGGTGTTCCCACAGCCTACACTGGCTAGTTTGTGTGTGTTTGTGTGTGTGTGTGTATATCTAAAATCCAAACAGCTGTTAGAATTTAACCAGTATTCATGGTAAACAGACAGAACTGCTGGCTTACCTAAGCATAAAGGAATATGAGTGTGTGTGTGTGTGTGTGTGTGTGTGTGTGTGTGTGTGTGTGTGTGTGTGTGTGTGTGTGTGTGTGCATGACTGGTTTAAGAAGGAGTTATGGACGAGTGCTCTGTTTCTCCTAGAAACCAGCCCACTGCCATGAGTAACACTGACGAGACCCCTGTCCTCTGCAGAAACAGTCTCCGACACTCCGATGCACTACTGAAGGGGAGGAGGAAGGAGAGAAAAAAAAACTGTGTAACAGAGAGAAAAAATGGGAAATGTGTGTGCGTGTGTGTGAGAATGAGACAGAGAAAGAGAGAGAGACAAACAGATAGGCAGGCAGGCAGGGAAATAGAAGAAGAAAGAGAGAGAAAGAGGGAGAGAGAGAGAGAGAGAGAGAGAGAGAGAGAGATTAATATATAATAAGGCTTTTATCAGAATGGTGTAAATATGTGTCTTTATAGGACCATTTGAACCATCACTACAGATCAATATTTCCAGTACACCTCACATTTCCACAGGACCTCTGACTGCAGGAGCACTGAGAGCACACAGACCACCGAAGCTTGTCACTTCCAAGATGCTGTCCAGACACAGCATGCACAAGGAAAATGTTGATGCAAAATTTTAATAAATAAGTGTTGTGTAGATCACTATGCAGGGAGTTTCTTAAGTCCTTGACTTATGTGTCTATATGCATCCTGCTGTGTATGTGCATGTGGTAGTAATGTTTTTTTCTGTTTCCTCTCCATCATGAGAGGACGCTGCCTGCATAGCAACATCAAGGCAGCACCTCTGCTATTGACCAGAGTCTAGACAGACACATCAGCCAACATCCTTGCAGACCATGATGCCAGTCTCCTCCTCATTGACACCCATGTATCTGATGGACAGTCAGTAATACACTGGACTTCATGTTTCCAGCCCCACCCTTCACTTCACTAACCATTCATCTATTAGGCCAGAGGATGTGTCCAGTACCAATGCTGCCCAAAGAGCTTGAGAAAGCATGATCCTTATTCCTTTTTCAATGCGTCTGTCTATATTTGCCTGTGATATACCTACTGTTAATTTAAAAGGCTAAATATTAGATGCAAACCCACGCCCAGTATGGCTTATGGCCCAGCGACATGAACATAACATCTGACCATCTGCTGCGAATCAACGGGGGACCCCTGAATCTTGGAATTCACCCTTATAGGACAAATGAGGAGAATTGAATCGCTCGCTTAAATCGTGTGGTGTTTGAAAGTAAGCATTGCTGAGAAGGCGTATTAAACAGACAGCGGATTGCAGACCAAACATGAATTCCCCCCCTGGGGACTTATTCTTCTGTCTCATCAGTTGGAATGCACGGGGCCGATCAATAAATTAGGCTACACTTCAGAACTGAAAATCTATGCTAACCCTACTATTGAATGGTCTGACCTCTTCATTTCATGGTGTTGACCGTTGGTATGCGTGTTGTAGACTGAGAGTGAGATGTGTTTCGAAACCCTGATGTGTTTAATATGCAGAGGAAACGCATGCATGAGTGAACATCAGTCCTTTCGAGCCTGTTTCTGGAAATGGTCGTTGGTTGGATAAGTAAATGCACTGCATAGTGGAGCTCTTTGTCCAAATCAAGGGGGAATAACTGAATGTTTGCATTGAACGCAATTGTGTTTGACAGTGTTCAACCAAACGGTCCCACGTTGAATGAAAATGGCTCTTTCGCAATCACTACATGCATGGGTTAAGCCTAGGTCCAACATGGCCATTATTGTAATTTAATGACAATAATATTGGCTATTGAAGTCACATTTAAACAGCCTGTGCTCAGAAGATCAATACGGTCAGTTGTTTAAAGAATGGCATCATGGGTGATCAACATGTTATTGTTGGATGAAAAGGCTGACTCCTGACTGAAATAGATTCGACTAGTGCATCGCTGTCATTGACCATAAATCGTTACATATCATGAGTATAAATAGTCCTGATGATCATTAAGAGAAAACAAGCCCAGCCGTGTGGGGATGAACAGGCAGAATGGGCAGCACATGCTGCGAGACCTTACCGGGAGAATCCGGCTCTTCAGATCCGGGATCTGGGTGTCAGAGGCAGGGATGCTGCTGCTGCTCCGCTCGCCTCCTTCACTTCACTCTTCCACCGGGTCACGTTCAAATCCTAAAGTGTTTACAGATCAAATCAGCCAGATACTGACCCACGACGAGAGAGATGAATACCCCTGACTGTGATTTGGGTAATGGCTGTCTATTTCCCCTCCTTCCTTCCTTCCAACTCCTTTTTTCCCTTTTTCTTTGGGCTCCAACCCCCACCTCGTTTTGTCCCCTTTGCTCTCACCCACTTTCACTCTCGCCCTTTCTTTTCAATAGGCACCGCTCCAACACTTAAACCCATCACCTACTGACTATGTTAGTGTCGTGAAAATTGCATTTCGGAGTTATTCCAACGTCATCCTTGGCTCAGCTGCACAGTTCTGGAGAGATGCACCCTCCTTTTTTAAAGGAAAAAAGGGCGTTCATGTCGTCACATTTGTGGAGTCAATGGATATAGGCAGCCCAAACCCCCCGTTGTCCATACATATAGTCCCATCATTTTATGTAATACATTTGGGTTATCTTGATTTGCCAGTATTGACCACCTACAGCTCTCATTGGTAACATCTGGCGAGGTTAACAACGAAATGATTCAATATTTGGAGACGCAAAGAAGCCGTTGTTAGTATGGAAAATCAAAGTTGCAAGACGCTGATGTCTTTATTAATAAAACAAAAGCTAACGGAAAATTACGTCTGACTCAATGAAAAGACTGGACAACCATGCGTAACGTCTAGCAGCGTGTAGGGCTTGACAGGAGCTAGGGGAACGGTTTTTTTGCATTTACGTACAATACATTTACGTACAATGATAGTATTTAGCGGGCACTGTTGTAACTAGAAAGAAACTTGCGGTATTTATCTGCTTAAATGGATCCACACGGGCACTCATTTAACAAATTGAAATCCTGTGATGTAATAAAACTGCTTTACTTCACACAATACTGTGATGCTTCGCCATCCTTGATGTTGGAGGATATAGGCTGATAAAGCAGTTAGGCCTATTAAAGCTTTATTGAATATAGCTCACATCCTGTAACCCTCGACAAACTGTTCCCGCCTGCAACATAGCCTTGGTTTTGGCCCACCAGTACATTTACTAAAACTATCAGACAGTCTGCCCTTTATTCTTAATACCAATGATTTGTGCCTAATAACTTTTTGGATACCCCATAATACTTACGTTTCCCGTGCGTCTGCTGCCCCCTTGCGGTGACGACGAGAACGATCTAATCTCATCATGGCAAGAAAACACTTAGTAATTTAATACCAGTGTCAAAGAGTAACCTGTCATAAGGGCCACACAGCTTTCATCGCTGTAGCCATCCGGCAGGATCCTTTCTCCACTAATCCATCCAGTGACAAGTATTAGAATTGGGTCAGTGGGTTATATAAATTGAGTGCTTTTCAACCCCTTTCCCTGATCCTCCTAGGGAAAGACAATGGAACCTTTCACCTGCCACTGTTCTACATACAGAAGCCTGAACTGCATGTGTTGGATATTTGAACATTATATGTTAATAATGAACGGCCTGACAATCTAAATCTATACAGTCCCGTATATGTTCGTGTCTGCTCACACAATCCAACCATCTCTTTAAAAAGAGGACAAAATACAGAGCAAATAAATGCAGATGACCAATCATAATATATATTTGAAAACTTGTACAGCGAAACCAACATAAGTTACATCTGAAGAATAATTATTATACACGAGGTTGGGGGCATGGCAGGTCTCACAAAGCAGAGAGACTTGTAGTTCAGGGCCTCTCAGTAGCCTGTCCGGTGTGGTGCGCTGGAGGCTTGTAGGTGCCCTCGTTCACCATCTTGTCACGCTGTTTACGGATCTCATATAACCTCTTGTGCTGGAGAGACGGGTACAGATGATTGACAGGTTACCAAATTGACAAGGCTGGCCAAGCAGAAACAACAGTGAGAGAAGCTCTATGACTCTTGCAGTAATCCTCAGAAAGAACAACAATCAAAATGGCTGGAAGATACAGTTGGATTAACACCAGGCCTGTTGACCATGTATTCACGAATGGAACCAGTTGCTGAACAGAATATTGTTTTACTGCTATGACATGAGCACAAGACTACCGTCTACACTCCCACTGCACTCACCAACTTCTCCCTGTGCATGCACTCGTAGAAGTCTTCAAACTCCAGCTTGCACTCTGTCTTGGCTCGGTGCTGGCCGATACCGTCGCTGCACTCGACCCACTCCTTCTCGAAGGCGTGACATCTCGCCGCCCGATTGTAAGGCTGCGGGCCGCTCTGCAGCAGCATCCAGCGGTCTATGTCGATGCCCAACTTCCCCTGGAGGTCTAAGAACGGCATGATGCTACAGAAATGGGATCAAGAGAAGGGGCATAGAAGCTGAATAAAGTGATGACAACATCTTAAACCGATGCAGGGTAAATATGACAGATGTTGGATAAGGATAGCTCTACATAACATGGGATACAATTACTAAACATAATAACAAGCTTTCTATAACCAGATAATTGGTTGACTGGAGACTATATAACTAGAGTCCTACTTTCAACGTATTATTCGTCAAGACTTTAGCTACATAACTGCTGTACAATATTGCTTGTTGCTTTTATATGACAACTTGAATCAACAACCAGCCAGCTTTCAAACGGACGTTAGGCTCCCTAACGTACTACAACACAGGCCTTACGTGCCATTACGTTAACTATGAGCAGCTAACCTGTCTTTTCACACATGCTGATATCACAGAGTTGTAAAATTATATGTAATACTTCTTTATAGTGACATATTTCTGGTCCAATATTGAACAAATAGTCTGTAGTCACCTTGTTTTGTCGGCTTCACTTTAACCTTCCGTGTGTTCCCGACACTCCCTTTACGGTAGAGCTACTAAGCCGTAAAGCAAATATTTTCTCATGAGCGCTGATTCTTTTTACGACACTATCGAAAAAAACGAAACAACTAGAATCTACTATGAAAATGAAAATTAAAGAATTGAAAGTGCAATCTTTCAGCAGACTTATAAATTAAACGTCTCTTTGTGACTTCTCTGATGTTAGGGTTAGAAGAAGGCTTTTGTAAGAATAAAGAGAAAGAGAGGAGCAGTTTACCTTAATGTTTCTTATCATTATTTTCCTCCATTCACCATATGCTGTATACCAGTAATTGTAGTGTCTCAGACACAGTAACAATAAGGAAAGCAGATCAATCATGGTGAAACAGAAGAATGTGTTTATTTTTGCCAAAAGTCCATGTCGTTCACAGTCCTGTATACTGCCCTCCCAAAGAGGTTTACAAAACAGTGCCAGGAGATAAAGATGATACAGTAATACTTTTATATTGCTATCTATAATGTTCATAAATATACTAAACACTATTATTTGTGTTCCTAGGATAAATTATAATCCATCTTCTCTCAAACTCAGTTTCATTCTGTGGTACATTCACGTGACTTCTCACAAATGGGCAACAATAAACAAAAAAAATCACATCCACAGGCCAGACTGAATGGTGCCCAGCCAAACACACAAGCAGCAGACCCTAGAAAGCTTGTCTGAAATAAAGACATGATTACACTGATGGTCCTCTATTAATACGAATCCTATAACCAAGGAAAACCAACCGTAATCAAAGCACAAGTGTGAAATAGTAAACTGTTTTAAACAGTTATCCTTGTTGATAACTTTGTAGAAGAACAAACTTGTGAGCTGCAACATTCTATTCTTAACACTAACATGTCTTTTATATGACTGATTTGGGGTTGTCACCACAGACAAGAATGGTCGCTAAGCTGTTAGGATGCAAAGACACTCCAGAATGACAGCAGGTAATGATGAATAGCAAAAATAGATCAACATTGAGATAAAGTGCGCAAGTGCTCATTCGTGGATTCACTCTTAAGTGGGACAAATGACAGGCAATCCATTCCTGTTCTCTCTCTTATTGGGAAGAGTATTAATTGTGCATCTCAGTACTCGCCTTAGTTCTCTCTCTCACACACGCACACGCGCACACACACACACACACACCATTCAGTAGGGTCCCTCAGGCATCCCTCAGGCATCCAGCGTGTCAGAAAGCCAGTGTGTGTTTGTCAGTGAGTGCATCATCACTAAGGCAAGCAGTCAGCCATTTATGTGAAAACTGTCTGCTGGTTTCATTATTCAACTGACCTTGAACAGCCCCTCCTTAAGTGCAGAACACCTCCGGCTTGTTCTAATAACATACCTGTGCAAATCCAACACTGCCAGTGAAACAAGTATCCACTGTGCTCACTCACAGCCCCTCGCTCCCCCATGCAGACTCATGCACACAACAAATCAAATGTGAGGGTCATTCCAAAACAAACAGATCAAAAACACAAGCCAAGAAAAGCTGCACCCACGCTTCTGGAAAATAATGGCTCCTCATTCATTAGTACCACATCATCCATTTAGGCCCTCACTCACTGGTGTGTTTGGCAACATTTCAGTTAAGTCAATCGTTCTTTCCTCTGTTTTTTTCTCTTTTTTTTTGCAATATTTCTTGTGGCAAATATGTACCTCTTGTTTTGCTTTTTTGCTTGAGTAGCCAAGGCATTTTTGCACCAAGAAGTAAACAAAAATGGTATTAAATGTTTTGAGAGGTAGAACCCTGACCAAGTCAGGTGACTGACAGGTTGATAGATGACAGACAAAAATAGAACAAGTCCTGTCTGTATGTACGAGGTCTTGAAAATCAAAATGTTGAAAGCAGCGAATACTTGACAACCTAAAAGCTCACGTCAACGAAATTGAGGGGAAAAAAGTAAATACATCAAAAAACTGTTGGAGGGTTTGCGTAGAGAGCAGGGAGCCTCTCATACGTAAAGGATGACGTTGTCGGGGGGAGGGTGGAGGCTGTCCCCCGCGTTGAGCGCTCTGCAGGTGGGCTGGGGCTGGTGGGGGAGCCGGCAGCTCTTGGGGTGGGGTGATTCACAGTCATCTGACGTCAGCTCGGCGATGTCATCTGATTGGGTGTCCGACATCTCCAGGTCACTGCGGATGCTTTCTGGCTGGGCCAGAGTGACGTCATGAAGCCCCTCTCTCAGCGAAGCCCCCGGTGACAATCCTAGCACGGAGCCGGACAGAGCTCCGCCCCTTCGGGAGCTGCAGTCCTGAGGCTCATCCCCGACAGAGCCTGTCACCAGGGTGCCAGGGGGTGGGGTGAGGTCTTCCTCGCTGGTCAGGCAGAGGTGGCTGGGTTTGGTCTCAATGTCCACCTGGATCTCCAGGTTGGTGCACTCCCTGGAAGAACAACAGGACAGAGAGCGACATTTAAACAGAGTTTCTCCTAGTTAGAGAGAGAGAGAGAATGAACATTGATATTTGAGAGAGTGAGAACGAGTACAGGTCAAGATGGCTCACCTTTCAGGTAGTGTATAGGAAGAGATGATGGATCCTGCCATGCCCCTGGTGCTGGCACAGTCACTACCGGCCCCCAGGCTGCCTGTTTCTCTCTGGGCCGCCTCTTTCCCCAGCTCCCCTCCCTGGACCTCCAGCCTGGAGCAGCACAAGACACAGGCTCCCTTCAATTATCCTGCTCAAGATGCCATTCCTCACATTGGCATTTAAAATACTGAGTTGCTTCCTTTAAAGTGATTTTCTACGAAAAAAGCAAATGCCATGCAAACCTCAGGCTTCTGCTTTCAGAACATGGCCTCTATTTACTGTAACTATTTCAAACACACCCTGTTTAGGAAGGGGATGGAGCAATGGCTAATCTCCTCCCCCAACCCCTCCTCACCCCTCCCTCCTTCATACCTGCTGTATTTGCCAGTCCGGGATCCTAGGGCGCCTCCGGCCAGAGTGTTGAAGTGTGGGGTGTCCCCCAGCCTCCCCGGAGCCACTGAGAGGCCCTCACTGGGGGTGGTGGTGCTTAGGCCGCTGGCTGCCCCCTCAAGGCTGCTCTCCCCTAGGCTGGGGGACTTGAGAGCCCGCCAAGCATCTGCCACTGGAGGCGGAAGGAGAGATTAGGAAGTGCATTGCCCAAGGACACAACATCATTTTGCACAAACCGGCAACGTTCCGATTACTAGTCCGATTCCCTAACCGCTCAGCCACCTGACTCCCCTCTTTATCCATGGCCATTATATAAATATGCTTTTTAATATTGTGGTGAATCATACTTTGAAAAAACATTGACCTTCTATGGTCTAAGTAATGTTACACAGTTACTGTGTTGACATGTCACCTGTGATTGGCCCATCATCCTCATCAAAGTCTATCCTCACGCCGCGGCCTTTCCCCCGGCTCACGCCACAACCCCCCCCACGGCACAGCGAGATGGGTACCACGCCGTACACATATGCCAGCATGATAGGTACGCCAATCCCTGGATAGGAAAAAGAAAGTTGTGAGGTCATCAATCGGAGACATCACTTGACAATAAGCACGTTCAATGTCACCATAATGTCTGATGAGGCCATTTTGAAATATTCTTTATAATTCAGCACTGTAAAGGTTTGTTACAGGAAACCTAAGACACTTCTTGGCATTCCAAGCTACCTGGTAGAAACCACATAGCTGAGCTGGTATTAGACTCTGAGAGAAGGTCTGCGATTGCTTACCAACACTGACGGCAGCTATAACTGGAGCGGTGATGATTGACAAGGCCACTCCCCCTGTGATTGCCAGGTTTCTACTGTGATGAGAGACCTTCTTTCCCTCATAATGAGCATGGATCTGGCAGAGACAGAAACGCAAGATACAGGCTATTAACGACAAGTTACTACACTTTAACTCGTTAAATTATTTTTTACAACTGCTGTTTGACCGTAACACCATCAGATACTAGTTAACATTACCCTCAAAACCCTGATAGAGAGAGATAGAGAGTAATAAAGTAACACAGAGATAGAGTGTTAGAGAGAATGGGAGTGTTCAATATTCCAATGACATGACAGAGAAACCTGCTGTTCGGTCAAGTCACCACATGAGGATGCTACATGCGTTTAGGACTTCCAGGGAAAAAGTTAGACCTTAAGTGGAATATGATCTGAAAATATACCCATGTAAAGTGAAAGTGAAAGAATATCTTATAATGTCTCTCAATGATTGCGTTAATACTGTTAGGTCACACAGGAAAAGTGACTGTATGGTCAAACTAGATAGGCCCCTGCCTCACCTTGCGTCCTATGTAGACAGGAATGCCAATGACCATGGCGGGCACGGCGATGCCAGCGATGAGTGTGATGCCCACAGGGGCGCCTATCAGCGTGCCCAGCTGCCACAAGATCTTCTTCTTCCTGCTCCATGGCTTCTTTCCCCAGAAGGTACATCCTGAAGGACTGAGAGAGAGAACAAAGAAGAGAGGGAGAAAAGGGAATGAGACAAGGTGGAAGTGAAGAGAAAAGAAAGAAAAAAAAGTGAAAAATGAAAGGAGGGTGGGAAATTTACACGGGAGGGAGAGAGAGGGGGGGGGGGACAGACAGGATAATTAATTTTCCACATTACGAAACCCAAGTTCAAAAAGTCAACTGAATCATGACAGCAGACCCTTGTTTCCCTTTTCTCTTTATCGCTGTCAATGTGAAAGCATTGGAGGTACGTCTGTAATGTACCACATGGCTCTCAGACCGATGGCTGATCTGACCAAGGCAGCTTCTGTTGTGCTACCGTACGCTCATACTCACACTCGTGAGTGGAGAGTGTGTGTGTGTGTCTCACCTGAGGTAGTGCAGGTCCGAGATCTCCTTCATGCAGAGCCAACAGAACTCACAGCCACACACGGCGCAGGTCATGTGATTACAGCTGCCGTCGTTCATTTTGATGATGTAAGCGCCGCAACGTGGACAAGGCTTGATGTCGTCCGCTGAGGACGGAAACAGTATTGATCGTTGGTTAGTGAAATCCACTGACAAACCCTGAGGTGTTTACAAAGGGGTTCAGTGAACACAATCAAATGGAAATGGTCTATAATGTAATTCAACTGTCATGGTCTTGTGATGTTCTTGCGAGTATCGGTATGTGAACATATGTGAGTCACAGCTCGGATGTGGCTGATGTTGGCACAGATAATTCACATTAGCATAAAGGGGAAGTTTTGACCAGAAAGCTCTCTGATAAACCGAAATCCAAAACCACGTGTCTGCGTGCGCGCGTCTCAGAGATGGAGAGGGGAAAGCCATAGAACTGTGTGCCTGTGTGGGTGTGAACTCACCGGGCCCCTGGTCCTGGGTGTAGCTCGGTGAGTGGGTGCTGTGGGTGTGCAGGGACAGGGCCCTCTGCTGGCGGGCAGAGTCGCAGGTCTGGTTGGGGTGCCAGGCCTGCTTGCAGTGGTAGCAGAACTCGGCGCCACACCCCTCCCTACGGCACACCAGCCTCGGACAGCTGGCACAGCCAGATGCAATCACAGCAAACCTGGTAGAGACAGAGAGGAAGGGGGAGAGACAGAGGGAGAGGAGGGGGGAGAGAGAGAGAACAAATGGGGATAAAGACAAGAGAATTAGAAACATAGACAGAAAGAAACACAAAGAGAAAAAGAGAGAGAGAGAGGTTTGGAGAGAACAGGGTGAGTGAGTGAATCATTTTTGTATTAGACATACCATCCACCTCAATATGAAAGTGAAAGAGGAAAATGAGATTTAAGAAACATTGTAAAACTACGGCGTCTGCACTCATTTTCAACAAAACCAGAGAGAGGTTTACACAGCCAGTAATCTTCTTTTTTTTACTACAGTCACACCGCAACTGACCACAGTTCTCCTTTCCTTCTCAGGCCTGCCTGTATCCAGGGAAAAAGGTCCAATTAGTCTGGCATCTGAAGGCTTCTAATACCAACTAGCTAACTCCACAGCCCTGGTGCAATCTGGTTTACGCTGGTATTTCTCGACGTCATATTTGTTGTGTTGACACTGGCTGCATTTCTGACAGGCCGGGAACATGTTGGAACCCAGATTTGCCAAAGCAGCTTGCTTGTGCGTCAAAACATGTCAAGGCACTCGTGTGAATGGATGCTCCTTCAGCAGCGGTGCGCAGTAATGTGTGACATCACAGCAGGGCAGCTGGGGGGAGGAGGAGCTGATGGGTGTTGGTGCCACTGGCTGCGTGTCTGCACACATGCGGCGCTAATCAAAATAACTCATCTACACACACCTAGATACACACAGACACGCACACACAGTTAAGAATACAGGTATCTGCTCTCGGTCTGTTAACACACACACACACACACACACACAAAGCCTTGCTATCAAGCGGGTCACAAGTACATGGAAAGACCGTCCACACTCACACACTGCCCAGGGAATGTGTCCTGAACACTTTAATTCAATACAAATCCTCTGTTACCCGTGGCAACTCTACCTCTGTGCCGCATCGCTAGTCACCATGGCAACTGACAGCCTGCCGAGCGAGCGGTGGATGCCAGGCTGCTCTGATTGGATGGGTCAGCCATCAATCGGGAATGGTCGATGACAACTGTGCATGTGTGTGCGTGAGTGTGTTTCTGTCTGCCTGAATCATTTGAAAGGGCTGTGGGATTATATGTGGCAGGCAGTTAGAGCAGAGAGTCAAAATGACAGACAAAGAAAGAGGGAGGGAGCGAGGGAGGGATGGAAATACAGAGGAAATATGAGGTGAGCCAGTGAGAGTGATGTGTCTGATACAGGGGCACCACACAGGGGCACCACACAGGGCACCACACAGGGGCACCATGCAGGGGCACCACGCAGGGGCACCACGCAGGGGCACCACACAGGGGCACCACACAGGGGCACCACACAGGGACACTTAGCTAGACATCTGTGGCCCTACTTAGCCAACCCACGACTACTATATGTGCTGTACATGCAATCACACACACACTCACAGTATTGTCTTCAATAAACACACACATACAGGGACACACACACAGCTCTGTAAATCTGTGCCATCTCGCCCTCCAGATGCCCTGTCTAGTGTGTGGCAGTGAGTCACAGCATCCTGGTAGAAATTAGGCCATCTCTCTCTAGGCCTGCCTGAACAATGGCCCTGACTACCGCATACAGAACTTTTCCTATCCAGTCTGGAGGCTGGCCAGCACACACTGCTGATGGCCTTCCCACCCAATCAGACTGTACACACACACACACACACACAATCTTACCATCCATGTCCATCCATCCCAAAAATCGGTTCCCACAGATTTTACAGTTCTCTGCATTTCAGCATTCTAACCCACTTACTGTACCTACCTTTGGTTTTTACCCAGAGCAAAATCAGCTTTCATACTCTACTGCCACCAAAATATTTGACATATAAAGACAAAACAATGACAGGTGTTTTTTAGGTTGAAAACCTTTTGAACCTAGCATTCAAGAGGTAGTCTGCCCAACATACTCTTGGGAGGGACTTGAGGTCTGTGGGACATTCATTTCAGATCAAGATGTCCATAGACACATACCATGGACATCTTTCCATCCATCCATTCATCTATGAACAGGCACCACCATCTGATTGGTTCTTACCCGCAGTCGGGGGCAGGGCACCACCTGCAGTCGGGGTCCGAGGCGAGGCAGCGCCGCAGCAGGAACTCCTCGTACTTTTCCAGGAGCGCCGCGTCATCCAAGATGTCCGCCACCTGCCGAGGGACCAGCCGCTCGGCGCACTCCGGGCAGCTGAGCTGCACACGGCTCTCGGTGATCTCGATGCGCAGGTACTGGCGCAGGCAGCCCAGGCAGGAGCGGTGGCTGCACCCCAGCAGCTCTGGCAGCTGCTCCGGGGGCTGGCGCACCAGGCACAGGGGGCACTCCAGGAGGCTTTCCCCAGCGGGGAGAGGCCCAGCCAGGGATGGATAGCTGGAGGAGAGGGGCTCCAATGGTGCGGCGGCAGCTGGGTCCTGGAGGGCTGGGGATGTTGTGGTTGTGGGTGTAGGGACAGTGGGAGGGGCCGGAGGGATGAGCTGCTGTTGTTGCTGTTGTTGTTGAGGATGGTGGTGTTGGAGGGTCAGAGGAGTGGCAGTCCCTGCTTTGGCCCCTCTAGAACCACGTTTGCTGTGGAAGAGGCTGTGGAAGGAGATGCGGCCTTGGCGCTTGCCCGGCGCCCGACATTTCGGGTTAGATATGCCGCTAATAGAGGTGGGAGGAGACTCTGAGTCCTTCTCAGATCCCATCTTCACCTGACGAAAAACTCAGTGGACGTTCCTGTAGCCTCAGTGCAGTACGTATGAAACTGGATAAAAACACTATAAAAATCAATGAAGTCACTGACAGTCTTTCTTTGTGAAGGAAACAAAAAGTAAAAGTAGAAAGAATCCCCTTTCTTACCACAAAACAAAAAATGTTGAAACGAAACACAAAAAAGAGAAAGTAAATGAGATAAATTCCCCTTCCTCCACACGTCGCATCTCAAAAGCACGATGGTGAAAGAAGAACGAAACAACAAGTGTGTTCAACAAAAAGTGTTTCACCTTAAAATACTAAATCAGAGATTTGACTGGAGGCAGTTAATCTAATACAGGCAGCTTAGTGCGGTCATTTACTCTGTGATAAATCCTTGTTCGTCACAGTTCCTTTTCTTGTCCTTTTTTCTGTCTCTCGCTTCGTTTCTTGTCCTCTGCGTGTGTCTCTCATGCTCTCCATCCACTCGTCTGTGAGGAGGAAGAAGAACAGAACAGGAAGTTAGCGCAGAGAACAGTGGGGAGCATGCTCAGTCGAACACGCCTCCCTCTCTCTTTCCCTCCCTCCCGAGTCCTTCTCTGTATCTGTTTCGCTTTGTCTCCCTTTGAATTGTGTTTCCATCCACTCCACCCTCTATTCCCCCCATTCTGACACACACACACACACACTCGTCCAGTGATTACGCAATTGACTCCTGACAGTCTAGATGCAGATTTTCAGACAAAATGCATTATGTACAGGATGTACAATAGACACACATACAAGCTACTATGTCACTGATACACAATGTTAACAGAATAGTGTAAGCAGCAATATCTTACAATCATTTTGTAGGGCGAGGCATTACTCCGTGTAATGATGCCAATACATAAAAGGGCTGACCTGACTATCAATGATGGACATGGAACTATACTGTTAACAGTCTTGTGGTTCCATTACTCTCAATCTTTGACTGCTCCCGGCCTTTGTTTCTCAGTCAATAGGAAAACCTCTATCTCAAAGATTAAACACACACGCAAGGCTGCAAGATCCTCTCTACTTCACACTGCGCTGCTACCATGGTTACCATGGAGATTCTCACTATGAGCAGAGCAAACAGCGACCTACTCAGTGACTTGGGCTCTTATGTAGGCACTCAGCGATACACACACACACCATCATACCCTGACTCACACAAATAACATGGACACCATCATTTGATCATTTGCTGCCTTAGGTAGATAAGTCAAAGGTCTGCTGACAGAATGTGTGTACCAGAATTATAGGTGTGCTAAGTATAATTAGACCAAGAGAGGAGTGACAAATAAAGAGAGTATTGAGATGAAAATGAGTGCTACAGGATTGATGCCACCTTGTCTGATTCTATACTCCTACCTCCACACATGTACCCTCGCACACACATGGCTTGGTTTCCTTCTCCTTGGATGACTTACTTCTTCAAGAAATAGATCATCAGCCAAAACTGAACTGAACTGACTGAGACGTACAGGAGGGAACGGCAGATGAAAAACAGACGGCAAGTTTGGCAAAAATATATATGGAGAACCTAGCTGGATGACTGATCTGCACCAGTTAGACAAGCACAAGGTCCTCTTCATGTCTTCTCTGTTGACATATCTTGCTAGCGAAGAAATATACTAATGGATAAAGATGACAAAATTTCTTGTGCAATAATATATACAAAAGGGTTTACACACACACAAAGATGGAAATATCTCACATTATCAGAGCACTGTTGCCATGGTCCCTGCATCCCTCCCTGCTCTGGTGAAGGGCCAATGTTGAATCATGGGAAACGCAGTCTAAAAAGAGCCCATGTCTATATTTATCTTCGACCATTAGGGATGGTAATAGGCCCCTTCTCCTGCTGCCCTCACTTTAGGGTGACACCACACACACACATTCCATGGAAAAGGCATAACAGCCATCTGTGAGCTAATTGTACAGTTTGCCAGTCTCTGCACTGGTGAGTCAAGATTTGATGACTACGTGCGCATCTCAAAGCTTCAGTACATCCAAAGTCAAAATGTAATTGAAAAAATCATGTCTGTGTTGCACCAACATAAGTACAAAATGATCTGTCACACAGCGTGAGTATAGTATATCTTTGATGACACAAGTCACACCTTCTCAGCCAAGAACGAAATGTAGAGAGGAATGTGTATGACTCTTTTACAAAGGATATCTCAGAGGATCTCCCCTGGTCACCCAACAATGCAACACTGAATCCATGGATCATCAGAATGATCCTCTTCACTTTGATGAAACTCCCATGTGTATCACAGTTGATCACCTACACCCACATTTATGAAAGCCTATCAACATGTTCCATACTTCATACCTCTGCCATCTCTAGCCATCATTTGTACATCCCTTTAGAGAAAATCATAGGCTGAATGAATGAAATGGCCATTTGAAAAATCAAAGCGTAAATGTTGAGTAATCTACGTAGATTAATCGGAATTTGAGGCTGGTAGGAGACGGAGGATTTGTGTGTGCTAATTAAACAGCAGATGGCCAGGAACAGACTGAGATCGCTGTGGTCTGCACTCTGCCGTTCCACACATTCTTTGTTCTTCGCTAGTCCTCCAACTCAAAGGCTCCAAAAACAGCACCTCAAAAATATAGTCTCTACTGGTATCTCGCTCTCACTTCGTTCATTCATTCGTTCCATTCTTTCAATCCCTGCCCTCCTCTCTAACCCACACTCACAAACAAACACACTAATACTTTGTAATACCCTTAGTGCTGACCTTTCCTGTTTGCTGTATTCAAGATCTAGTTGAGGCACTGCCTTGAAAACAGACTGCACCTTCGAAATAGCTTGCAATGTTGCACTTGAGATGTGATGTTGTCACTGTCTTATTAAACACATTTCAACAGCATGGCAGTTGAGAATGTAATTGTTGCTTTGCAGACTGCTCCTTTAGCACTAACCACTGACCCATTGTACTTGATATCGCAGTTTTTTTAAATGCCATTTTGGATTAAAAAAATGTCTGCTAAATGAATCCTCACTGTAAATGTATGCATGTAAGTAGACTTGGATTTGAAAAGGGTGAACCTGTGTGCGTTTGTGCGTGCTGTGCGCAGAGACGTGTCATTCATGATGCCTCAGTCAGGCTGTTCTGACTGGTCGTCAGCTCAGCGCTTCTATCTCGAATCAAGTCGTTCCTCAGCACTTTGAGGCCCCCACTGGTTCTGACATTAGGTTGAAACATGCACGCCCACACACACCCACACACACACACACACACACACACTCTCTCATACATACACACACACAAACACAGACAGTATTAGGTGACTTAGGTGTACCACAGGTACCGGAAGAAGACTTAATGAATGTTACGAAACACATTGAGTCACCAAGATCCGAGTCTGCATCTGTTCCTGATTGACCTTAGTTAACCTTAGCCTCCCACCGTTACTGTACTACTGTTTGGTCACAGCAAATAGGACCAGGTGGTCTAAACCTAAAAATAAGCTGTCTGCTGCATCTGGAGGTCTGACAGTTTGTGCTCGGGACAAATGTTTCATTTACTGGCTTTCGTAACTATGCCAGAGTCATAAGACAAGGAGTCTTTGAAAATATGTTGTTGTAACTGGCAAAATGTCTGAGCGAAAGCCAAAACTGGGATTAGACATCCATGTGCACATACAAAATGGAGCAATACCACGTAGTCCCTCTCTCCTTTCTCCTTCTTTCCTGTCCTCATCTCATTCTCCTTATCTTCCCTCTCAAAGACAGGGCTACCAAGGTTGCTTCCACACTTCTAACTTGTCGAGTCATGTTGTGATGTAGGCCTATGGCCATTCCCATTCTTAGAAACCAATTACAGAGCACAGCTGGCTCTCCCTGTTCAGTTGAGTTTCATTCAAGGAGTTTTAGAGGAAAGAGTGTTCCAAACACTGCAGCCTCTTACACTTTCAGTTTTAGAAGCAAATGGCTGACAAGAAAGTTAAGGACGTGCTGAGCCGAATTCTTTCTGTTCAAGCACTTCTGTTGCAATCACACGGACAACCGCATCTTACGTCAACCTTTACCTTTGTCAGTTACAGCCCTCTTCTAAGGAAAAGGAGAAACAGGAACAACCTTTTGCCCTTTTGACACACAGACAAGGAAACAAAAGGCAGATCAAACAGACACACACACACATATACACACACACACATATACACCCATTAGACCATGTTTCCTCTCACACATCTGAAGAGAATAGCACCCACAATCACATTCATGCAAACTGTCATATACAACCTATTCCCCAAAGATACATTATGAGATTGAAAGACAGACAGAAGAGAGACAGAAAGAGGGACTCGGGCTGACAGCGAGCTATAATTAGAGGTGTTGAGGAAGAAAACTGCTGAGTTGTTGAATGTTTAATGTTGAGGCTGGAAGCATCACTGGGAGAAGCCCCCAGACGCAGCCCTTTGGGCCCTGAACCACCACACACACAAACACACACACACACACACTTACAGATGCCAAGATTTCCTACATTAATGATGCCAGCCTGGCAACATAGACTTCAGTATGGTGACCAGGACCAGCTAAAACTGCTCACTAGGTTCAGCTGTCCATGGCGTCACTCCTTCCCTTCAGTGGAATTTTAATAATATCCTGGCCTCAATAAACACCGCCTGGAAAACTGCCGAATATGGGAGGGGTGTTACCCAGAAGGCGTGGATGGATGGATAAAATAATCAATGAAGACAATGTAGACTAGTGTCTAAAACGCCGTTTGGTTGAGTCAAACGGAAATCTTGTATCAACCAGGGCAATAGAGGGGAATATTACTTTTTTTTTTTCGCTGCATATCCACTGTAAACATGGAGACACACACGCACTATTTTCTATAAACACTCGTCGTGACCAGGTGTGTTGACAGTAAATGACATCTTGGTCAATATGACGTTAATAATAAACTACGGAATGTACGAACCGGCCATTATATAATTAAAGCCTTCCTCTATCGATAAAGATGGAACGAAATGCTATTATCGATCTTGTAAACTAGTTGATAAAATACAACACTACACATTTACAAACAAGCTAGAAATTGTGTTTAAGAACTATGAGCAGTCTTACCTATGGGTGGATCAGATATGGTCCCCAGAACCAGTTTGGGGAGGAAAAAAAACTCAAGAGGTACGATGCGCAGCGTCCGCTTTTTAATTTAACTCAATTAAACTCTTCTGGTATGACCAAGGTAAGTTCACGAGTCAATGATTTTTCGTTGGATCCGAGCTGTTGGCTGCTGGTGAAAATAGGATATGAAAAGGCTCCCGGTCGCTTCGGGGGGGGATCGGTAATTCAGTGATCTCAGCTTGCTTCTTCCTCTGAACACGTCACGGAGGAAAGCCCCGGTCCGTGACGAAAGATGCATAGAACACGGAAACCCCACCCCGTGACGTCATGCCTGGAAGCGCTCACTTAAAACCACACTATAAATTCATAATATTTTATTCATATATTATATTCATATTTTATAATAACTTTATGTCTATGCTTAAAACGATAAACTGCAATGGAACAGGAAGCTTGGTGTTGATACTGCGTTAATTTGCCCAATCAGACAATATATTATTTTGTATGTCAAGTGGGATAGATAAGTGGGTTTGTTACATGAAGCACAATAAGAATCTTGACAAATAATAAAGAGAGAGAGTTGTAGAAAAGCATCTGTTCTGTTTATTAGAACCGTGAACAGGATTTAATCAATTTGGAGATGGCTTGCAGGATTCCAGGAACAGGGTGTGCTATGACTAAGCACACTACAGCACCATCTCCCTTAAGGTCCTAAACATCGACCCATCCTCCCAACCCTCTCATTCTCTTGCCAGGACTGGGCTGGGTGGGAAAAAGTGGAGGTTCAAACAGCTGCAAAAGAAGAAAAAAAAAGAAGAAAATTATATTGTATGTGAATTAAAATTATAAAATAGTTGAATGTATGCATTTGGCTTTACATTCAAGTTATATGGAAACCTACTACATGGTTTAGCACAATACATTTTACATTTAGTAGAAGCTCTTTATCCAGAGTGACTCACAGCAAGTACAAGTACATTCCCCTGAGGCAAGTAGGGTGAAGCGCCTTGCCCAAGGACACAACGTCATGTTGCCTTAACCGGGAATTTAACTGGAAACCTTCTGATCACTAGCCCAACACCCTAACCACTCAGCCAACTGACTACCTGGACATTAACGATTACTAACCAATAATATTCAAAGGATTTTGAGGGAAGCATCACTATAAACAACATGTACAATCTGAGTAATCTAGGTTTGAACAAGACATGCTCAAAACCTAAAACAACTTTATCCTGAGTAGTGACTGACAGGTTGGATAATACCTGAGCCGTTTACAGTCAGCATCCAACATGTCAATCAATTGCATACATGATAACTATTGGAAAGGAGAGCGGGCAAAAAGGTAGAATGCAAAAGAGACGAGCCCATAGCAGAGTGGAACAGGAGGCAAACACAGGACAACATCTGGTCAACAGGAAATTTAGTTAACAGACCAAAGAAAACGATGTACCCATCTTACATCTTCCACAGAGTACACAAACACAAGGTGCCAAAAGATGAGCTCACAATACACTAGCAAACTCAGCATGCCTGAGTCAATGAATCACAGCATGTTAAATATTGGTATAGCGAGTCAGAAGTTCTCACTATGACATGTCAAGAACCACATGCCTAATGAGGCCAAAACGAGCATCGTTAAATATAACATTACAAGTATCCAGTCTAGTCCACAAGTTCCTTTAAAAGGGTGCTGGGTCTTAAGGACCCTGGAGCAGATAGTCCAAGTGACAGACGAGAAAAGGGAGGGACTTGGACCAGAGCATTTGATCGACCCAGACCAGGTTGGGAGTTCATAAGAGATGGGATGAGCTACTGGGGGAACAGGGAGCGAGGAAGAGGAGGGAGACAAAGAACAACAGGGTCTTTACAGGCAGGGCGGGAGGCAGAGAAGGCAGCGAGGATGGAGGCGAAGACCACGTCAGGTGACTGGGCGGCGTCCACGGCCGTGTGGACGCCGCGGACGCTGTAGTACTGCACCAGGGGCACAGTCTGGCGGTGGTAGGCCTCCAGACGAGAATGCAGCGTGGCCTCGTTGTCATCACTACGGCGCATCAATGGCTCCCCTGTCACCTGGGGATGAGAGAGAGAGAGAGAGAGAGAGAGAGAGAGAGAGAGAGAGAGAGAGAGAGAGAGAGAGAGAGAGAGAGAGAGAGAGGAGGGAGGAGTGGTGAAACAACTATTATTATTACTACTACAAACTGCAGATACACCACACACTGCCTACTTAACACCTGAAAAAACTAGCTGACAATTGAGTCATAAACTCTGACTTGACTACACGCCAGTATTATTGTACTTGTAGATGTACATCAAGTACTTGTCATAATTTGAAAAGTGCATATAGTGAGTGTCCAGCCAATGATCAAGGACTAGCACACTGGGAGTGTCTTACGTCATCCTTCATGGGCTCTTTGGGTGGGTTGAACTCCTCATGGTAAGAACGCCCACTAGGTTGGTGAATAAGTCTGGAGAGGTGGAGAAGACAAGGTTGGGGATACCCTCAAATATGAGAATCATTTAGTATGCATGTGTGTGTCTATTCATCTCTTTACACCCACCCTGCCACAACCTGAGAGTCTCATCCACAGAATAAATGGCTGGTTAGACCTCCACTGAACAGGTTCAGCTGGTTGTTGTCAGTGCTTCAGGGTGGAGCTTATGTTTACATTTAGTCATTTGGCAGACATTCTTATCCAGAGTGACTTACAGCAAGTACGACACAACGTCATATAGCCACAGTCAAGAATCAAACTCAGAACCTTCCGATCACTAGCCCGACACTTTAACCGCTGAGCCATGTGACTAGACGCTAGATGAAACGACAGTTTACCTGCCACAAATCCTGCGCACCAGAAGAGAGTCATCAACAGAGAATTCCACCACAGAGTCCAGCTTCTCTGCCCGCTTGTCCAACAACTCGTCAAGCTATGGAGACACATGAAGGCCAAAATACACCTCAGGTCAAACAGAAGGCTGTTGCTCAATCAACTGAAATACTAGATACACTGCTAGACTAAAACAGATGTCCCACCAGTCCTCACCATCTCTGCTTGTTTGACAGTTCGCGGGAATCCATCCAACAGAAATCCATTTTTACAAGGGTCCGTGTCTAGGTTCTTTTCTATGAGTTCAACCACCATAGAATCACTGACCTTTACATACAGAACAGGAGAGTAAATAGGCAGGACTTCTACAAACATTTAACTGAGGCTATAATACGTCCATATTGTGCTTGGGCAAACATAGTAACAAGCTGAAAGGTAAATCTGCCATGGTAAATAAACACACACACACACAGTCATGAGCACTGATCTTACCAGTTTTCCAGCATCCATGGTCTCTTTGAGTCTCTTACCCAACTCAGAGCCAGAGGCCACCATGGCTCTCAGCATGTCTCCCGTGGCCAGATGACAAACACAGTACTGTTCGGCCAATCTGGGAGCCTGGGAAAGCCATTTAGCATGTGTTATATTCAAACAGCGTCATGTTAATCCTCTCATCAAAACGAACTAAAAAATTCAAAGCTGACTTGGGTAAAGTTTGGCCTGTATGTGTTAACTCCATGTTGTGCACCATGGGTACGATCAGTGTATGCAAAGCTAACAATGTTATGAAGTTAGGGACAGGTACTTTATTCATACTTAACTAAGGGGCGTGTTTTAAACGATCAAATGCATTACAATAACCAATGTAAAATGAGAAAAGGCGAACAGTGAGAGCGCTGTTTCATCGTTTGACCCCTCACACACTAAACCCCTCCGTCCTTTGACAGATGCAACATCACTTTGCTCAACGAGTTTCCAAGCAACAAACTTGGTAAATCACTTGCTACTTAATACAAAAAATTGCCAGCGAAACTTTAATCACATTTAATTAATCCTGGGCAAAAGGTGTCTATGCTTCATATCACTGGTTATATACATGGTTAGAGAATTGAATTTATATGAACCTAAGACGAAGGTTAGCAAAGCTAGAGAAAGTCGATCATGCGCACTTAAATTCCGATTGAGAGTATAGCTAGCTGAGGAGCTAACACGTTAGCCAGCTAATGTTAGCTGCACCTCACCTGGGTCCCTTTCCCAGCGCCGGGAGGTCCGAGCAGGATCGCCCGGATCCCTTTCCGTACGTCGGACACAGCTTCATTCACTTGTGTGCTTGGTGCCATTTTCACAGCTTGAATGTTGCGTGTTCAAACTTCCTACCGTCCTTCCTTTAGTGGCCTTAACTTAGACCTGATCTGCCAACTCGGCCGAGAAAGGAAAAGTTCCGCCTCCCTTTGGGGTTTAGCAGGTCTGAAAGTCCAACCCTCTGAAGAAGATGGATCCTTTCATTTGATCATCTCAAGTTCAGTCTAGAACTCTGCACGCTGATTGGCTCAAACTGGGACGGCATGTCTCCACACTACATCCGCCTGTAGTGTGCATACAGGTTGAATATTATTTTATAACAACAACGTTTTCAAAGAAACAAAAAGCAATGAAAACCCTGAGGACCTGTAAGCTTTTCAAAAAAAAAATTAATTTACAGTAAGCATCCCCTAGTGTACGAATGTTGTTATATTTTTGTATACTCGAAGGTTGGTAATCATTTTTGTGTTTATAAAGATTATTAAAAAATATATAATAAAAATACAAGAAATATGCATATAGGCTCAAAGATAATGGCTGCATTTGTTGTCCAAAACAATCTATATGTCAATTTTTTCACGCTGCCTTGATATTCGTGTGAGCATTTGAATAAACAAATAAGAAATAAATGTGTAGATATATTGTTTCTACGCCCTCATTCACCTGTTCACTCATCTCAACGACAACTCAGACGGTACTAAGGAGGTTTTCCAATGTTACATTTACATATTCAGCAGACGCTCTTATCCAGAGCGACTCACAGCAAGTACAGGGACGTTCACCCGAGGCAAGTGGGGTGAAGTGCCTTGCCCGAGGACTCACCGTCATTTGGCACGGCCGTGAATTGAACAGGCAACTTTCGGATTACTAGCCCTAACCGCTCAGCCACCTGACTCCCATTTGTCTATTTATCCTTACATGGGCCTAAACTAAGAATAGATCATAAATCAGTCAAAGGCAGCTGATGAAGCAGACAACATCTTTACATTTGGTCTTTCTCTCTGGAATAACTAAATTTAAGACAGTCAAAATGGTAGAAGCTTAATTAGTGCTGATGCATAAAAGGCGTTTGTATTACAGTACATTGAAGGACAGGAAGACAACCACTAGAGGGCGCAAGCACACAATTGCCTTGCCTAATAGTTGAAGGTGATGCAGGTCAGATTCATTCATGTCAAGTCTTTTGTAGTGAAAGTGAGCATGTATTACGTTTTCTCATGAAATATTGATTTAGGTCAAAATCATTCCAACTTCAAAGATAGAGTTCAGAATTTTTACAATGCTCCCTGAGTCCTATTAGTATTTATAGACTTAAAGCATGTACAGGGACATTCCCCAGAGGAAAGTAGTGAGAAATGCTTTGCCCAAGAACAGATCATGCTGGTGGCACAACCAGGATTTGAACCAGGAACCTTTCTTATTACTAGCTCGACTCCCTTACCACACAGCCACTTGCCCTGACAATCTGAGAAGTGTTGCCAGTGTTATGATCAAACAAGCTTTTGAGACACAAAGTTTGAGTGGATTCTGAAAGGACACAGGAAATTCTGTCTCTAAACACTTCCCCTTTCTGATGAAGCATTTGACCAAACAAGCAAACCATGTCTGATGTATTGTACTCCGAAGTTAAATTCCATCAAAAAAGATACAAGGCTAAGCATGAAGATCATGGTAAGTTCCATGGCATTTTAGTTGAACAAACATTATGTGGTCAATCCTAGTAAATTGTTCAAATTTTTATCTACATTGCATAGTGCACAACCCATACACAATGTTAAGGCTAGGCTGAAATGGGAAGCATTCTTTTAATTACTGTTGGTTCCACTGTTTGCTTTTGTATTGGAAATTACATCATCCACTTGTATGGACACAGCTGAGATCAAAATAGAGAGAGATGATCAAAACCAGTCTTCCAATGGTGAGTAATCTGGAAGGTTAATGTGCGTTTGTGAGAGCGTATTTGCGTAAATGTGTGTGGGTAAGTAGTGTGTAAGCCCTTACATCTTTTTTATATTAAATTAGACAAATGTCAAGTATACAATACTACTGAAAGAATGTGCATGGCTCCCCAGGAACCCATTGACAAAATCAGAGAAGACAACATTCTTAGTCGAGTGGAGTGTACAATTATTTGTAAACATAACTGTACGAGACCTATCTAGATTGAATACAAAATATAAATAATCCAACATACTGTGTCCCTCAGCTGGTAACACTACCTCCCAGCAGCAGCAGACAAAGGTCATTCCAGGAGGTCGAGACCCAGTAAGAGTGGCTCTGTTGGTTCTCTGTGGTCTTCTGATGGCTGCTGTCATCACTCTTCTGGTTCTCTGTGAGTGGGACTGGAACTGTTTCATTCATTTCAAAGATAATAGAAGCACATGAAGTACTTATACTGTATCAAAATAAGACTTAGCATCCCTGTAGCCCTCACTGCAAGGCTAAATGTTTGGAGGATTGAGGCTTTCATGGCCAGTTGGTGATTTACCCCCAGAGAACTGATTGAAAGCATATGTGCACACACGCACATATACAATGTCCTTAACCATGGGCTCATGTTTAGGTGTGTATACCCCCGTTTGAGGGTTTACCTCAGATGTCTGGGTCCCAGACTGGTCCAGGCCCTTTCCTGCATGTGCTCCCCTCTCTCCCCTTCACTTCCTGTCATTCTTCACATCCCAAGAACTGCCCTAAAATAAGAAACTAAAAGGAGAACCATCTTACACAGGCAAACAAGCATGGCAGAATGAGTTCCACTGTAATATACATTACATGCATGACCAGAACATATGGAGATATAGCTCAGTGGTTGCTAAAAACAGCTTCTAAATGAATATGTTACTCTTGACAGAGCATTGAATGACAAGAATATATTGTTACTGACCTTAAATGTGAAATCATCTTCTGAGTATCCTGAGCCTATTTTAAATGCTAACTAAGAGATGTTTATGAAATAGATACAACAATCAAGAGTGAATACCTACAAGCCAAACATCTTTCAAATACGAGCACAGGTCAGCAGTCTATACATTTTGTTGTGTGACTTTCTGAATGTTACATCGTTATAATGCATTAAACATTGATTAACGTATTAGCGTGTTAACATATCAGCACAATAAAAGGGGGAACTATTTGCTATTCACAGTTAACTGTGAATCTGAGGGGATATGAAGCTGTCCCATTATAATCAGCCCTTGAATGTCACTTCAAAATTCTGTGTGCAGACTGCAAGAAGATTCTCCAATGTGGCCCTGACTGGAAGTACTTTGGAGGAAAATGCTACTACTTCTCCTCTGATATGAAGAACTGGCATGACAGTCGAGATGCCTGCATCTCCAGTGGAGGTCACCTAGTCATCATTGAGAGTGAAGAGGAGCAGGTATGTTTCTATTGACTTGCTATGACGATGGAATGGAGTTACATAGGATCTGCTTAACTTCAAGTAAAAATGACACACAATCAAGAACACAAATTCTAAAAATTTCCAATAAACTTCTGCACAAGGGTGATACAATAAACAGCATAATGAACCTTGACATTGTTCAGGTCTTCTTGACAAAGGAACTGGGTGACCAAATGGAATCTGGCAAACAAGAAGTAAAGTTCTGGATTGGGCTGACTGACCGGAAGACGGAGGGAACTTGGTTATGGGTGGACAATTCAGCACTTTCTAAAAGGTTGGCTCAGTCTTGTAGTCTTCAAATATACATTGGCTTTTTACATTTACTGTACAGGTGTTATTTACTATCAATGCAAATTATTCACTTTGATACAAAGTGGTTCTTACGGTTACATTAATTAATGATATGATGATGTATGAATCTATTCTTACAGTTTCTGGCTAGGTAAGGAGCCTGATGACTGGAAAGGAAATAACAACGAACATACAGCTGGAGAAGACTGTGTTAGAATGGGAGAATTTGAACCTACCACTAACTGTTGGTATGATACAGCATGTTCATTACCTCAAAGGAGAATATGTGAGTCAAGATAAATAAAACAATTTTCCTGAGTAAAACAGTGAAAATAGTTGCACTAGTAGCACTTTGTTTTTTTGGCTACGTTAGTGATAAAAGGAGCCCCATGCAAAACAAATGTTAGAATGTTATAGTGATTATGTACATAGACTGTAACAGAAGCTTTGGAGATAATCCCTAAATGTATTCCATCCAATTAAACATCAAATGGTACTGATCTATTGCATTTTTATTTCTTAAAAAAAAAAAGTAATAGTAAAGTTTTCAACCAAACACAAACCATAGCCTTCTATGAGTTGAGACCATAATGAAAGACATTTGGTCCTGTTATCAGTCCATACAAAGAACTTATAAATCAAAACCATCAATTTATTATCATTGATGTAGTGTCAACATATCAAGGACAACTCACTTGACTGTCCTTATAAGGGCAACATCTCAAACATCAGCTATGTTTAAGTACAGCCAAAATACCAACTTGTACAATGACAATACATAAACTACAGCTCCTATCACATGAAACTTCCTTGCAGGTTTTGAACCTTTATATTATGAGCATTATGAGAATTCCTTTGAATATTTCATCATGAATATCCTATGAAATATTTCATAGTTTGTTGCGATCTTCTGATCCTCCAACTGCAGCATGGACATGGAGAGCTGAAGACTACATATCCTAGCAGCTTCACTGGGTGGTACACACACCTACACCCCCTCTGCTTCAAAACCTTGATGTGTGGACCCCAACAGTCAACCGTGTAGTCCTTCCTGAACAGCATGTAACAGTATCTGTGCGCATTTTAATGTAAACAAGAGGTGCGTGTGTGTGCAGCTGTTCAGTCATGCTGTCCTATCACATCGCAGCCGTCAGTCCGAGTCATCATCACCCTCTAAAGCTGGAGAGGAGGACGCCTCGTCCTCTCCCTCCGGCCTCAGATGCATCTCTCGGACTGTGAGGATGCGCGTGAGCATGTTTTCCATGGTGGCCTCCTCGAGGGGTGTAGAGGTGAACCAGAGAGGGCTGTTGGGAACGCAGGAACGTTCCGGCTGGAGGTAGAAGACGTTGGTCCTCTGCTTTACCGACTCTGAACTGGAGGGAGAGAGGCTCACGCTGTTGTTGCGGCTTTGACGACAACCGAGTGACTGTGTGGTGACACAGGAGTGACTGTCTGTGCCTGCATCACTCACCACTTTGAGAGATAGAAGTTGTAGAGTCGTACAGGACAGCGTAGCGGGTTCTCAGAGTTCTCCACGATCTCCAGCATGTTCTCCTCCTCCTCCCTCTTCCTCTTTACAGTTCCTCCTTCTGGAACATTAAAATTAGATCATTCACTCATACCGTGGTTCTGTAGTATATATGATACGTAATAAAGGGGAGGGCACTGTGAAACTGAAATAAAGAGCATATATTAATACTAAACAAGTTGACGTGGATAAGTTGCGCGGGCATCATGAAATGAATACTGACTAAATGAAAGTGGTAGAGTTCATACCAGCGGACTGATTCTTGATGAACGGCGGGTAGAAGCGCAAGAAGTTGATTTTGGAGCCGTCGACGCTGGCCCGTGAGCAGCGCATGACGTGGCCGAAGGAGAGCTGGTGATGCTGAGCAAGCGTGCAGAAGTGGAAGTACTTGGTGCAGAAGAAGAGGAGGGTGTTGAGCAGCACTATGGGGGAGTAGGCCCCCAGCTGCTTACATTCCCATAGGTACTCCTCCTCCACCCTAGAGTGGATGTAGCCTGTGGCGAGGATAGGGAGGGGGGAGGGTTACTCACTTTTCCCCCCCAAAAAAGAAATAATTTTGTTGATAGTGCGTATTTGTGTGTGTATGTTTTTACCACTGCGTGTTATGGTGGGTTTGAAGTCCTTCAGCAGCTTAGCGATCTCCATGGTGAACTTGCTGTAGAACAGATCGGTGAAGATGTTCTCCATGCGGGAATTTTCAAACAGGTACTGTGGAGTGAGAGATGGAAGGAGGGGGGCAGGTTATCGCCTGGCAACCGCAACGACAAAGCAACATGGCTACGTGCTGGGGAGTCTTACCAGATGCAGACCCAGGGAGAGATAGAACATGTGAAATCTCACCTGCTGTAGACCAAGGCACAGGTAGAACAGGCTGTCAGGGGAGTAGCGCTGGCCGTTGGGACGTTGCACTTCACTGATAAAGCGACAGAGGCCGAAGCCCAGTTCGGCCGTGGAGCACTTGAGTACGTCATCCTTCAGGACCATGGGCCGAGCTGGGACCAGAACCAACACAGCGGTTAAGCTACGGTCTCAACAGGACTAAGCTCTGATCCACATACGGACACTGATAGGGAGGTCAAGTCAGACTCACAGCCAAAGCGAGGGGCCGGCTCCACGTCTGGCCTGGAGTTCCTCCACTGCACCCATCTCTTCCAGGCGTCCACCCCGTACTTCAGCTGCAGCTTTGGGGGCTCGTTGAACCCAAGCTCCTCCTGTACCCTGCTCAGTGATGCCACTGCGGGCAACGCCTCCTGGATGGCAGAAGCCCGTGTTTCATGGCCCTTTTGGGGGAAAATAACAGGAAAGTCGATCTTTTGGTTAGTGGCACAGTTGAGTATGTGTTTTGTTGGTGACTGCGGTTAAATTTGTTCGCATTCAATTGCATACTTCTATGTTGTTCTGCAGTCAACTGACAAGTGTTGCAGTAAAACAAAATTCTCAAATGCTACCATGTTTGAATTCATAAATGTGCCACACGCTAAAATACCAGCAGTACATATTAACAGTATGACAGTACCCATGTCAACACCTCAGTTAGGGTTCTCAAGCGCTGGTTCACAACAACTTTTCCAGTCACATGCACTGTAGTTAATATAGTTCAAAAGAGAGCTCAGTCCGAATGTACCTTTTTCTTCTTCTGAACCTTCCTGCGGGGTCTTTGACGTGGTGGTGAGTGGGGGGCAGGAGGGCTGGGGGGCTGCTGGGGCTGCTCTCTCCACTGTGCCATCAACTCCAGAGTTTCTATCAACAAGAACATCAATTAAACAAATAAAAAATTGTTTTTAATAAAACCTTTAACGTTTCCTATTCTTTTATTATTATAATATAAAAGAAAATGGGAAGAATGTCCCATGCATTTGTAACTAAGATAAGCCCCTTGTCCTTTCTCTCACCAATGGGGTAGTCTGACTCAATGTCCAGGACAGGTGGTTGGGCCGGGGGGGCCACTTTTGACGGAAGCATCTCTCTGGCGAAGGGCAGACTGGACGGGGAGCTGTCGGGGTCGCACTCCTCCTGCCAGCTGCTGAGGAAGCTGGTGATATCATCCGTGTCCAGGTCCTCACTGTAGTTACTCACCCGGTCTGATCAACAAAACCCAAAACCACAGTCAGATGTGGGGTTGGGGATCCAACCAGAGGGAGAGGAGATTAAGGTTAAAAAGGGTGTAAGGGGAAGGAATATTCACCATCTTGTATGGGTGCAGCAGGGGCCTGAGCTGGCCGGTCCTCCTCTCCATCCTCAGCCACCATCTCGGCCATCAGAAGGACGTCGGCCTCAAACGGGTTGGAGGGGATCTTCTCCTTGATGTCCAGGATGGCTTTCACGATGCTCTCCGCGCTGTCAAGGGTAACCGGCAGGAACACGGGCACGGGTACCTAAGAAGGCAGGAAGTGGGTAGCAGAGATGAGCTAAAGTCAAGTCTTTCCATCCCTGAATGACAAACTGTATACATGAGAAGTCTTTCTTTTCCAAACAGCTATTGAGTGAGACAGAGGAGGGAGGGGCTTACCGGTATGGGGAATCCCACAGGCTTGGGGGCGTACTGGGCATAGAGGTTCATAGGAATGGGCACGTACACTGGGACTGGGATGGGCAGTACAATCACCTTAGGGGACCTCTCATCTGTGGAGCCGTACACACACAGCAATATAAAGATGCGCCTCTCCAGCCGCGTGGAAAAGGAAATGGGATCGTACGTTTAACCAGCACTACCTTGAGCTTAAAAACTAAGGAGAGTCAAAGAAGAGGGTGTGGATGCATGCGTATGTTACCTGTCTGGGATTCAGCGTTAGCCATTTGGGGTTTGCACATCATGCCCTTGTTCTGGATCATGGGCTTACAGAGCAGAGCCTTGTTCTTCAGAATCCTGGGGGGTGCGGCAGGGGGTGCACGAGCCATGTCTGTCTGTGTGCTGGCCTGCAACAAACCACAACGTTAGCTGAAGAGATTTTTCAGGTCACAATACATTCCTGTGTCATCCCAGCCATCCCCCAAAACATGTGGCTTAAATGTTCCAACAATTGGAAAAGCTCAATTTTAAGTATCGTCAGCCTTCAGCTTACATTTCCCAATATCTTCATGAAAGATCCAGGAATTGCTCCTGTAGAGAGAAGTATGAAATCATCAACAGGAAGTTGACAGTTGAGTCAGCAATGTTACACTGTGGATGAGTCAGTGGGTGAGTTGCTGTTTAGGGGGTGTTAGGACCTTGTAGGCCAACGCTTGCTGTGGTGATGGGCTGCTTCGTGGGTGCGCTGGCGAGCGAGACCACGTTAGCAATGACCGGAGTGGACCTGCTAGCCACTGTGGTGACTCCTACAGGAGCAATGGAGACAGGCACTAGAGGAACATAATGGGGAAAAAGAGAGGCGAGGGGAAGGAGGACAGGAGGAGAAGAGCAAGAGGAAGCAAGAGGATTAGATTGAAAGGAGGAGCAAGAAGAGGAGGGTGAAAGGAAGAAGAGAAGCGAAATAAAAGAAGAAAGAGGAGTAAAAGATAACAGAAAACCAAGTGTCTTAGGTGTTTTATCAACAATAGCTCATATCTTATCCCAGACATGTGACTACATGAGACAACAACACTGTGGACTGTGTTTGAGCCCTACCTCTGGTTTGGTTCTGGGTCTGGTTCTGGTGAATGTTCTTCTGGAAGCAGAACTGCAGAACACACTGGATGTCACAGAAGAGCTTGACCTCTCCCTGCATGTGCAGCTTCTCCATCAGGTTCCCCTGGCACCCGCACGAGTCACACTTCGCCAGCTGGAGGTCCAGAGCCAGGAATGCCAGTTAGTGGGATGTATGTGTGTGTGTGTGTGTGTGTTGATAACCAAGAGAAAGCATTCAAGAGTGTTTCTGTGTGTGTGTGTGTTGATAACCAAGAAAAAGCATTCCAACAGTGTTTCTGTGTGTGTGTGTGTGTGTGTGTGTTGATAACCAAGAGAAAGCATTCAAGAGTGTTTGTGTGTGTGTGTGTCAGGCTGGACAACTTCTCACTTGGTAGAAGAGCAGGGTGTACTTCGACCTGCAGGACTCGGAGCAGAAGTCCTTGCTCGTGCCACCAAACTGTCCTGTAACCAGCTTCTGGGATGTGGAGGAACAGAAGGTGCATTCAAGACAGTAACGACCCCAGAGCTTGCCCAGGTCCAGGTTATGAAGCAGCTTACAGCCTGGGGGGAGGAGGGGGAAATGGGTGAGTTTGTAACAGAAAGCCATGTCCAATATGACAAATAAATAAGCCATATTTACTTGAACATAGACATAGTAAATCAAGATAAACTAGCACGATGGACAAGAGACATACTGTGTTTAGTTAGTTACCCTCACTGCAGAAGGAACAGTCCTTGGAGTTGATCCTCCTGACTTCATTGACGACCTTCTCAAACCTGCAGTACGTACATTGGTCCATCACAAAGTTGGTCTTCTTGCACTCCTCAGAACACTCAGGGCTACAAAGGAACATGAACTTATCCTGAAAGGAACAACACACACTTGAGTTTAGGGATGTGCAGCATGTCACGTGTTCAATCACTGCTGTCACATGCGAGGACTTGATGCTCATGTCTAGTCCTCGTTTTGTTTTAGTCATAAAATAACTGTTTGTCTATGCATGTCCCAAATTGTATAAATACAGAAGCAGAATAGAAACCTTGTTCTGAAGGATCTCAGGCTTATTAGTATATAAGCGGTGACACTGGAAGCACGCTAGCTTGACGCCTTCCTGTGCTGCGGTGGGCGCCGTCTGTGATTGGATAGGGGCTGCAGGAGGTAGGGTGGACTTTTGGACCACGTTCACCAGGTTCTGCTCATTGCTCTTGTTGAACTGCTCCTGCGAGATTAGAGGAAAGCCATTTAACCACAGCATAAAGTGTAAGTGTGTATTTGTGTGTGCTTGTGTTCCAGCATACCTGGAAAGAGAGGACGCAAGGGATACTGCAGAAGTTCCTGATGGAGGAGTCCGACATGGCGAGGTGGAAGGCTGGCACTGCCTTCTGTTTGCAGCAGTTACACTCCACCAGCGCACCTGGGAAGGAGAGCGAAGAAGAGATGGGACCAGGGTGAATTTATGGATCTTATATTTCTTAATACACATGTCTAGGGAGCCATGGAGAGCACACACATGCCCGTCCATCGGAAAAAAATTCCTTCTCCGTCTTTCTCTCCATCCCATCCGTCCTTTCTCCTGGAAAGCCACCTCTGAAGGGCCCTGGGGTCCTAGTATAAGCACTCCTGGCCAGGTACTGTGTGTGTGTGTGGTCAGTCAGATGTACCTGAAGAGCTGACAGACACAATCTTGTGTGCGGTCAGACAGCTGGCGTTGCAAAAGAGTTCCGTCTTGCCCTCCGGGTCGGTGGACTCCACCATGTCTGACAGGGGCTTGAACGCATGACACACAGTGCAAGGGGCCAGGGTCTTGCTCATCTGCAAGATACAAACAGATAAGACATATGGTAATGTGTCAGGTTCACTCGCACTGCACTCTGCAGGTCTTCAACCCAGGTCTCCGGCATGGGAGACGGACACTCTAACAAGGAGGCTAAAGGCTGCAACCTCTAGCGTCAGTCCCTAGAGAATCCTTTGAGATCAGAGGAGTGAGGTTTCCTCGCACAGCTACTACCAGCTGGCATCCGTTACACTAATACATATTTCTAGAAGCCTTAGGTTTTAGACTACAAGAACATTCTTTCAGACTTGAGCTTGCAAACCATATCTACCAGTTCACCTCTGCACTGACAGTCAGCTGTTTCTCTGTAGATTACAAGCAGCACTGTGGAGTTACCTGTTTGTATGTGGCTTTGCAGGCAGCCTTGCAGAAGCTCTTGATGAGCTTGTCCACCTTCATCTGTGGACTGTTGTCCGCGCAGTAGGCTCCACAGTTCGTACAGGTGTTACTGCACAGCTTGAGCAGCTTGGCGACGCGGAAACTCTTGAAACAGCTGTCGCCACACAGCTTGTATACCACACCCTTGACTGTCACTTCATGCTGCGTCTGTGTGGGGACAAATAGGTTACTATAAGAGGGTTACCATCACAAGTGTCTTTAGAAGGGAGGTAAGAGGGACACACACACAACTTACAATGCAGGGGATTTTACAAAAGCTGCACTTCTCTGTGATTTTTTCCACGGCAGGGGTGAGAGAGGGGGTGGAGCAGGTGAGGGTTAGTCCAGCAGTTTTCCTCTTATATTCAGAGGAGCAGAGGCATGTGTTGCTGCAGAAGGCCTTTCTCGTTCCTGCCATGTCCACAGTAGCCTTGATGAAAGTCTTCAGATGGGTTATCTTCCTGACAAGATGGAAAATAGAAAATAGAAAATAGAATAGAATAGAAAATAATGAAGCTAAAAGCTGAAGTCCCTTCCCCCTCTCCAGGACTCACTTGGAGCAGTAGTGGCAGACCGTCTCGTCCCTGAGCTTGGAGGGGGGCAGGGGAACAGGCAGGGGTCTAGTGAGGCAGGCAGGGGAGCAAAAGAGGACAGGAGACCCCTTCTTTTGGTAGGCTTTCTGGCCCTTCAGAAGGGTTATCTTACAAGCAGCACAGGACACACGTGTTGAATGGAGGGGAAGAGGCTGGGCATGGGAAACTGTTGCCTTGTTGGGGGTGGGCACCACAGCAGGGCTGGCCATGGTCCCTGGGAATAAAAAGAGAGGGTAAACCAGTGAAGTAGGGTGGGGAGGGAGGGGAAGAAGCAAAAGAAGAGATCATGAGAAGGCATAAAAGTTGAAAGATCCTTTATGGCTCAAGTTTAGACAACACATTGTACCAGGCTCCTTGGTTCACTCACCACTGGATAAGGTGTCTCCTCCGACCGAGAAAACATTACTGATTTTCAGATTGTCCTGGTAAAACAATGACAAAAAACAGTATATTTGCACAAGTCTAAAAAGCGACCATAGCCATGGCTGGTTATCTTCTTAAGCCAGTGAGAGACACCGTACCTCTGCTGTCTCAGGTTCATCCTTGACTTGTCCAGTGATGAAGCAGGACACAAGGGCCTCATCATACTCCTTGTCTACTGGCTCATCCTTGACCTTGACCTGGGGAGAAACACTCTCATTTATTCTCAAGAAGTTTCACGTGTGATGACAAAGAGAGTACCATAGTTTATCAACAGTCATTTCAATAGTCTGTGATGGACCGTGTTGAAAAGCAGATCACTTGCCTTCTCAATGTGTTCGCGCAGTCCCAGTTTAACTCCGCCGGTGCAGTCTTGACACACGTAGAAGACAAACGCAAGACATAGCAGATATGTATATAACTCAACAGTAATAACTATACAAAAGGCATAAGGGATTGAACACATTTTAAATGTAGAGGAAGCGGGACGTGTGACCAGTCTCACCAGTGTCATCAAATTGGGGAGCAGCTTTGCTGGGGGAAGTGGAGCAGGACAGGGGGTCTGGGTGGGAATCTTCTCTTATGGACACTGTACGTTGTGCAACATAGCAGTATAGAAAAAAAAAATGAAAAAACTGCAGCATCATGGAACTGCATATTTTGTTTGTTTATAAATATGGCTTGTGTATTATAAAGTTGCAGAGAATCTTTTAGGCCAACTATTGTCCCAAACATTTGTGATTTTACCTGTATTTACATCGGAGGGCATGGAATCACTGCTGTCTTCTTCCACCATTATCTTCTTTTCACCATCCTCAAGTTCTTGGTCTTGGTCCATGATGTCATCAGTTCCTGTGGCCATCTCCCCAGTCATGTCAACCCCCATATCCAGAGAGCAAAAACTGAGGGAGTCTACACTGCCCTTTACAACAGAGCTAATTACTGGCATGCCCTTCATATCCTCTTCCTGTATCTTCCCATGCCCCTTCAATTCCACCTCTCCATCTTCTTCCTGCTCATCATTCACGCAAGCCATATTTTCATCCTCCACCTTGATGGTGTTCACCTCCATTTCATCCAGAGCGTCCTCTTGGGTCTCCATAGGAGAGGGAGTGTCCAGGAGAGTCCTGGCATCTGAGCAAGGTTCCTCCCCTGCAGCCTGGGAGCCCACTGCACAGCCTGAAACACTGGAAGTCTGCGAGACAAAAATGGTGTCTGTTTCTTCTTCTGCAGCTTGTGAGGTGACAGCACTGCTTGATTCACCTCCACCCACGACTAATATTGTTCTGACTGTTTCTTCTTCTGCAGCTTGTGAGGTGACAGCACTGCTTGATTCACCTCCACCCACGACTAATATTGTTCTGACTGTTTCTTCTTCTGCAGCTTGTGAGGTGACAGCACTGCTTGATTCACCTCCACCCACGACTAATAGTGTTCTGACTGTTTCTTCTTCTGCAGCTTGTGAGGTGACAGCACTGCTTGATTCACCTCCACTCACGGCTAATAGTGTTCTGACTGTTTCTTCTTCAGGTTGATCCACAATGTCTGTTTCTCTTGCCAATTCAGAAAGGGCACTGACTGTTGCTGTGGCATCTAGACTAGACACGGTCTGTTGAGAAAGTTCTGGGCTCGATGTGTTTGAAATAACCGTATCGCCCAACGTATTCAATGGAGCTTCTTTAGCGTGTTCCTCCATTTCATGGTATGAACTTTCCTGGAGATAAGAAGAGTATTTGATTTCAGATAACAGTCTTACATGATTATAATAACATCCGACGCATGCCAAATATCGTTTATATGACAACAATCGGCAAACCACTTGCAGTGTTTGGCTGCAAAAACCAAAACAATCGCAACATGGTACAGCTCCATGCTAACATAGATGTAAACACATGGGAAAGAGTAGCTAACGTTCCTTAAAAATATATTATTATTACGAATTTCTCTATTACCTCCACCTGTGTCGTTCCCCTGGGCTCTGTCATAACCTCGCAAAGGTAAAGCTACCTGAAAGAATCGATCACGTGCTACAGGAAAAGAGGCGAACTAGTAGCAGCATAGCTAACAAGCTCTAAGCAACTGAAAAGCTGTCCTGTTAACATTCACATCCGCACTACTAAAGACAGCTGGCAAAAGTCGAGAGTCGACTGTGAAATTGTGCAAATATATTCGTATAGTGCAGACACTAGTGCATGTTCGACATTCTGACGTTAAAAACAATGTGGTCTCGAGCGTTGGCAGATGAATGTAGGCGCTGCTTTGCAAGTAGTCCCGGGATTGTCGCGCGCGACCCAACAGCCATGTTGCCAGGTTGGTTCCAGACAAACCCGCGTTTCCAGTCGGAACCAGCATTTTGCTGGAAAATAACAGCTATTTAAATGGCACAAAATATAAACTTAGTGAGGGACTTGTTGCTCTTGTCGATCAGTTGTAACCGATTTAAAATTATTGTACTCACTGTGAGGTACATTATTGTTGCTTTCTTTCCTACTGGTACAATATTGCACTTTGTGTTTCATGTTGTTTCATTGCAACTTGTTTAAATGAATGCTCTTGTTCATTACGGAGCCCCTAAAGTCCCAAAAGTTGGAATTGTTTTATCTTGTGGGAACAAGATATTTATCTTGTGCGTACAAGTTATTATCTTGTGGGAACAAGATAATTATCTTGTGCGTACAAGATAGTTTACTATGAACTCATATGCATCTCTAACGACTTCCGATGTACACAGCCACGATATTTACATTTTACATTACATTTATTCATTTAGCAGACGCTTTTATCCAAACCGACTTACAAGAGAGAGCTTTTACAAAGAGCATCAGTCATTGAGCATAGCAACGTGATAGACCCCGAACACAGTCGGTTTTTTAGATCGTGAATCATACATCATGAGAACCAATAAGTGCCCAGGGAAGAACTATAAATGCATAACACAACGATTGTGTTGTGTGTGATTGTGTGTGCATATAATGGAGAGAACTGAGCTAATCAAGTTTTATTTTCATCTTGGAATGAAAATGCAATACGTGATGAATACATAAATACATAATAATACATAAAATAAAACTTGATTAGCTCAGTTCTCTCCATTATATCGTGGCTGTGCACATCGGAAGGCATTAGAGATGCATATGAGTTCATAGTAAATTATCTTGTGCGCACAAGATAATAACTTGTTCCCTCAAGATAATTATCTTGTACGCACAAGATAATAACTTGTTCCCTCAAGATAATTATCTTGTTCCCACAAGATAATAACTTGTGCGCACAAGATAATACCTTGTGCGCACAAGATAAAAAAATCCAACTTTTGGGACTTTAGGGGCTCCGTAGTACTTCCCTTTGACACTGGTTTGGTTTCTCACCTTGTATACTTAATATTCTGGCTACCTGCAATGTTTGGGGCTGAACTCGTTATGATCAGTGACAGATGCTCTTTTGTAAATCTCTGTTTTGGAAGTCGCTTTGGACAAAAGCATCTGCTAAATGAATAAATGTAAATGTTAAGAATCTGTACCGTTGTGGTCTCCATTTTGTGGTCTAGTATGTGGAATTTAATCAATTTGATGAACACTTAAACACTTACATCCCTTACAGGATGGAATGGGACATGTTGGAGTAGGTGGTGTAGAGAGAGCACGACTGCCCCAGCCTTTTAACTCTTTTCCTTTCCACTTCGCTTTTCACGCTTACTGAGATCTGCTACTCGTTTATTTTTCCCTGTCTCTATCTTGCTGCCATTTTCTCTCTCTTTCTGCAGATACTTCGCTGAGTCTGCACCTCTTCCAGCTCTGTAGCAACGCTGAGTCTCAGCCGCGCTAAGTGGCATCTCCTGGCAGATAGGCCGATACGCGAAGTAAATCGCTCTGGATGAGCCGCGCCAAAGTGTGTTTATATGGAAGCAAACTGTATCAACATGTTGCGGGTGGATTTGCTGGATTTACTGTTGCTGTTGATGTGCCAGTTGGATTTTTGTTTTGTTTCTTTTGTCTCGATGAATGGTTCTAGAAGGTTATCTCCGGTCTGGAATAACTTTGATCTTCTGACACCAAATAAATAAAAAATAAAAGAATAAATAAAAATACCTCAATTAGCAGACGCTTTGATCCAAAGCGACTTTCAATAAGTTTCATGATACATGTAAGAACACGATTTCACATAGACTCAATGAGGAGTCGAACTTATAACTTTGAGCTCACGAGGCCAATGCCTTAACCCGTTGAGCCATCTGACGCCCAACTAATTTTCCTTAATTTCTTTTTAATTGTAGGTGAAGTGTCCGCTTTGCTCCACAGAGCTATCTTACATCAATAAGAGCACTTCATTGATGCTGAGGCATTATATTATAATTATAATTGTCAGATAGGCCTACTTCTGAGAGTACCCCAGGTATGTTGATATTCTCACCAAATTTGAATTTTCGAAAATAGTTTATTGCACACAAAATGCTATGTGTGTTTGTTTATAAAAATTACAGTACTTTACATTTTCTAATTTCAAATGAATTGTACAATGATGAGAACATATTTTAAATAAAATGCTAGAAAATAGATATTATTTTATTTCACAGGCTGATGTTGGGTTTGCTGCATGTAAGTTATGTTATTTTCATTTTGTTTACCTGCAATTATTTTAGAACTACTGTAGAGGTCACTATAGAGTGACCAACACTGTGTCAATACAGTTTGTTTAATGTGTCAATACACTCCTTGAGGCATCGTCAACATAGACATAGAAATATAATTTAATGTCTATGATCGTCAACCCATCACTACTAGTACGCAGACTTATATACAGTAGACACCGCCAACAGACTATTCATGTCTATGAAGAGAGCTCAGCGGCGCAAGAGAGCCTACAGAGCGCAGCCATCTTTCTATTTCCGGCTTTTCCGGTCTTGCGCAGAACAGTGGCTCGCCTCGTTACTATGGTTACGAGCACAGCGATTGTGATATGATGTTTAAAATAGAAATACTCACATCATTTGGCTGAGGTGGTGAGTGTGAGGTTGAAGGTTCCGTGTCATCCTGAGGGGCCACAGACAGGCTCTCATCAGCTTTTCTCAAGAGGTCCTGGCTGCAGACCTCCACTGTGAGGACAGGAAATGCAAAGGACACATTTCAAAATAAAATCGCGAATGCACTTCCGGTTGAATCGTTTTCCTCACAAATGCATTAATTAGGTAACAATATGACGTAAAATCTATTAATTCCAAACTAATAAACACTGCACTGCGTAATTTTACAACTTGTTCATCCACGTCCCTCAGTGGGTGAACCAGTGTTGTAAATTCACCCTTTCCCAGCATCGACCGGTTTAGTGGTCGTACAGACCGCCTCCGCAAACGTCTTCTCTGTCGCCTGCGCTTCAACATTTGCAATATAAGCATTTGCTCTTCAATATTGATGAGCTCCAACTCCAAATACAGCTGCTCTTCCTCGGACGCCATTGTTTACTGTGACCGGAAGGAAAAGCAAGGCTTTTTTTAAAGCTTCGTTTATGCTTCTGCGTCAAGTCGACGCGATACTTACGCCGCGGTACTGACGCCGTTGTTGAGCATTCGAAGTTCGGCGTCGAGGATCTGCGTTGCTCTGCAATTCACCGCAATGCCACCAGGGGGTGTGGCTGTGTGGTTTCAGGGGTTATGGCCGAATCCTTGCTTTTTCTTCCGGTCATTACGAAAAACAAACGGTGTCTATGGGTGATATGACTCGGGGCGCAATAGACTATTTGTAGCCGACTACAAAGATTCAGATTCATTCATTTATAAAATGGACAATGCAAATTAATCGACAGTAGAACTGTAAATGTGCCAGAGTTAGCCTGGCAGGCTAGTTTTCATCTGTAGTCCCTTTGTAAGTTCTTAAAACGCAACCTAGTAAAAAATGTCAAGCATAAAAGCTTTTAAGTTAAGAGGAAGTTACATCATCATCAGGGCCAGTAGGGCATGCTATACCACACATAATAATACACATTAAAAGGCTATCAGTACAGTGAATACATAAACAGTCAAAACAAGGGTGCCTTTAGCACTTGCGAAAACATGACTAGTTGCTGCCTATGAGCCACGCTTTCAATTGACCAGTGAATGATCAAGTAGTCGAATGGGCCCTGGTACTGCATTCCACTTCTGCGATGCCTGAACTGAATGCAGAATGGTTATAGGTGCTTTTTCTAAAAGGTCTCCTACAGTCTCTCCTAGCTGAGCCTCTGGTTGCCTTGCTGCTTGTTCTCTGAGAGATGAATGTTTGGAGTGGGGGGGTGGCGATACTGTAGTATTTTATAGACAAGACTGATGTTGCTAAACTTGATCAAGTTATCCCAGCCCAACATGTGATACTTTTGCAAGATCAGACAGTGGTGGTACCGTCTTGTTTTCCTGTCCAAGACTTGCTTATAGAGTGTTTCGAGGGGCTTGAAGGTTGTTTTATTTAAACTTTAAACTTCAAACTTCAAACTTTTTTTATTTAAAACTTTAAACTTCCTTAAACTAAACAGCAACAAAACAGAGGTTCTCCTCATTGGCACAAAATCCACTCTATCCAAAACCGACAGCTTCTCACTCAATATCGACAGTTCCTCCGTTTCACCCTCCCCCCAGGTTAAGAGTCTGGGTGTCATCCTTGACAGTTCACTATCCTTTCATTCCCATATCAATAGCATTACCCGGTCTGCATACTTCCATCTACGAAACATCAACCACCTCCGCCCCTCCCTCACCCCCCACGCCACCGCCATCCTTGTCCACAGCCTTATCACCTCCCGTCTGGATTACTGTAACTCTTTACTCTTTGGCCTTCCTCATAAATCACTCCATAAACTTCAACTGGTCCAGAATTCAGCTGCCCGCATCATAACAAGAACCCCCTCTAATGACCACATCACCCCTGTCCTTCAGCAGCTCCACTGGCTCCCGGTTCATTTCCGTATCCAATACAAAGTCCTCTTGGTAACATTTAAGGCCATTCACAATCTTGCCCCCCCATATCTGTCAGACCTCCTCCATGTTCCTGCTCCCTCCCGCTCCCTCAGATCCTCCTCATTCATACACCTGTCTGTCCCCTCCGCCCGGCTCACCACCATGGGGAGCAGAGCATTCAGCCGCTCCGCCCCCCGCCTCTGGAACTCACTCCCACCCCAACTCAGAAACATTGAATCACTCCCCGACTTCAAATCACTACTCAAAACACACCTGTTTAAACTGGCCTATTCCCTCTGATGCCACTTGCCCTGTCTCATCCCTTAATCCAATTTTAATTGTGTTTATTTTGTGTGCTCTTATTTATCTCTATTCTTGTATGTTGATATTGTGTTCGTTGTTGATGTGTTCTTTTGCCTAATTTTGTACGGTGTCCTTGAGTGTCTAGAAAGGCTCCATCCAAATAAATGTATTATTATTTGCTTGCGAAACTCTTGTCAGGCATTATGTGAGGTGTGAGGTGATCATAGCATTCATCTACAATCTGGCGGCTTCTGTAGTCATTGAACTTCTGATAAATCTGAAGTTAGATAACATAAATCTGACCTTGTGGCACATCTTTTTAAAGTGTGCTTTAAAGGATAGATGAGAGTCTATTAGGACTCCCAGGTATTTGAACTCTTTCACTGCTCAAAGCTGAGGAAAAGAGAAAAGAGACGGTTGATACATCTGGTGTAAATAAATCATGAATCTATCATTAACACTGTTACATTCTCTGCAAACGTTCATAATAGCAGGCAAAACACAAACTACTTACTTTCAATGACGCCATTCATGGGGATTATTCTGGCTTTTCTGGAGATCCTTGCTGACTTTTCAAGAATTACAGGTCCTCGACAGAGTGCACAAACTGTCTCTGCTGGCTGCAACTCTGTGACATAGTCTGTGAGTGCTTTTGGTTGTAGAACGTCATCTGGCAGGTTAGCTGGACGATTTTTATGTCCGTATATGTACGCCACAACTTGTTTGAAGACTTCTGCAGATGGTGGATAGACAGTATCTTGGTGCTGTTTTGGTGTACTGGTGCTGGTTTCCTCTGTTCTGAACACATCCGGGTTCGTTTGAAATGAATGCCATTTGCTTATATTTTTGTGGACATATGACATCCTTGGTAATTCACAAGGGAAATGCCATGTGTGGCTGGTAGATGTTTGAATTGATTGGGCAGAGGGAATAGTAGATGTGGTTGTATCTTCTTGAACAAGAAGGTCTGGAGATGGGGATATTATGGTTGGTGGAAGCAGAGAAATGGATGCAGCTGATGAACTTGGTTGCAGGGAGGGCACAGATGAATCCTGACACTGGTTGGACTGGGCAGCAGCTGAGGTGGAAGTTTGTTGTATGGGACAAGACTTTAAGTGTGCTACCATGTCTCTCCTTCTAAGGATGGTGTTGTTGCAAAAAGGACAATGATAATGTCCCACATTCCGGCAGTTGAAATGGCAGTGGCAGATGATCTTATCTAAGAGCAAGTTAAGAAAATGTTTATATTAGACAATGACAAGTCACATGAAGTGTGTGTGTGTGTGTGTGTGTGTGTGTGTGTGCGCACGTGTGTATCTTTAATCTAAAAATCTAAAACGCAATGGTATTACCTTCAAATGCAATGGCATTTTTCAGATGGGCCTGCAAATGCCGCTTAAGTTTGGATGGAGAGCTTGGTTTAAATATGCGTTTGGGACAAAGGGGGCAGTGGAACTGTCTGCAGCATGTTGTGCAGCGTTCCACGGCAGACCTACCACCACGCGGAAGGATTGAAGGATGCATCTAAGAAGAAGGATACAAAATGCATCATGTGTTGGAATTATAGTACATGAACTTCAATTTAAATTAATGTATACAGCCTACAAACTTGGATCGTCTTTGCTTACAGGTAACATGATGGCCACTTGCACCAGGTAGAGTAAATGAGGCCTTACTTATGAAGAAGTAGTAATAATAATGACAAAAATAGTGCACTACAGGTTAAAGTTCAGCATTCAAAAACGTATTTAAGTGAAAGTGGCAAGACACTTAATTTAGTATGTTATGTTAGAAGCAAAATAAACTCAAGTAATGTTGAAGAAATCATTCTAGCATTTTATACAGTAAGAACAAAGATTCAATCAGATTCAAGCAACAGGTAAGCAAAAGACATGCAAAGGGAGGGGGGTCTGCTCTTTGGAGTGTGATCTGCAGGGGGTGGGGGCACACCTTTTAACAACTGTATAACTGCACAACTATATATCCAGTGTATATTCTGTGACATAACATCCTGTAACATAACAATGTATATTCGGCAATATTCTGACATTACATCCTGTAATATAACAATGTATATTCGGCAATATTCTGACATTACATCCTGTAATATAACAATGTATATTTGGGAATATTCTGACACAACATCTTGTAATATAACTATGTATGTTCTGCTAAAACCCTGTATATCATGTAAATCCTGTACATCCTGAAACACAACACTGTATATTCTGCAAGACCAATACTTGTATAATGGTAATTGTATAGCCTGTACATAATAATTTATCCAAGCCTCTGCCAACCCCCCCCCCCCCCCCCCTTCTTGTGTGGATTCACTTACCGATTTTGCTCCCACCCCTCTATCCCTGTGTGCACTATTCTAATCTTTTATCTCACACCCTTACCCCTGTGTGCCTTTGCGAGACTGTTGCTGCCTAGGAGTTTCCTTTGGGGATTAATAAAGTATTCTGAATCTGAATAATCCCTGATAATTTAAGGTGTTGATGCTAACCACCATCGGTGAAAGTTAACTTTGACGTTATCTGATTTAGCTTCAAAACAACAACCCAAGCCGACATGTAACGTTCGGTCATTTTTCATCATTAATGACTTTAATATTATTATTTTACAGCATCTATATTGACGGTTTTCTATTGACAAGAAACCATGCATTTACCTTCTGTGCGTATAAATCAGCAACTCACCGGTACTCTGTACACGTGTTTGCGCGCTGGGCACTCTCAAATGAAAACGCAGGTGAAATATAACATGTTATATCTATCGCTCTGGTGAAATCCAGATTGTCCTCACTTCGCCCCGCCTCCCGCAAAAAAATGTCGTCACTTCCCGTTCTGACGGTGGAGGTGTCCTGACAGTGGAGCCTGCACCGGAAGCGACCTCACAGTGGAGGCCTGCGGCCAGGTCCATCTCGTATTTCTTGCGCCTCAGCATCTGATTGTATTTGGTAAGTCTGGGAATCTATGGATCTGTGAGTTGAGTACCCTGTCATTCAGCCCAACACTTTTGTATCCTTGTGTGTGTGCGAGATGTTAGCATGATATAAAAAAGGAGTAAGAGTAATTCTACTAGTTGTTTTATTAAACAAACATGTTACAGTTGCTAAATGCAAGAAGTGTAGAGAGTTTACAACATTAATATGAGGTACAAAAATATTTTTGCGTCAACTGTTATGGAAGTTTGTGTGAGATGTGTTTCTAAGTCAAATTTCCAAAACACAAACATCACATCAAGTCTATGTCACTTTCCTAGTGACCTTTAGTATTATATCAATGTATCTTAATTGATGTTCAATCCCTAATTAATCTGATAAAACATATAAACAGTTTATTTGAGTGGTTACAATGCCTAGGGTTTAGACAAGGTTGCCCTCTGCTGGATTTTTAAGGAAGTGACTTTACTATCCAGCTCATCCATAAAACCTTCATCCACTGATTCACTGTCCACTTCTTCTTCCTCCCCAGCTCCTTCTATGGGAAGGAATATGTGAAGCTGTGTACGCACTGGAGCAGGGGCAATGCGGGATGGTGGGGGCTGCTGGCTGCTGGGGAGACAAGGCTTCCCCCTGACAGACAGAGCCTGTCCTTGTGATGAGTGTCGGTTCTGCAGGATCAGAGGCCGGAGTTCGCTCTTTTCTGAAGTCAAGGTGAGGCTCTGGGAGCCAGGCTTGACCACCAGCTTGGGGTTAGGTCTGATGGGCTGGGAAAAATGGGTATAGACAGGTCTGAAGCTCTGCGTGGGGGTCTGCGCTTTAATGTGAAGCTGACTCTGGCTTTGACCTCCAGGGTCACATGACCTGCAGAGAAGCAGGGGAGAGGGCCGTCTGCGTAGAGGCGGGCGGCGGTTACAGGAGAAGCCCTCGAACACTGCTCGTTCTCCTGGGGTGAAGAGAGAAGGCTCGCTAATGCTGTGTGGAGACAGAGAGCGCAGAGAATGAGGGGAGGTTGGAGGATGTGAAAATTCGTAAAGAGTAGCCAAGAGGAAGGTGGAAGGAAGCAAAGATGGAGGGAGATGTAGTTATTCGGACCATTTCTTCAAACAACTCTGCTTGACATGGATATGTTAAACGGCTCCATTTCCTGGCTTCCTTCAGCTGAACAACATTCTGACAGCTAGCTGGACATTTAAAACCCTGCTGTGCTAGGTTAAGGTCATGCCATCTGACTGAGAGGATGGAGGGTGTGATGTGTTTCCACACACGAGGTGTGGGAACAAAGTCCCACGCTCAAGTTTCTCCCTCCTGCTCCAACCCTTCTTTCAGAAACACTAGTAGTAGAAACTCAGCAGCACACTCCATGGTTACTGTTGTGAATAGAAGCAGATCGCCTTCCCTCACCTGAGATTTATGGCCGGGAGGCTTTTCTGTAGTCATAACAAACTCAAAGGAAGGAGCGTTCTGGTGACAAGAGGTATGTCTGAGGGTCTGAAAGCAGTGTCAATGACTGCAAAAAACTCCATCTAATTTCCAGGATTTTAGATGAGTCAAGTTCAGTCAAGTAACTCTTTTAATGACTACTAAGTAAAACAATTCCCATCCTCTAACTGAGAAACTGAGGGATTCTAAAAGCCCATTTATGCTCATCATATAAACACAGAATTTACATTAACTGACAATAGTATTCTGCTATGTCTGACAATAAATGTTTGTTCTCATTCTCTTACCCTGAAGCACCACTTGATCTATTTAAACCATGGTGCTGTAGAGACAAGATACATGTTGGTATGGAGCAATATCCCCTTACCTGAGTGGAGTGCCAGTGGTCTGCCTGCGGGGGGGCTTGCCTGCAGCTAAGGAAGGCAGTCTGAGAGAGTCCCTGGGTCGGGCTCCTGTGACGGAGAGCAGTGGCGGGACGGAGCTGGACAGGAGGTAGGTCCGGACCAGGGCCCGGCTCCTCTGCATGGCCTTGTGGTGCCACAGTCCGCCGGTGCCTAGCCCTGGAGGGGCACCAGCCGCCGAGCTCATCTCTCCCCTCCACAGAACCAGGCTTCAGAGACTGATCACACACACTCAAACTCTCACACCGAGTGTACTGGCGACCCTGGGGGCCTGCATGCAGCCAGTTGAGGTTATCAATGATGCATGCACATGAAAGATGCATCAGAGAGGCTGGTCTTTCTAGGCTGTTGAGACACCACTACCTACATTCGTTACCCCCTCCCTCCATTTCCCTGTTCCTGAGGTCAGCTTACACAGGCAGGTGGTACATAGATGGACAGGGGCAAGTGGATATGGGACCTTCGGGAAATCTGATGATAGTGTTATCTATAGAACATCCACAATGTAGCATTATTTCCTTAATTTGCAAGTATCAAGTCTGGGAAAGCTCTGTGCATTGTTTTCCCAAATCATGTTCATCAATCTTCAGTCACTCAAAACTACTATAAGAAAAGGCTCCTCATATTTGTACAGTAATTACCAATCAATATTTTAGTTATAGTATACCTCTTGAATCTTTCAGTACCAGCCACTGAGTCTAAGATTGTTAACTCCACTCCTTTATGGCATTAAGTGCCCTCGTCAATAGGCTACAATCATTTTCTGGCACAAATACAACACTCATGCTTAATAAGATGCTCTACCCATCTGTAACCAAAGCCACAGAGAGGAGAGTGCCAGGGTGCAACATAGGTCAGACCAAACAAAACCAACCCACAGTCTGTCTTCTTGGGTCTGGCTGTCTCAGCTTGCAGCCTCTGACACCGAACCAGGATTGACAGCCAACCCACAGGATGCAGACGTGATCCGACTGCTGGGAAACAAGGAACCTTGGCCTTCTCTGTAACTAGACAATACAGACCATGTTTTGCTAGCCTGAAGTACAACAGGCTGAGTTGAAATGAGATCTTTAGGTTATTTCCACGTAGTTTGATGGCTTAACAAATTCAGATGATTAGACTACCAACAGGTGAATAATGATACGTGACGCAATGTCATATGCCTAAAAATATACTAATTACTATAAAATACATTTGATACAATAAAAAGACCAGTCCCAGTCAACTTTTCTCTTCTTTTTATTGTAATTTATTGTGAAACCGCAGAAAACAAGTTTCAATTGGGTATCACACTCCATTGACAGATCACTTTCTCTAGTACTTTGGAGCACCATATGCTCCACCTGCACATCAGGAATCTGGAGGGGAAAAAAAAAGATAAAGAAATGACAAAATAAAGACGAGAATTGGTCTGTATACATGTTACCAAATGTAAGTACTTGTTTGTGGTCCTACATCTGCAGCATAACATTCCAGTTGAAAAATCAACACCTACCATCTGGCATCTGTCCAGCCATTGGGTTACGAAGATCGTGGTGCCCTCTGCTTAGGTTTATACAGACATCAGTCTTCAGGTATTCTGCATTGAAAGAACATTAGATCCATTTACACTGCAGCCATGTTGAAGAGAAAACATGTTAAATAACTTTTGTGGTGGGTTTTGCCATCTATTTTATGATATGGATCATACTCAAGTGGGTTGTTGAAGGCAGCTTACCATGTGAGAGACAGGCAGTCACTTCTCAGCCTCCCTCTATCACTTGAGTCTCCTGTGGTAAGACACACACAATGAGAGTGGAGCAGGAACAAGGTCTACAAAACTCCTAAGATTCTACTTTAATGTTTGTGTGTATGAATGCATGTTGGATGGTTAACGTACAAATGTAGTCATTCGAGTTAAATGTTTAGGATATGTATGGCTAGATTGAACTACTATGAATAAAGTAGAAAAGAGAGGGATTCATTGAATGTGTCAATGCATATATTATCCATTTAACAAAATTGTATACTACAAAATTCATAAAAAGTATTTCAAGAAACTGCTGAAGGGCAAAAATAGTTCAGAGTAACCTTCAGTCACATGAAAGTATCTGAGAGAGGTGAAAGAGGTGAGAGTACTAGAGGTGAAGGTAAGCTTGACTTGATGGACGGAGACACTTCAGAAATTCTGTCACTGCAAAAACCCTGAAAGGGTTTAGGAGTTACATCAGAGCCATTTCACCTTAAAACATCAGGATGGCTATTTGCGGAGTTGATGGATCACTCTGGTAGAACGCGATTGGGGACAGGAGGGGGGTAGCCGTGTGGGGGTAGGGATGGGCATCAGCCCAGCGGTGGAGGCCAAGGGGCCTGGAGGGAAGTTCTGGCACCACACTCTGACTCTGGAGTTAGGAGAAGCTGCCATACCACTCAAGAAGTGAAGGCTATGGACGGCGGAATGGATCACAGTGCAGACACAGTTGGCAGCCCACAGGGGGCTGCATTGATTGCTCACAGTGCTCGGTGTACACAGGATTTAGACCTGAAGACCAGCTGCTATAGGCTCAATACACACTTTTAAAGCTCCAGACAACAGTTCACATACAAAATCACACGGAAGGGTTGTCACGAGTTCTGATGAAACATTACAAAATGGCTGGCCGGTCACTGGCTTAGAATATATTATAAAAGTAAAATAATATTAAACAGGATAAAAGTATGTCAGTAAAGAAGTCCAAATGGATTGAGAGAAAAACACCTTGTGGCCGCATTATGAGCGAGTAGCCACATGGTTGAACAAGTATGAAAAGACTGGAGCCAACCGTTCAACCCCCCCATTCCCTGTAACATCCATCCATCCATCCACCCCCCACCGATAGCCATCGCTTCCATCTCTTAATGGCTGAAAATGTGAAAATATACCTAGTTGTCAGACAATTCTGACATACACACTTAGGCTTCAGTACGACGATATTGCAGTGATCAGGATTGCTGGCCTATCATAGCTTGAGTTTTGCTTCTTATGTAGCAGTATGGTACAGGAACATCGATGATATCTTGAAATCAATCACTTGGCTCTCCTGATAACAATCAAGGCATTTAAAGCAGAAAAATCTTGATTGTGATGAATACTGTAGAGCTGAAGAGATTTCCTAACAGTAGTGAAGATGTTTCGCACGCACACACATACACACAGTGCTCAAGTGACTGGTAATCACAAGAGGCCCATGCATGCTACAGTAAAGACTCGAGTAAAAAAACAGGAACCTGGAATAAGACCAGATACTATAAAAAACAGGTACTATAAAAATGATAACTGGAACTCACTCAATATGCATTTTCTGTGAACCTGCCAATAGAATGATTTTCTGTCTTTCAACTGAAGGTATCTGCACTAAGAGACCTCTAATATATCCCTCACCAATTTCATAATATAGGTTCAACTGGTACTACAAGGGAATGAGAGCAAGCCCTGTGAAACTTCCAGCTCAATTGGCACAATGCCTAAGAGCATCTAAATATGAAGTACAACCACAACGCAATCAACAAGCTATGCTTTTATGGAGACGCATGTCCCCATGCCAAAAGGTGTTTGAGCACCTCCTACCTCGGATTACTGGACCTCTCAGACGTATTCGCTGCCTCAATACACTGAATGGATTGGCGTGTATTTCAAATATCATGGTGTCCGGCCGCAGTTACACAAACCTACGTTACCCGACGAGCCAGTGACCCGAGCCACCCACATAGACGCTTGCTTTAGTACAGAGACCAGTTGAAGTGAGAGTGCCACAGAACTGCACGCGCTAAAACACACACACACACATCGCCGTAAGTCCACAGACAAGAGGGCTGGAGGTAGAGGAGTACTGCACTGTGAATCCATTCTTCAGGAGTGTGATGCCAGAAGCCCTGTAGTCTTTCCCCATAAACAGTGGGGTAACAGAGAGAGATAGAAGTTAAGTTTGGGCATGTTTTTCCAATATTTCTTTTAAATCATAAACGTGGGACACTTACCTTTTCAGCAGATCTGTTAGCATACCTCTTGCTGCAAACAAGTCCAGGCTCTACTGTCCACTGACTTCTGCAGTACTACTCATCATCCTCAACGTAACCCAACTGCCGGAGCCTCAACTGTGGAATGGGGCAGTTTGGGGCTGTGGTTTTTGCCTCTACTGCACAGCTACTGCACCCCCATGCACTCAAGACACATGACACAGACAAGAGACACGCCATTCGCTCCCCACAACTCAGTATCACAGGTCTCTTGCTTCTGAAGGATGAAGAACGAAGGTACACGGGAGGGGAAGGCCCGCCGGGGGAGTTCCAGCAGTTCCACTACAACGATTCTGGGAATGATACCGTTTTCCAAGCCAGGACAAGATTCTATGAACCAAATATTTAACTTCATGTTTGATTTTGTTTTTATTACTAGTTCACTGCAAAGCAAACTGAAGGAGTGAGCTTAAATGATAATGGTAAGACACCGTTTTGCCAAAGTAGTTTTTTCACTTTATAAGCTATTCTTTCTCCATCTCTGTCTCCTCTTCATTGCACTCAGTCTGACATGCCTACTTAATTGAAGGTACGCTTTCTCTTGGTTGGCCACAATGACCATAATATTAATTTAAAAGGTATGAGACCCAGGCAATAGAATACCTCAACTAAGATCTACAGTTGCCAGTTTATTATAGTTATGTCATCTTAGAGGCATGTCCAGATTTTGCTAGCTGAAGGGTAATATACTTAAAACAAAGGTATCATTAATCTCCTGAAGTGGAATGCCAGATCTAACGACTGGTCATGTTACAAGGCCAGTCTAGATACCGCCAAAGTTAAACTAAAAATGTATTTGCATTCAAGGGATATCTTGAGTTCAGTTCTCCAACAGTGTTGTTTTGCCATTTTTTTCACCCAATGGATCCATTACAATCCCTGAGAGGTAAGAGAGAATTGACAGGACTAAACTGTGGTTTCCTGGTCTCCCTTACAGCCTGCAATGACCTCTCAGATGGACACCTGTTAAAAGAAATGTACAAAGAACCAACACACAGAAATAGCATTACAAGTGTTCAGGTTTGCATGAGCTGGTCTCCAAAGACCTGACAATCTCCAGATGGATGAACTGACGATATGAATACTATGATGTCAGGAAACGATGAGCGTCACCACATGAACTAAGGCCAAAGTATCAGTCATAAGCCCCTTCAAGAAACACATGATTTCCAGCATTTATGCCTGAGCAATTTTACCTCGGAAAGTCTACATTACGTTGTGATTCTCAGCATTAACTGCTGTTAGATTTAATGTATATTAGAGTAGCGATTAAGTAACTAAAATTGAAATCAAATGGGCAACAATCTAAAGCCCAATAATGAGTTGTGTAATATAGCAAATGTGTAGCCAAGTAATATGAACGGAAAAAAATCAATTTGACAGAAGTGTAGTTTTGTCAACAGAAACCACAGCGCAATTGTCTAGTCATGTAATTCGGAATTCAACACACCGAAAATGTTGCATCCAAACTTGGATTCCCAAGTATGTGTGCCTTCAAATAAAGTTGGCATAGGTTGCCAACCTGCAACCTCAACCAGTCCAGGAAATCACCAACAAGCGCTAAGATTTCTGTTGCCAAAAAAGCCACTGCCTGCTGTGCCAAGACTACATCTAAGACTCCAAGGTTTTATCAATGCACCATTTATACTGCCGTTTTGTTCCATAGTCCACATGGAATTATAGATCTCCAATGAAATAGAATACATCTTAATTTAGCAAGTCTCCATACTACAACTTGACTCCTAGAACTAAGAATTTGGGTTCGGAACCATAAAAAGGTTAAAATGATATTTGCAGAGAATTTGGAGAGAACCAATTGTAGTTTTTATTGTATTACATGTTTTAACTTCCAAAAATTTAAATGGCACAAAACACAGCCATAGAAAGGTGGGAAAACGTTACAATTATCACCACTTACGACACGAGTCACAGAGCATGATACACCTGGATAAGAAATAATACATAGATGAGCACTTCGTGGATCACCAATGGTGGCCCAACAAACTTATACTACTCTAAATACAAAATAAAAAGGAAAAACTAAACTTGCCATAAAATGTATAAGTCTTCAGGCTAAAATGCAGGAGCACTTTCAACTTAAATACAATAATGATTCAAGGTATTCAGAGAATCTCTACACAAAAGCGCTGCTTTGAAAATAACACTAAACTTTTAAAAACGAGGCTTCTTGGCTGGCCCATCAAACTCCTCACGGACCCTGCCAAACCCCTGGTTATTGGGGCCCATTCCCCTAGGACCACCTTGGGGAAAACGCTCATTGCGCTGTGTGGATCAAAGATAAAAGCAACAATAGCCGTTTGGAAGGTAGGAGCGATGAGGCAATAGGCCAGTGCAATGGCACATAGTTCAAGTCCGTATGCCCCCATATGCAGGGGAGAGGTGTAAAGCGGTGTAGATATATAGTTGGAGCGTTAAGAGATTTTACAAAAAGTAACCAGCCGGAGACACATCCGTAGGTAACGTTCGTTGAAATAGTTCCAATATGAAGATCCACGGGTGCCACAGGTAACATACGGAGAAGGAAGAAAGGGTAATGTTTTCGTTAGTCAGTGCCTGTCCTAGACTGGTGCTGCATGCTAATGGCTGAGCTAACCTAGAACACCAATTGTCTTTTTATTCCAAGCCACTACTTGCACACACTAGAGTGCCCTAATATTTGGGAATGTACAGGTGTACTGTTTCCAATATTCTCCAGTACATAACTTACTATTAGTATGCAACAATGGGTTGGTTACAAACTATGAACTATCAGTGGACAATTTTTAATGCATCAGTTTTCCAAAACTGTTGTGCCAAGGGAATTGGTCCAAAATATGGATACCACCCCCCTTACTCTTGTTGTTAGGAATGCCTCTTTGTTTATGCACACAAACAGGTTACCGTATTTTCCGGACTATAAGCCGCTACTTTTTCCCCACGTTTTGAACCATGCGGCTAATACAGAGATGCGACTTTTCTATTAATTTTTCTTCTGTCCTCAGGAAGATGAATAAGTGACTTGTGGCTTCAGCGCAAGGGACAATTAACCGACTTTAACAGTTGCGCAGTTGCGCATTACATTTATAGCAGGGTTACAGTCCCCAAGCATAGTGGGTTTACAGATTATGAAACATATATCGTGAGAAACCAATAAGAGAAAGAAAAAGTGACAGTGGTTTTGTGTTCAGTGGTTTCAGTACGCAGAAGGAAGGAAAATAAAGCAACTTGGCTTTAGTGCACAGGAGGAAGACGAATAAAACCATCGAAAAACTTTTCTGTTTTGTTCGATCAGCACTTTTACTGCTGCGTTAAGGGCACTATTCAGAAACAATCATTTCAAGTATACGAATAAACACTTATAGTACAAAATATTTCTATGTAAAAACCATTGGACCATTTGAATGAAGGAATGAATGGATATCAGCGGCTTATAGTCCGGTGCGGCTTATATAAAACAAAATAGTTCAAATATAGGTGGTGCGGCTTATATTTAGGTGCGCTCTATAGTCCGGAAATTACGGTAAATGTGGTGCATGAACATTCTGTAAACATATTGAGTGGATCTGTGTGCAGCCTTCCCTATGCTTACTTTATGGAACATAGTTTGTGGGCTGGACTGGGCTAATAGCTAATGTAGCAAAGTTATAAGATGTCATTTTACCTTACTATAGCATAATAAATATATCACAATTTAGTTTTACAGCGGAAATAAAGAGGGGGGTGTTTCTGATCCTATATTAATTTCATAGGCTAACTGATACTGTAGTCCAGTGTCCTATATACCATTAATTATGTTCAGTTACTGACTGGAGCTACTAAGCTAGTTTCATTGTTTATTTTACAGTCATCAACATTTTGTTTGTGTTGTGATCCAAAGGTGGTCGTTACCAAGTGAAGATATAGAACCCAAAATGATTCTGCCTTTTTATTGACTCAGCTAGTACAACCAGCCCTTGGGAGTGGGACCAAACTGCAAATCCAGGGTATGTGGGTGGTTAAGTGTAATTTCATTTAAATTTCCTTAGATCCTGGTAAATTACTGAAAACATTCATTCAGTTATTATGCATCTTTGCGCAAAAAGTAAATGTTCCTGATGTGAAGCTTGTTGTAACATGTAAGACCAGAGGGTTTGTAATTACAGCATATGCAAATGCTGACCAAGAACACAACTTTAGTCATTCCATAGTAGCGCAACCCTGTAGAAGTTTTCAATCAAAAGTTATAGAAATAAGAACTACAGTGTCCACTTGCATATCATGCATACGCAAAAGCCAACACAGCCCCTTAATAGTCATAGATTTTCAATAAACTTGCATCAAAAACCGGCAAAAACGGATTCTGAAGACAGGTTAAAAAAACTAATCTTCTATGCACGGACCAAAGTAAAAAAAAAAAAAAGGTTTTATATATATATATACCCATAAAAACTCAAAAGAAGTTGTATAGTGGCTTAACTTTTGTTCACTGCTTGCTTCTGCAATCCAATGACATCTAAAAAATATATTTTTTCCATCCTAGCAGTGGCTGAAACAGGGTTTATTCATCCCAGTGTATAACCAAGTATGCAACTCTGTCAAAAGACCATGCCTGTCTCCATCCCTCAGTTCACGACCATTGCAGTCAGCAATTTCCACCAAATGTTTCACTGAATGGGTTTTAATTAAAAAAAGAATTATGCTTAAAAGAAGTCAACCAGCACTAAACCACTTCAACTGAACTGCTTGGCTCCAAAAACATGGCTTGGCACACGACAACTACGTAGCTGACCCATGCCACAGCGAAAGCATGATGTACTCAAACTCATCGCACTGCTGCCCACTCAAACATTCACAGGGGTTCTTCCCATGCCACATGACTCCATTCATGTTGGGTAACTGATGTTTACTGGCTAGCTATGGTTAAGTGGTGTGACCGCTAAATTGCAGTAACCCTTTCCCCACAAAAACATAGGAAAAATGCTGCCTGTTCACATCTCGTTGCTGAGAAAACGTGCCTGTCAGGCTCACACAAGACAGGGCTTGCAATGGAGGTCTGTTACACGTGAATCACAGTTCTTGGGATGGTCGCAATTTATTAGGTTTAGTGCAGGTTGACTCTTTTCAGACAAGACTACATCATGTGAGTGGAGGAACTGAGGGGGCAAGTTCTTGGTGGATACTCATTGAGTGCAAAGTTCGATTTATCACCAATATAAATCAAACACCTTTCATTCCTAACAAAGTTTCCCAAGTGAGAAGTGAGATAGGTCAGACACAGGCTTAGGCCAGCCTTTCACATATCTTCAGTTGCCACTCTCACAACTGGCGCTACACCGGCAGCATAAACTAGGCCAAACACAGTTCTCTCAGTGAGGATACATTACCATTTCGTTCCCCATGGCACCTCCTGCAGGGCCGCCCCTGCCCTGGTGTCCCTCGAAGCCCATCCCACCCATTGGGAACTTTTGGTTAGGGCTGCCAAAAGGCATTTCAGCTAAGGGACAAAAAGACTAAATGTCACACAAAAATTTGATAACTGGAATGCCCTTATGGAGCTATGTCATCAGAACCTTCCCAAAAGGTGTTAAGGTCTAAATATATAATTAATCAGAGATAATGTATTTATATTTAAGATCATTTTACATTGAGGACAATTGGTTTTTAGAGGAAAGTAAATGGAAATAAACTAACCTGCCATGCCCATGGCTCCACCAGGATTCATCCTCATATCTCTCTCCCTCTGTAACAGGAAAAACCATCAGAATATGTAATACCCACTGGCCAGCCCAACCTGTACAGCACTGGCCAGGTACATCTACGGTCACCAGAGCTGGGTGGTTTCACAGTATTAGAATTCTTCAAATCAACTACCATTTTTAATAACCAAAGCAGCACTTCTGCTAACGTTTTGTTTATGATGCCAGGCTGGCACCCTGCACTTACATTGTCCATGAAGTTTCCCATTCTGTAGTTCTCCTCTCGCTGGCGCCTCATCTGCTCCTCCATCTCCCTTTGACGAAGCATCTCCTCCTCCCGCCTGCGACGCTCCTCTTCTTGTCTGCAGTACAACACCCAATATTTAAACTCCCACATTTTAGGTCAACGACTACATAGTGTTAATTGGTAACAGGATGTCTACGAGATGTCTGAAAAAGGCTGTAAGCATGTTTTAATTAGGATAACAAGTGAATGACAGCAGGTTAGGAGCCGACTAGTACCTGATCTGCATCTCTTTCCTTTTCTGCATCTCCTGACTGTGCATCTCCTCCATGCGGCGAAGCTCCTCCTGACGCCTCAGCAGGTCTGAGTAAAACAAGGAAAACCAAAAATCAGCCACGTCAAACACAAACCAAAACATGTATCCTGAAAAAATAATAGTTGTGATTATAATAACAGGCAGGATAATGAGGAGGCAGGATGCACTTGCCTTGGCGGAGCATGTTGGCCTGGTGCTCATGGAAAGCATCGTCCATCTCTCCCTCCAGCTTCTCCCTGGCCTCTCTTATGTTCTTCTCCACCTGCTGTCTTTGCTGCTTCTCCATCTCGTCCAGGGACTTCCAGCGTTTCGAGTACTCAAACTCGAATGTGCCGGGCCGGGCAAAGCGAGGGGGCTCCTCTCTTTCTCTGAGGGGTGAGAAACAGTGACGCAAGATGTGAGTAAAATTGTAAACAAAAATACAAATTGTTATCAGTTTACTTCTGAAAGATGTCTACTAAACCATCTTTTTTTGTTCATTAATTCAACAGTCAAATGGATTTGACAGCTATGAAATGAACCACCAATCCCCCACATCACACCCTCCCCCATATCTCACCCTCCCCCATATCTCACCCTCCCCCAGCACATCGCAGATCATTTACTGAGCACCACAGTGTGATTTGGGTATTTACCATCACAAAGAGAAGCCAAGTAACAATCAATACTGATCACAAATGTCCTGCGTTAAGCCAATCTGCTGAAAATGGCAAGAATGGACTCAAATATGTGAAGTGCAATTAAAAGGAATGCATTTGTTTGCTCTGCAAAGCAGCCAGTGTTGTGGTAAAGACAATGCCTTACTTTTGATAATTGGGGTTCTTTTGAGCCAGTTTCTCTGGTAGGCCATCTTCATCATCATACTGTTCAAGAGGCTCCACAACAACTGGACGAGGAGACCTGAGCAGATTGAAAATATACATTAATCATGATGATGCATGTAGCAGTTATAGATGCAATGGACTGTTATAAACTACGGATATTATATTCTTACGTGGTGAGCAAAAATATTCCATCATTGCAACGGTCCAGGGCCTTGCGGGCTGCGGGTTTTGAAGCAAACTCAACGATGCCCCTGCCAGATGACCGACCACGGTCATCTACAATGACCACTGCTCTCTCAACCAATCCGAACTGAGAAAAAGCCTCTTCAAGGAGTTCGTTGGAAACGTATGGTGACAGGTTCTTCACGGACAGCGCAGCAGGGTGTGTTGCAAAGCGCACACGAAGCTGACGGCCCCTCATGGGGACATCATCCAGCTCCGCTTTTGCTATCTCGGCCAGTGCACGCGACTCCTGAAACAGATATTTGTGGTTGTTTTACACTGACATACAAATTACTTTGTATATTCAAAGGGCATTATTTTCAACAAGTCAAACAAAGCATGGTGATCTTACCAGCCTGATGAAACCGAATCCTTTGCTCTTGTTGAGGAATATCTCACTTGGCTCCCCATATTTGGCAAACAGATTCTTAAATTCGTCGTCTGAGATATCGTTGGTCAGATTTCCAATGAAAAGTCGGCAACGTTGCGTGTAGGTTTTCTCACCAGGTTTTAACAGTAAGGACAAAGTAGCTTTGAACTCCTATAAATAAACAGGGTAATGGTAAGATCAATATTATATTTACACTAGTGTCTGCATTCTGCACCATCTGTATCATTTTGCAACATATTTACAATTTTGCGATATCTGTTCCATTTTGCACATATGCACATAGTACCATTTTGCACCATCACAGCTGTATTATATATGTGTACTTCCAAATCACTTTTAATACCCTGTACATACTCGGTATATTCCGCTTGTGCTGCCTGTTTTGCACTTTTGGTTGGATGCTAACTCCATTTCGTTACCCTGTACTTGTACGTGTGTAATGACATTCAAATGTATTCTAATCATCTAATATTGTTGTCTCGTATCGTTAGCCAGCTGGACATGCCAAGGCTTGTGCTAAATCAAGCGACAAAGTGACCTGCCATGTTATTGTTAAGATTCAGATTTCGATTAGATTCAACCCAAATGTCATTACACAGGTACAAGTATAGCGTAACGAAATGCAGTTAGCATCCAACCAGAAGTGTAAAAGAGTTATTACAACAGAATATAAATGTAATTGTATACTCAGAATATACACAGTATGTACAGTATAATCAGAATATACAGAGTATGTACAGATTAAGGTAGCTGGCTAGCTACCGACTCTCCGGTAGCTACTGTGCGCATTTTAAAATCCCAAGCCAGCCTTGACACAACGTAGCTGGCTAACACAAAATGGCGGACAGGGCCATTTTCCCTTTATATCTGCCACAAGAGCTGAAAACTGTTAGCTTAGCCAAGTGTGGCTGTAGCTTCATTGTTCACGCGATTCACGACGACAAATCCTCCCATTTTAAAATTTGAGCCTCAATCTAAAGGTGTCCAAACCATCTATAAACATATATACAAAACATTTCATCGTTTAAAAACATCTATCTTTAAACAGACACCGGTTTAATACCGTTATTAGATTTAGGTTTAGCTCTACCTTGGGTGCACTGCTTTCTTCAACTCGGTCTATCTTCCGTTTTTGAGGTTCTTGCTTGGACCGAACCGTCGACTGTGATGATTTCTGACCGTTCCCGACTCCTGGTTTTTGCAGATTCTTGTTCATTTGGCTAGGTTGAGGTGATGGGATTACAGGCTTCGGCGGGGGGGGCGACGATAATACAGGTTTAGGTGGAGGAGACTGCATCTTTGGTGGTACCGCAGCGGCCTGCTGTACGGCAGCGGCGGCCTGTTGTTGCTGTGCGGCAGCGGCCTGTTGTTGCTGTGCGGCAGCGGCCTGTTGTTGCTGTGCGGCAGCGGCCTGTTGTTGCTGTGCGGCAGCGGCCTGTTGTTGCTGTGCGGCAGCGGCCTGTTGTTGCTGTGCGGCAGCGGCCTGCTGCTGTATCTGTGCCGGGCCTTTCATAGTGAGCGCAGGTCCAGGGGTCGGCGGTGGCCGATTCAGTTGCTGAGCCAGACTCGGAGGTTGCTGTGGCTTCTGGTGGGCTAACTGCGGAACCTGGTTGGGTGGCTTCACAAAGTTATTTCCAAGCTGCGGTCCGCGATTTTGAAATGGGAGCTGATTTTGATTTCTGAAGTTCGGGTTGCCCATTCCACCTCGCATAGCCCCCCCAGGTCCAAGACCGTTGCCTCGTCCGCCTCTTTGAAATCCTCCACCGCCACGATTTCTGTTAAACCTGTCCCTAGACATGTTGTTTAGGTACTGTTTACAGATTAAATATGTTTCAATAATTTATCTACGTCTTCTAACGCGATCTTTCTATTGTCCAAGAGACCTGCCTCTTCTCCCTCAAGATGGCGATTGAGTTTTTGATTTGAATGCTCTTCGTGATTTGCCCAAAGGGGGAGGAACCGGGGGAGGAACGCGTAGTTTGTAAACGCCCAACTGCATTCATTGGTCAGTTTCGAGTAATCTTCTTCGTCTTGTTGCTTTACAGAGTTTGGTATTCAGTTTATTGGTGCATTACTGCCATCTGCACCGAAGTGGATCACGCAAAGGAATTGCAGTCAAAATCCACCAAACCTCCCATTCACACATGATAAACTCCTTGCATATCATATCTTTAAAAATTCTGCACGTATACATTATTTTGTTTTTTGGACTTGTGTGATGCTAAGAAATTATGTTTTGTGAGTGGGAGGGTGATAAACAGATGAACAGAGTGGGTATCTGTTCACATGTGATTCACTGCACTGAGCCGGATCAACGCGCGCAAGGCTGCTGGCCCAGACGGCATCCCTGGCAGCGTGCTCAGGGCATGTGCTGAGCAGCTTGCAGGAGTTTTTACGGACATTTTCAACCTGTCCCTTGCTCAAGCAGCCGTGCCGGCATGCTTCAAATTCACCTCCATCGTACCGGTGCCGAAGAACTCCAGCCCGTTGTGCCTGAACGACTGTCGCCCTGTAGCACTGACACCCATTGTCATGAAGTGCTTCGAGCGACTGGTCCTGGCACACCTGAAGACCAACCTTCCACCCACACTTGACCATCACCAATTTGCCTACCGCAGCAATAGGAGCACAGACGATGCAGTTTCCTCAGTGCTCACACACCTAGACAATAATAACACTTATGCGTGTATGTTGTTTGTAGACTGGACAACTAGACATCAAAAATAATGAACTGGATGTAAATTCTATAGAGGTGAAAACGCAGAGAGATTAGATTTCAAGTGAAGAGTTTGAACTAGATAAACTAAATTTAGAAAGTCTAGAAATTACAATAACAAAACAAGGAGATGTCCCGAAATCTATGACAGCCAAAATACAAAATACACAAATCAAGACAAAAGACTCAAAGGAACAGATCGATGTAGAAATACAAACCCAAGTGTTAGAGATGGAGGAAGCTATAGAACAGGTAGACATAGCAACGCAGACATCTTCACCAGAGATGAAAGAAGGACATGTAAAAGAAGAGGAACCTATTAAACTACAGAAAGTAACAAATGGAAGACATAGAGAGAGCAAAGACGCTGGAGAACATCAAAGCTGAAGTACAAATAGCCAAAGTTGAGCTGAAAAAGAGTAGAAACTACACAGATTTGGAAGAGGAAACCAGTCTTCTGCTGGGGCCAAAGTTGATCCTGATGGATACTGAGAGACAAAGGCAGCTTGGAGATTCATCTGAACAGGAAGAACTTGCATGTACATCGACAGATGAGCAGGTGCTCCTATACCAGAGGCCAGAGGACACACTCTCAAAGACATGGCTGGAGGCCACGACTGAGAGGAAAGATATTGAGAGGATGAAACATCAAGTTCAGGAGATGAGAGAACTCCTGGAGAGAATAATGGAGGTGATCCAAAAACACAAGCTGGTTCAAAGAACAGGACTACAACGAGAGAAAGAGGAGCTGGAGAAAATTAAGGCAAAGCTCAAAAGAAGTTAACAAACTCTGAGAAAAGAATGGGATAGAGACAAGAGGAAACTCATGGAGAATGATGAAGAACTGGAAATGATGAAGGTGAAGATGCTAAAACTGATTGAAAAACTCCAGATTGGTGAGGAGAGCATGTCACAATCACTATGAATGACAGATTTAGGTATGCAAACTTCAGAAGAGGACCTGGTCATTGCACATAGAAGATCAACCAAGAGAGTGAGAGCGGAGGACATCTCAGAGATCATCCTTCTAGACGTCTTGGAGAGAAGAAACTGCGGGGGACTTTAACAGGTCTAATCGGGAGTTGAAAGGTCAAGGTAATACTGAGGGAGGAGCGCTGAGCACAAAGAAAACAGGAAGAGGTCTGGAGGGATTACCTGAGATGCTTCTGAGGATCTGGCACCTCTTTTGTTGCTTCTGCTGCAGCTGTGGAGTAACAGAAGAGGATGAGAACTTATGATAGGATCTCCATACCTCACAAATAGTTTGTTTCATAACAAAAATATTCTCTAATTATTCACTAAATATGACTGTGTGTGTGTGTATGTGTGCAGGGTCTTGTGTGTTTAAGATGAAAGGTCAAGCATTGACAAATAAATGTTCTAGCATTAAACATATATTTACCTGTACTTTTCAGTTGGAGGGATGTTACCAACTACTAGAATTGACAAGCCACTAAAAGATTAAAATAACAGTATATATTTTGATAATATGCATTGTTATTTTTTCAAAATAAAATTTTCAAGCCTAAAAATAGACCTGAGCATGGCTCCGTTATGTCTTTAATACATTGGATAATACCATAACCATGTTTGAGGACAAACTATTTACATTCCAGTCAAAATCACGTAATCACACACCAACAACAACAAAAAACACATTAGTCTGAAGTTGACAGTTATTTGTATCATTTAATCAACATACAGGTGTCTTGGGAAATAAAATAAACAATGAGGACCAATAAGAGTCCTCCACAACATGTTTTTCTTGTAGTATGAACCAATACAAAGTGGATGAGATGACAAACACAATGAGAACTGTCAAAATTCAACCATTGACAAATTACAACTCAGGAGAACATGCGTGAGACTCCAACCGTCCAGAACAACAGTGATGAAACCAAAAGAAAAAAAGGATTGGAAATTTAAGACTGTAAAAACAAGAGAGATGGGAGATAAATAAAGGAGAAACTAGCCCATATTGAAATACAAGCCTACAAAAGAAAGATCACGCCAATACAACAAACAAAAACTTAGCAGAATTAATCAAAACTCAAGATTATGCAAGGTTGCAGTAACAAGGGGGAGCTGGGGGGGTAATAATAGACACATTCATTAAATAGCAGATAACAATCAATAAAGAATCCTTTTCTCCTGTCCACCATTTGAAATTAGGTTTTGGTAGTATGGAACATGTAATAATGATGGTAAAACATTCACAAAAGAAAAATACAGAACACCTGATTTGAGCACACCTACTCCTCTGGGCATTGCCCTGCTCCCAAGGATCTATATGATCAATAATAATTAATTTTAAAAATGACCCTTCGGTTAATAACAGGAACAGCTTAATGCCAAAGCCTTCCACGTGTTAAGCCTTTTTTATCAGGTAAATTACAATAGTGCTGGGTAAAGAGGTTCTCTGACCTTCAGAATGCCAGTAAATCAGTCAAGTGAATAGTTTACTTCCTGACAAGGCTTCCTACCACAATGAGGATCTAGAACTGACTTGTATAAAAGGATAGGAAAGGAGAAATGACTCACTAGTGAAAAGTAGAGAGGAGATGGCTGGGATGAACAGTTAAATGAGTCATGAGTGTGTCTTATGGAACTGGCCCCATCTGGAGTGAAATATCACTGATACTGTGAGATGCAGTTCATTTGTAGAATCAGCTAAAAACCTATTTGCTACATATTAAATATAACATGTAAAACTTGATCAATATTTTTATGTTATAATTTAAATACTTTTAATAAACAATAATGTGATTTCTAAGTAATTTAAACAATACTTAATTTTTTACTAAAGCAAAAACAAAATCCTAAAAGCTAAACCTAATTTATTCTATTCAATTATTATTGTTATTTTAAAACCTATAAAAAACTGTGACAATAGCCCTCAGATTGTGATAAAGAACAGAACATGGTTGCAAAAGTTAATGATCAGTCGCTTTCTTTTTATTTCAATAGGGGGCATCTTAATAGAAGGTCAGGTTATTGCAGCATGAGCAGGGGACTCCCATTAGTCAATGGGACAGGATCAGGTATATCACCTGCCAAGGTGCATCCTGGGAGGTAAACAGCATGCAGAGGTTAGGTCGGGACAGATGTCCGCAAGCATTAGCAGCACCAGTCACTCAAGACGGCATCTGACACTGGGGCCTTACTCAGGACCAGGACCCCAGGCTGCTGGGTCAGTCCACTCCTCAGCCCTCCACCTGGGATAGCCAGGCTCTCAAAACACCCATCTAAGATGTGGTTTAGTGATAGCCCAGCAGCTAGTTCACTGGACTCACTACATGACTCATTTACTGACACACATGAGATGGTGCAGGAGAGAGGGATGGCATGGGCTGTATGGGATAAAGAAAAGATGAAAAACAGAGGGGGTTGGGGGGTAGGTAAGATCTTAATGGTTAATGTACTGTATGAGTCAGTGATTCTCCCTTGAAAATAAGACTTGAAGAGTGTGTTCGCACTTCAGTGTAAACAATGTGCATTTGCAAACTGTGTGTATACCTAGCATGAACTTGGTTTTTTATTTGAATTAATGAGTCATGAGTTGTATAAATGTGCTGTGAAAGTATATTTATGTGTGAGTATATTAATTCTTGAATATGCGTGTGTGCATGTATGTGTTAGTGTGTGTAAGGGGTGCTCATGGCTGTTTCCTGTGGGAGAAGGGCAGGTCAGAGGTGAGAGGTCAGTGTCTAAAGGGTCACAGTGGGGTCATGGTGAGGTCAAATCCGGGGCAACTGCTTCTCAATGAATTCCTTTACAGCCTCCATCTCCTGTCAAATTGAAGTTAGACAGAGAGTTATACAAAGTTTCAGTGGACTGTATTTAACGATTTCCTGTAACACAAACAAATGTGTTCAATGCTGAGAAAAGACACAGTACCACACAAACACACACCGAACAAAACCCAGTCACATCCACTTTTTTGTACCTGAGAACAGGAGCTGTGCTGAAGTCCTGGGTAGGATTTGAAGGTGATTTTTGTGGGGCTGACGATGGTCTTGAGCTTCTCTGCAGTCATGGCCCCATATTGCACAGGGATCATCGGGTCCTTCTCCCCATGGCACTGGAGGATGGGGATGTTCTTGTTGGCGCTAGCGCTTGCCGCCTGACCAACCAAACAGACAGCTACATTACGGTTCTACAACTGCAGCCAGTAAACACACAAATATCTCATCTTTAAGTCCTCGAGCACTAAAGCTGAAAAGGTTGGCTTCATAGGCAGATTTCCTGAAGGGATTATCATTAAGCATCCAGTTAAAAGAGGCTTCGGCCACTGTGTGAAAACAACTTATTTTGCCCTGTAGGGGTCCACCATGCCCAGCTGATGGGAACTGTTGAGCTTGCTGGTTTTCACCTTCAAGAGAAGGCTTAAAACTCACCTATATAAATAATTTAATGGCACTTAGGAATAGTTTGGCACTTCACATAATCTAAAGTGCTTTAGAACAATCTGTTGGTCCCCATATGGTGACTTTCCAGTGTTGTTTGTTGTATCTCTTGCTTTATGGTCACAATTGTTGTGTTATGCATTTATAGTTCTTCCCTTGGCACTAATTGGTTCTCATGATGTATGATTCACGATCTAAAAAACCGACTGTATTTGGGGTCTATCACGTTGCTATGCTCAATGACTGATGCTCTTTGTAAAAGCTCTCTCTTGTAAGTCGCTTTGGATAAAAGTGTCTGCTAAATGAATAAATGTAAATGTATATGTAAAAAGCCCTGAATATGGGAGAGCTGTGCTTTACCTGAGGAAAGGTATTGTGGAGCGGGAGCCAGCAACTGAGAGCCACAACCCCAGCCAACTGTTGCTGGCAGGTTAGGGCTGTGTACAGGGACAGAGCTCCACCCTGAGAGAGAGAGAGAGAGACAGACAGAGACAGAGACAGAGACAGAGACAGACAGACAGACAAAGAGAAGAAGGAGGAGGAGTTGAGTGTAATGTTGGTTTGACAAGTTAAAGCAGCTCTGTACATGACCACTCATAACCATCACAACAAAAGATGCAATAGTATACTAAACTGTTGTTCACCTGAGAGAAGCCTCCAAGCAGCACACGGTTGGGAGGGATTCCGTTCTTAGCCTCATGGTCAATGATGGCCTTAACTGTGGAGGAGACAGAGAAGAAAACTGGAGGAGGACAGTAATAGAGCTGTGCTTTAACTAACACTAAAATGGTAGACCTCAGATCCACACCACTGATAATCACCATGGTAACAGTGGTTTTATTTCTGGAGAGGGGTTGTACTAAATCGGCCTGAGGGACTCACTATTCTCTGAAGCCCTCTTGATCCCAGCCTCGTCCTCGGGGGAGTCTGGGCTCAAGCCCATCAGATCAAACCTGGACACAACACACAGAAGGAAATACTGGGAGGACAAATGAGAACAACCCCTAGCAATCAGATCAGAGCCCTTAACACAGCTGTCACCCAGATGCTGGATGGGCAAACTCACCACGAGGGCATTGTCATCTTCATGTTAAGAGTGACAGGAATTCTGGGCCTGTGGACAAAAACATAGAAATACACAAGGTCAATGTGAATCATGACAAGTACACTGGGTGAGTGACGTACCTATTACAATGCTTGTACACATTACAAATACTACACTGGTAGGAGAAGGAGAGAGCGACAGAGAGAGAGAGACTAAATGTACTTGACATAATTATATACTGGAAATCACTTAGTGGGGGCACCAGATTGGAAAATAGAAAAAAGGAATAGTATGGCACGTCACATAATCTAATGTTGTTTAGAACTATTTGTTGGTCCCATATGGTGACAGTGTTGTTGTATCTCTTGCTTTGTGTTCACAGTCGTTGTGTTGTGCATTTATAGTTCTTCCCTTGGCACTTCTCATGATATATAATTCACGATCTAAAAAACCGACTGTGTTCGGGGTCTATCACGTTGCTATGCTCAATGACTGATGCTCTTTGTAAAAGCTCTCTCTTGTAAGTCGCTTTGGATAAAAGCGTCTGCTAAATGAATAAATGTAAAATAACTTTTTATATGAGAATGTTGTTAAACATGATGCCAGCATGACTGACTGACAGGAGGCTGAGCAAAAAGATACACAGCCTAAGGGAGACTTACGCATGGGGGCAAATATACTTCACATGTGGTAGTCGGATAGCAGTCATGGCATCTGCCCAACCATGCCTGCAAAATAAGAGACCCAGACAAATGAGTCAGTCCAAGAAATCTTTAGAGCAGGAACTACAGGAAACACAGGAAGTAGAGAGAGAGGAAAAAGACATACCCTGAATCACCCAAGCCATGGAGAAAGATTACCTAAAGATAAATGAGACCTGTTAAGATTCCCAGTCCAGCCTTGATATTTAGTCAGACATTTATTATTCTGTGTATTGTGAGCCAAGTATGTCTGTAATTATGCCAGTTTATGTATTTGAATTTGTACACCATGTTTGTCTTAAATTTATGGGACTGGGGTAATATAAAAACACACTACCAAACCATTTCTAGCTGCCAACTCCAGAGCTGGAATGTGTTTTGCTAATCTCTCCCCAGTTTTACAATCTGTCTTTTCAAAATCTCAGAAACAATTTTTCTGTGGGCTTTCATTTTACAGTACAGATAAATGGTTGAGCTTACTGAGTTACAGTATATCACACAAAATCCTGTCACACGTACAGGCTTAGTAGTAAGGATGCCTGTTAAGTGGGGGCCAATTGAGGACTTAAATGAGCAAAACGGGGATATAAGTATAATCACGTCGTAAACCTCTCCAATTTAGCTATGACAGCTCTCCAGGTGCTGGTTATGACTCCATGCAGATGGCCCCTAGACACAGGCTACCAGACCCAACAAATGTGTGGAGTCACTGGATGGCAGTTAAACAACTCATGGGTGAGTTGGGGCTAAATTCTCTCTGAAAATACATGCACTTAGTAACTGTATGCACTTAACGTATCACTCGACTGACTGTAAATCAATTAGGATAAAAGCATATGCTGGGCGTATAGACGTTATCTAATGGTTTGGCTCTCCATCTCACCGCAGCGGTCTCCTTCTCTGTCCCTGACACCGTCACGGCCTCAGCAAGCAGCGGCACTGACATGTTGTTGCCACACATACACTGGAGGGGGTGCTGTAGGGGACACACACACACACACACACAAAAGAGATGCATATCAATGACACAAGCACAGTGGTTTATCAACACTGCTGCTATTCTGGCTTCACAGTGGATTTCTTTATGTCCTATAGTGGGGCCGCGGAGGACAAAAGAAGTGAACATGCCACATTTTATGGATGCTGCTCTGAAGCAAAAAGTGATAAGTGCTGAGAAAGGAATCTGTTCAGTCAGCATGTCTGGGAACTCATTAACTAAATTTGGCTGCCTAACAGCAATTACATTATTAACTGTCAGAAAACACCAGTTGACTGACAAAGCAACGGTGTTAATTTCTACACAGAATATCCATGTTGAAACAACATAGATACTGTGTGTACTCTATAAGAAACACTATACTCTACTTTCTTGTATTTCACAGACCTGACACACTAACATAGCCTGTGTGATCTGTGTAACGTATAATCTACTATCAGCTACAATGGGTTTGGCAAAAAAGGTGAGGTAGAGATGGATAGAGAAACAACAATGGAAAGAGGTAGTGTTAATGTATAAACCTTGAGGCTTACATAGAGTTTAAATTCCACCCGCATGATGACCAAACCAGAGTGGTGAATGAGAGAAGAGGTGACAGAGAAAAAAGCTTAATCAGGAGAACAACAGTTTCAATGGGGGGGAAATAGATGGATAGAAAATATGTACAGTGTGGATGAAGCTGAATGTTACTCTCTCTCTACTGTCCAACAATGATAAGCCCAGTTGTGTATGGAAGTTAAAACATTTCCAACCAGAATGCTTTTTCATTGTTTCAAAGCATATAGCCTAAACAGCATCTCAAGACCACAGCATCAATTACATAAACTAGCTGGGTTATGACTTTGTCATTGCATGTCTATGTTTAACTGAATTGCTCCTTCCAAGGTTTCTTCCATTTTTTTCTCCCTAGTGAGTTTTTCCTTGTCTTCCTTTAGGGTTTAGGTTGGTTGAGGGGCAGTTCTATGGGCATATGTGACACATAAATGTTGATTTGACTTGATCTTTTACTTTACGCCGTGACTTGACAGGAGGCAGAATTCGTGCTTCAAACAGGGGATGTAGATCTCCTAGTTCACTAGGTCCCCAGATAACACGCACAGGAAGGATTGATTTTCCATGACCCCCCTCACCCGCAGTGGCAAATAGCTAAGCCGGGATGAAAATCTACCGATTTCACGGTCACCTCACGGCTCATCGTTCAGCGGCTAACACAGACAATGGCCTTCGTCTATGAAGGATCACGAGTTTCCATCTGACTCGCATTAACAAAAGCCTGACACAAAAATGGCAGCTTGACGTTAAAGATCATTAAGTTGACATCAAAGAGATGAACTACAGACATTAACTACACTTTCCATGGATCATTATGGACTGTATGGGAACTGTGACGGATACATTATCTACATACAATATCTATAGCTACAATTATGGCACCACCATGGTTAATGAACAGAATACCACATGCTAGTGTGTTTTAAGAAAGCTGCTCGCTGCGCTAACAGACAATATCAGTCAGTAACCTCACAAGACCAGACAATGTTAGTTGAATGTCCATGTCCCTATTTAGCTAAATATCCATTTACTTTTCCACAAATCAACTGAAAGCTGGTAGATAGCTAGTGAGAGGAAGCGATGCATTGGCAAACAATAGTCCATTGCAAAGTCAATGGGGCAGAGAGGAAGCAGCTTAGCTAGATAAGCTAACTAGCTACATCCCGACTGAACTAGACCCAGACTGAACTAGACCCAGGCAGGTGTGATGGAATTCAGCGCAGGATGAGAGCAAAGCCTTCAGATTGCTTTACAAGGCAGACAGGCTTGCTGGCTACATCATCGCAATCAACTGGCCTAATCCATTTTTTTTTGTTCCTTATCACAATCAGAGGCTGCTAGCTAAACCCACGGCAGCGGACTGTACTTGGGCTCGAATTCGAAGGGATATGTCTGTATTTATACATATCCCCAATGTATTCAAGCAATACTGTAACCAATATCCATGTATCCCTGCGGCAGCTGAGGCCGGTAAAACAAATCTAAATTATGATACCGCGGCCCGCTATTATAGATTCATTCACTCACCGCTTGCTGTCCCAAATCTCAACGGAACTTCCGCTATTGGCATAAAGTGAGGCGGGTTTCATCTGTATGACGTCATATCGCCATGTCCACGCCCTTTCCTGCACTTGCCTCAAGGTGGACAATGCACCACTACGTTCAAGACTTATCATCATAAATTGTATTTTGAAGAATTTAATCGTTTTAGTAAAAACTCGTTACTGAATAAATATATTCGTAAACGAAATAGATGAAATAATTGTAAGTCAATTGGTATAGCCTAGAATTATAATGTACACTCCATGGCATGATTGTACTGTTACAATGTATTCTTTTTATGTTTCTAACATTAATATCTATACCTGGAAACGTATGTATCATGTAACGTGGGTTACAATAATTTTCATAATGTCCGAGACGCAACACATAGCTTGCACATTCACTTACTGCCACTAGGCTTATTGTCGCAGACCGCAGTGTGACAGTACATCTGTAATGAAAATAAATCATTAATAGCCCTGTAGGAAATAAGTAATGACTAACTTGGATGTTCCTCCAGTTGGCTCAGTATATATCAAGTAAATCTAATCTACATCCTTGATTTCAGCCAAGCTGCTGTGTACCAAATATATAATTGTGTGTTCAGATAGAAAACAGCATTGCAGGGGACCTTGGAGTCATTCCAAGGTTTGATCTCACCAGCTCAGTTTTTTTGCTTCCTCTTTTCCCCTCACTTTCAAATCTCAATGCAGTAGGGCAGAGGAGAATCAAACCTTTTCACCAGATTTAAAACAAAAGGTAGGAGAGAGGACGAAAGGAGACAGAATGGGAGCAATTAAAGATTCATGTGTTACAGCCCGTAAGCAACAACACCCACTTCAATAAGGTTTCTGCTTTGTTAGCTTCAACATTCATATGTATAAGATGTGATTATTTACCAAACAAAGACTCAAGTCAGTCACCCATTATTTTTATTAATATAAACAAAGCAGAAGCAAATTAGGCACATCCGGAGGAGAAACCATCAGAAAACCAGTGTCAAACATACACACCTGCAGCCATACCCAAACCAGGCATGGAGTAACTCCCTGGTTACCCTCCCTGGTTACCCACCCTGTGCGCCACGCACAGCCAAACATTTCTTTAACCCGTGCCACAGTGTGAATCTCACAACTCTCCTCCATCGCTCCATATCTCTCAACCTTCCATTGTTCAGGATATGAAATTGGTTTGAGGGATGAGAGAGTCGACTTTGTGGTCAGCAGGGTTAGCTGTGGCCTCATAGGTGCAGATGGTGACTTCATGTCTGTGAGCCTAAAAGAGAGCAAAAGGTGAGAGAGCATGTTGAGTGTTAAGTCACAGGTTAATGGACAGTACACTTGTGGACTGACTGTGTCATTTCACTCACCTCTGTGTACTCTCCTCTGAGTCCTATATAGAAAACCCTGGTGGACTCCGAACCAAAGTTCTTTGATATATGGATAGACAGATGTTCCACGTTGGAGAAACGGGCAATCCTGAAAAATGTTAGTTGGTGAAATCACTTGTATCCTACACTGTGTGTGAAGGGCAGACAGGAGGTCAGTGTCAGGTTCCCAGCAGATTTGAGGTGATAGATCAGGGACTCACTTGGTGGGGTACTCAAGCTCTGCAAGCGGGTCCCTATTGAGGCGGAACGCTTGCTCTGGCTCTCTGCCCGTGTCATCGAAGGACATTTGAGGGATGTTCTTGTAACTTAAATCAAGAACAAGAGCAATGCCATTAACAACAATCCACAAAACCATTCCTACATTTACATTTATTCATTTAGCTGACGCATTTATCCAAAGCAACTTCCAAGAGGGAACTTTACAAAAGAGCATCGGTCACTGATCATAGCAACGTGAGTCCACAAACATATTGGATTTATAGATTATGAAACATCTGGAACAACATATAGCTCTGTCCCAGACAAATCCCTCACACTACACACAGTACCGTACCTAGGTGGTTTGATATCCTACAGAATAGCCTGCAATGGTCACTCACAGTCTCATTTCTGCAGGGTGTGAATCATCATCTTCACCAGCAATTATGATCCCTTTCAACTTGACACTGCCAGTAAACCTGAGAAAAGTATGATTAGTGGAGTTTGAGACAGGGTGAGTGAATTGGAGTGGTGTTAAGACAGTGTATTGTTAGAGGGTGCTGCATTGAAGCAGATCGTTTCCTTACGGGATGTTGAACAGGAGTTCCTCGTCAGCATCACTCTCCACAAACTGAAAAGGGAAAGGAGGAGTCGATTTCAATGCAGTTCAGTATCATGTTGGTATGCTACACTGGGACACCTGACACTAGCTGCGTTGTGAGTGAGCCAAGTCAGGGCGTCACCACGCTGTCAACTACACCGCATGTCAGCAAACAGGTGAACTATTTTATTGAACAATAATACTGAACAATAACAATGAAATGAATACATACTGACATGATACTTTAATGACAGCTTCAGTAGTATGTCACGTAATGAAGAGACTTTACGTGTCTCTGAATCCGCACGGACTGCTTTATTATTCGGAAGGATATTGTGGTCTTTGTGTTGCTGTCCAGCAAATATGGCATGAACTGGCATGAGCTGGCACGAACCGTGGAATACTCAGATTCAGAAGACACGGCACTGCTACCTTTTCACGGTCGGTCCGCTGATCCCAAGGTTTGAAGACGAGTTTCCCGTCCCCATCTCTGCTCTCGTTTAGACACTGCAGTTTCTCGATGTCAATGCGTTGATACAGCGCGTACTCCAGGCCCCTCTCCGCGGGCTCGTGCTCCCCTTCACAGCCGCAGCCATTCCCACCACCACCGTGACTATGACCGTGGCCGGACATCGCAGACAACGAAACAAAACTAGGCAGGATCTATATGAAGCTGTTTATCCCGCAAGTAATTAGTAAGACTCCTGCCAGGGCGCCGCCAAGTGAGCACCGCTGTTTCAACTTCTTCAAAACATGTTTGGAGAGCAGGAAGGAGAGAAAGTCATGTGAGCCAGAACCAATCAGAAGGTACCATTGGAGGCACGGCATCGACGTGCGCTGCAATTGGTCAAACCTTTAACCAGCACAGCCTATTGCAGAATAAGAAGACAAATAGCCCAAAATGGCCAACTCATGGCTGCAAAAAAAATAAAAAATATGTACGTGACGACATTAAACTGCACAAATACGTTTGAGTTTTACGTGGGGAGGTGTTCAGAAGCATGAAAAAAATTCTCATACAATCGATACAAATTGAATCTAAACCATACAGAAATAAACGAGACACGTTAGGTATGATCATGGGCAAAAAGTCAATTTTTATTAAAAATGTCCATATAACATTTATTAAAATCTATTAAAATTACTATTTTGATCCACTTTCATTTGGGTCCAGAAAGTTCATGGGATCCAGGTCCCAGAGTTGAAAATAAATACATCATTTAGTGAGGCTGCAGGGTCCTATCATGATATCTTCCTGACTCCCTTCTCTCCCTTTTAGTTTTCCTCTCCCTGCGCTTGGCCTCAGTCATCACAGTGAACCAGATAAAAGTAGGGATGCACATGTCGTTCAGCACAGAACACAGCAGGAATACATGTTGCGGATGCCCTGGAGTGAAATAAGCCTAGTAGGGATTGTACATGTACACGTTGGTTGAAAGCTGTCAAGAGACAGCAGCACAAATATTACATTATTTATGTCCTTGTATGTGAAGCGTACCATTAAAAACATATCTCTGCAAGAGTCCCACTGTAGTGTTTGTTGCAGATGCACATATGAACTTGTAACAAATTACAATTTTTACCTTTTGTGATGTATGCTTTTCTTGTGTGTATGTATATGTTTGTGTATGCTTGTGTAACAAAGGGAAATGTATGTGTGTGTGTTAAAAACTAAAATGATGGAAAAACATCAAACATCAAGTAAGTATTTGTATAGCATTAAACAGAGGTCTGATAAACTCCCATGGTTCCTTGAATAAAAAAAGAGCTTGGCTCCTACAATCTGTCTTCCTCTTCTCTCACGCCATTACATTCAGTCTCTAAACCTATCGGCGGGAGAATCTGTTCTTGAAAGCTTTGATAGTTTTGGCCATCATAGGGGCAATTTCTGTAAGGAAGAAACGCGAGAAAGTTAACAGCAGAACAGGATATATAAAATAAAAGGAAGTGCTTCTCTCTCTCTCTCCCTCTCTCCCTCCCTCTCCCTCTCCCTCTCCCTCTCCCTCTCTCTCTCTCTCTCTCTCTCTCTCTCCCCCCCCCTCTCTTTCTCACGTTCAGCTTCCTCGGTACTCACTTTTGACTTGTGTCTTGTCTTTCTGCGCGTTTGCACCCCCTCCACCTGAGGAGCGAGAGGCCTGGGGGGGGCTGTAGTGGGAGGAGCCTGCTGGGTCAGCAGAGTGAGAACTGTACGATGCAGCAGGCCTGATCCTGAAAAACACACATAGATGAGGTTAGAATACATCAGTTGTTGAACAGTGTTGAACAACAGTGTTGAGCATGCCAGGTGTGTCACACCACCCCCCCCCCATAATGAAGACTCACTTGATTGGTGCAGCTGCGGCGGTAGAGCTGGCGGTGGAGGTACTGGTGGTACCAAACTTCTCCTGACGCCGCCGGACGTCGCGCGGCGGTTTGGCGACCGAGTTTACAAACGCCATCTTTACCTGTCGTCCTAAAAGGAAAGACAAGGTCAGCAATGACAATAAAGATCATTCTGTTCTATAACAATAGGATGTGTTCTGTTTTCAAACAAAAAACCACAGATTCAAAAATCAAACCTTTGGGTTTGTTGGCATGGGCAGAGCTGATGTTCTGTGTCAGCATCCGCAACCGTTCCTTGCGCTCATCGTGGAGTCGCAGGTACATCTCCCGCCACGACTCGTATTCCTGGGGCGTCGCTCGTTTGAAGTCCCGCTGACAGTGACGCATCCATAACTCATCCGAGTCCTCCGTGAAGCACTGAGAGAAAGAAATACAAATACGTGATTTAGGGTTATGGACGCTCTTCGTGAAGCTTTCTACCGTATTCATGTACCATTCTGTTCAATGTCCAAGCCAAGGTGAGCTTGGAAGATTTTCAACTGTTCAGTATAGATTGTGTGTGTGTTTGTTACCTGATTGCACTCCTCTATGCGGTACAGCTGTTCAGGAGTACAACGCTCCAGAACTGGCTCCAGAATCTCAAAGGGCACACCTCCCACTTCATCAATCGCTGAAAAAACAAAGGACGTCATTATGCAGTCATATTCTGCGTGTGCTCGTGCGCAAGGGCCAACATTAGATACTTACAGTCTATGTTGTTTTGCAGTACTCTGATGCACTGGTCATACAGACTCATCATCTTGGGTAGATAAGCGGTCTTGGAGCCTGAGTAGACCACCATCTTTGAATTAAACCGTCTTCCAGTAAAGCCAGCATCGTCCTCGTCATTTGATACAGGAACTATGGGACAGGAGAAAGATCGATTTGGACCAGATTGGCAACCATTGGGACGGCATCCCCAAAATACAAAAACTAACTGTAACTTCATCGAACTGAGGTGAGAGCGTCAGAATGCAGGCCCACCTTTGCGCCTCTGTGGGGATAGGGGCGTGAGGAAGTCGATGGAAGGAAGGGGTCGATAGTTAGGCTGGATGGCCGGCAGAGGGATGTCCGGCAGGGCAGCTACAACCTCGACCACCTGGACGTTCACAAAGCAGCCAGACGAAGAAGAAAAACAAACAAACAAACAAACAAAACACTTAGCCCCAGAGCATCCTTGAGTGCTACAAAAAAGACAACTGATTTTCAGCAATTGTGAAGATAACCAGAAAGTTACCTTTCGTCGTTTCTCTGGTACTGGGGTTAATGCCATTGGAATTGGGCTGGGCTCGGGCTTTTTACTGCGGGACCCGTTGGCCTTGCTGGGCTTGGAGACAGAAGAGGAGGAGGAAGAGGAGGACACAGGGACTGGCGTCAGAGTTGAGGTGTGCGCTGGCCGGCTGCTACTAGGAGGCTTCTTTTTCTTCTTTGTAGGCGTGGGGGCATCGTACGTGAGGAAGGACTCAAAGGACATGGTCGGGGCATCAAACTGCTCCTCACTCTCCTCCTCTGCCACCAGTGGGTCCCTGTGCTCCCGCTGTCTCCCTGGTTACACAGACATTTTGTAGGGATACAATAACTGGGGGCAACATCCATTTTTGACAATGATTTATGCAATGGTGAAATAGCAGCACATAACTCGAAGAGAATATGAACGCTGCATTCTGTTTAAAAAGTCTAAATTTGTTTGTGTCTCCCAGAGGTGGGAGGTCACAATGACTCAGCAGTCCGGCCGACTCACCATCACTTCCTCCTTTCTTCTCCTTCCTGCTGTCATGTGGGGTGGAGTGGCGACTGTGCTTTGAGGCCTTGTGAGTGCTGGGCTGGGCCTCCCGCTCTGCACTTCGCTTCGAGCTTTCACTGCCGCCGCTGCCTCGACTTCCACCGGCACCCTCCTGAACATGGCGATGTCGCCTTTCCTCGTCCCGATCGCCATGTAAACCGCCAGCTTGGTGGTTCCTGCTTGTTTCTTTGTGAGGCTTAATGTGACGCGTTTCCTTGCGGGGAGGAGGGCTGGGCTCCAGCTCAGGCTCCTCTTCAGTAGGGCTTTCATAGCCCTCAGACTGGTACCCCCCTCTCTGCTTCCCGCTCTGGGAGAGCTGAGGGGGGCTGTAATGGTGTCGGGGTGGGGATGGGGAGTAGTTGGCGTTGTAGCCTCTCTCCTCCTCCTCGTCCTCCTCCACCTCTCTTTCATGAGACACAGGCTCTGGGGAGGGGTCACAAGCTCGCTTGCGGCTCCCGTCACTTCCTATGTCAGGGCGGGAATGGCCGTGTGTCCGAGCTTCTTTGGTGTTGCTGGGTCTGGAAGGAAGAGGATCACGTAAGCACTGAGGATAGGCAGATTACCTCATTATGCTGTTTGTATGTGGCCGACACGATATTTTGGTATTTGGTGCGTTCCATTCATCTTTAGTTGTTTTATCAGACCGTAAGCAGGTATCCTACCTGTCTGTAGATTGTGGAACCAGTTTCTTCCATTTGGCCACCAGAGTTTTTGCAACATCACCAGCCTGGTCATGTTTCCTCAGGGAATTCACAGTCTTTCCAACTCCAGTTTCCTTATAAGCCAAAAAAAACAAACAAAAACAATAAAAAAGAAGGAGGCGTCATCGGCAAGTCCACACGTTACCTAGCACAATACACAAATTAACAATGCAATTACCACCATTATTTTACAGTAAAGAGTTGGAAATACCTCGAACAGCGCATTAACTATGAGCAGAGGCTCGAAGCTTACAATGAAATGAACGACGCAAGTTCAAAAAACGACTGCACCACAATGCAATCATGGAATCGTTCCCACTGCCTTTTCTACTTGACATCCAGCTCATATTGCTCCCAAACATAAGAATCCCAGCCTTACCACCAGGATATCCACGGTCATAGGAAGCTCCCCCAATCTTCTGAGAGTCTTCATAAGCTGCAGGGATGGAGCATATAGAGTCAGCACAGTATTGTTGGGTTCAAAATGTTTAAACACAAAGTGATGAGCCAACTACGATATAGAGCAGGAATCATTTCTCATGTCAAATCACTCACTCTCTGTCCTGTATCTGTAACAAAGATTTCAGATTTCCTGTTTGTCTCAGTTTAAAGATTAGACTAGCTCACTGACACAAAACAAGTTGGTTGTATCCTATGACAAAACTGCACAAATGTGAAGGCTGGGTGGTCTGTGCACGTTGACAAAGCCCATATCTCAGTAGGGGGGACATAGTGCTCAGAATGCGATTCGTGCTCAATTCCTAACAACACAGGGGCCTTAACATCTAAAAGGCACACTGACAAGGCATCAGTTCCAGATTATCTGTTGACTTGGCCTCTGTGGTGAGCTCTGGGTCAACCCCCCTGTCTGAAGAGGGGGGTCGTGTTTATTGTTGATCAACTGAGATGTAACTGCTACTTTGTGTAAAACGTCGATTGCTTTGTTCAGTGCAACATAGTGAAATGCCCTCATTTCATCTGGCACGTAGCGGGCTGGTTAGCATGAGAGAGATCAACACAATTCCGTTACATAAACATCTGTGATGTACGGATACATCCTAGGCCTACTGTGACAATAATATCCGAGGCCTAGAGGCTAACTAGCTGCTGTTGATGTCACTCGGTGGTGCTTTTAGAAACGCTGTGGTTGTCATTTCTGCTAGCGAGCTGGCTGCACTGTCGCCAACTTGATATTGAGAAGCTCTTATGTTCCCATTATGTTTAGGAAATCGTTTCGGGGGACTTGGCAGAGGATCAGTGACTATGGCTGGGAATTTAAACTTCTGTCCTTAAAAGTCGTGTTGCAATGTATAAAGCCACATTTGCAGTGACGTGATCTTAAAAAAGCAGTAGCTATATTTACGAAACCACCTGCCAAGCGACATACTTGGGCCAGATTTCACTTCACTTAGTGAAGTACTGAGCACCTTCCAAACATTTGAGTGTTTGTTCCATCCCGGGACGTTTCAATATTATTACCTTGCGAGAGTCCTGGTTCTCCAAGAGCCGAGACTGAAGTCTCTCCACCGCTTCTCGTAGCTCCTCCGCCATATTTATTAATGGTACCCTGTTCCCGGAAACGGCTTCATCTAGTATTCAGGAATAGGTCTGCCCTCAGTCTGCCCTCTTCTTGTCCACCTCTGCTTTAGCCCGCAATGGACATCATAGACATTATAATAATATAATTGTATATTGTATAATATATTATATATATTGTATAATATATTATATATATTGTATAATGTATTATATATATTGTATAATATAATAATATATAACAATAATTATAATGTATATGATGGACATGGAACGACGGATCTACGTCACATGAACAGCTGACGATCAGAATCAGAAGTCTTTTTTTATTCGCCATGCAAGTTACACAAACACGGGGTTTACTGTGGCAGGATGGAGCAAACAAAAAAACATATATGGAACTTAAATGAGATAAACATTATAAGATCAAATTAAATAAAAAGTGGGCAACAGGTACACAGAAGGGGGCATATAAACTATAAAGTATAGTATATGGAGGAGAATGGATATATACTAGAGAGAGGGGGGGGTGCACAGTAGTTTATATTTTAGACAGGTGTCATAACTTTGTCAAGTTATAATAACGTTAAAAGTCGTCATAATAAAGTATTTGTTGTGTTAACTATGAACAGTATGCAATTCATATATAATCACACTTTTATATTCGGCAATATGAATGATCATGCTTTCAATGCTGCCATGGTTGGATTTCAAGTTAAAAAAAAAAACTAATCAGACACAGAAACGAAAAGATCACAGATGTAAACAAATGTTAAATGACAGAAAGTTGACCATAGGATATTGGAACACAGCAACAGAGCAAATAGCACCTCTCCTGTCTGCTCAATGCAGTTCTAGCAGGAAGGGCTGAGGTGCTCTGAGAGCAAGCAGGCCTCATATGGAGTATTTCTGGTGGGGGTGGGAGGGAGGGGGGATTCTGTATTTGGTGCTGTAGGTGGAGGCTGGACATAGATGTTGGACATCAGGAATGGATTGGTGAGGACAGGGGGCTGAGGAGCAGGGGGTGGGTGTCACATTCATAGCCCTTGTTGGGACCCATGGCTTTCTCAAACACTAGCCACCAGAACACACTGACAGTCAGAGGATAGGGGGACCGAGGGAGAGAGAGAAAGGAGGAAGAGAAAAGATAAAGCAACCTGTGAGATAGATCAATACAGAAGGAAGCCAAGAGAGAGAAACTCAGAAAAGATAAGGAAGAAAGAAGATTGTGAGCAGAAGTTAGAGAAGAGAGGTAAAGCTTTGCTTGTGCTTTTCTTATTCTGCTTGTATGCCTGTTTGTCAACATGTCTGTTTTGGGAGGAAAGGACTTAGATTTAGTCCTGATCGAAAAGAACATTCAGAACAGTTTGCCACCAGAATTCTTTTTACTTCATATATTTTTGGAAGCCTAGATAAAACTGCTAGCATGAAAACATCAGTATAAAACATTTTCTTTATACCGATGCCTTCTATTACTTTGTTTTATGTTTGAAATGCATGTAACATGCATGTAACATTACTACTAACATCAGCCAAGTTGTATTTCTATCTGTGTAAACCATATTCACATGTCAATGTACTTTCACATTTTGATTGGGTACCTCTGCTGCAGAACAAACTAACACATACAGACATCTTCTAACATGTCTTAATTTCAATCACTTAGACTGACAAAACTACAAGTGGAAATTAAGATTTGTTGACGCCATTGGTATTCATGGTAGTAGTGCTAGGGCCTGAGCCCTGGAGGTGGTCTAGCCACCAGATCCCCCAACCCCACTCACATACGCTATTTATACTTTCAAGAGATAGGCAAAGGAATTTAATGAGGGGAGGGGGGATACAAGATGCGTGTGTGTGGACTGTTATGCATGAACAATGGTAAACAACAGCAGCTGATGGTGGAGCTCAGGAGTACTGTTGTTCTCTCTGGCTGCAGATTTGTTTGTACATCAACTCACCAAATAGCCCGATTAGTCACTTTTAGATTCCATTTACTTGCTTCAAATTACATTAATTCCTCCAGGCTCCCCCAGCTTTATATCATTGAGGCTCTTAACTGCATGTTTTTTTGTTTGTTGTTGAATTCAGTTTTTCCTCAAATATGCAGATCATTTATGTATGAAAAAGCCACAACCCTTAGTTCATAAACCACTGACTACTCTGCAAATCCGGTGTACGGTTTCTACATACATTTGCCAGAGTTCTTTCACCTCCGTCTCCCTATCCTTGTCCCTGAACTTGGGGTTTAAAATAGCCTCTCTCCATTGAACTGAGAATCTTGTGCCAGGGCCTTTTCCACACATGGACAGAAGCGACAGCAGCTGTTGTTGCTGTCACATGAGATGAGATAGAGCTGGCACTAGAAGTCGAAGGCCGTCGGGTGAAAGAGGGGTTTTACGTGTACCTCGTGAGATGTCGCAACACCGCAAACAGCGGAGACCACAAACTTCCAGGGCTAAGCATTACTGACACTGCCTAGCTGGAAGCCAATGGAACGGCAGGGGAAAGTGATCTTCAGCATTCCTGCAAAGACAGCAAAAGATGATGAGTTAAACATCCCTGCCAGCAACGTAAACAAGTATGAAAAGAGACATTGAAGAATTTTTTTTCAAGAGCCTAGTCTTTATAAATTCAGAAAAGTATTTTATGCTATTGCTGTCACCAGTAGGGCCAGAGCAATGTTCTGTTAACCAAGAGCCTGCAGATAGGCCGTTGTTGCCAATGTGTCTGACAATGTGACTTCCTGATTCAGTACACATGAAAATAACCTAGATGTGGCACATTTTCCCTTAATAATCTGTCTGGCAGATTGCTGGCAAAGATTCATGACGATTTCATACACCACACTGGTAACCATAGGCAGATAAAAAACGGTGGCATTATTTGTTGTCTAGAAACACAACAGCACAACACACAACATTGAACTGGTGCCAAGGGAGCCCCATATCTCTCTGTCCTGAACTGTAGGTGAGCTTTAGACTAAGCTTTAGTCTGAACAGTAACAGGACTCCAGAGTGACTGACTTGCCAGCATCTCGGCACAGCGGCCTGGGCTGATCTAAACACACCATCCAAACATCTGAGCTGACATCTGCAGCTTTGGATAGATGGAAGGAGAGACACTCTCTCTTACAAGAGTAGACGTTCTGAGTAATGGGAGAAACCTCAGCCAGCTTGTCATCTGAGTAAGTCACCTTTGGCTTCCAGATTGTTCTAGACTGTTACCAGACTCATGTTCCTCTGCAAAGGGAATCAGTTTGAAAACATTGACACATACAGTACATCAGCAGAAATTGTTGGGGGTGAAAAATTGCAATTAAGATTAAGAAAGGCTGTGAAAAGGAGACAATACATCACAAGAGACTGGATATTCTGAGGAAAACCAATCATAAGGCAAACATTTAAGGTTTGCTAGCAAAAACAAAACAAACTAAAGTAATGAAATTAAAGTACAGAATCAATTCTCTTGGAGATTTTCTTGATTGTGTGTATGGAAAGGGGGGGACGGGCAACAGAGTGCATGGAATGCATTAATACATTTTTAGAAGGTGACTTGAGTTTCCTTGTGTGTCCAGTGAGTTTGATAGTGAATGTGGAATGTTTTTAGCAGTGTTGGAAGTGTGCAACGTTAAGGAATAAATACATGAGCTAGTTTGGAAGTGTTCAATCAATGTGTGTGGTACACTGCTTGTGTCTAAGAATGTGACTGAGTGAGAATGAATACCAGCGCATGTATGTATGACTGCTATGAAGCTTAAATCTGACTCACACTCCCTTTGTGAATGGGGGGCTTCCTCTATCAGACACATAGACGTGTCAATCATGCCCCCTGCCCCCGACTTTTTTAGCCTTTGTGATTGAGAAAGAGAGTGAGAAAGAAAAAAATAAAATAGTTTTGATGAGTGAAAGAATATAAATTGGACCTCTTTGATTTAGCTATGATGAAATATGTTATAAAAAACAAGGCCACACTTCCAAAATGATTAGAGTAATGCTAATGTGTGTATTTCTCTTTTTCAGGTGTTGTGTGCTGCTACATTGACCGACACACACCTGTGTTTAACACCAACATTGCTGTCGGTCTCCCACCTCTACCAGAGCAGATTAGAAAGCTAGTCTGCCTGTTGTCCTTTCAGTGTTTTGGAGTGACTGTCAGCGTGGAAAGTTGTCCTGATTTGAGTTAGTCATCAGTCAACTTTGTCCAAGTTGAGAGAAACCTGTTGATTCTGAGGTTACAAGTAACCAGGTAAGGTAAATCTCAACACCATGGCCCCTAAGAAGAAGGCAGTACGTCAAAAGAAGATGACCCTGGAGACTTCCCAGGTGGAGGTGAGCGGTGCTGAGGTGGTGGTGGTGGAGGGCATGAAGAAGATCGAGCAGGTGGCCGCTTTGGACACTGCCCAGATTAACCTCCAGTACATCCCCCTGCCTCCGCCCATCCTCAAGCCTGGGGAGAAGGGCTTGGGCCTGGGCAGTGAGCTGACCCGTCCCCTGCATGGGAACGCACTTCTGGAGGAGCTGAGTAAGATGAGACAGGAGAAATTCCTGACTGACTTGGAGCTGGCCTGTAAAACCAAGGCCTTTGACGTCCACAAGTTGGTCATCTCCTCCATCAGCCAGTACTTCAGAGAGATCTTGGCCAAGGACCCTGGCATGAAGCGCCTGGAGCTGCCTTCTCTCTCCCCACTTGGTAGGTCTTCACCGACAAGGAACCCTCCAGGTGTCTGGTGTGCTCATTGCTTTGGACTAAAGTTTTGTTGCTCAGGGTTATTTATAGACACATACTGTACCTAGGTAACACCATATATGGGGGTGAGATAATCCGACTTGCCGAGTTGACCATCTTACTCCATTCCTCCATCCATCTGCTGTGGCTCTCTACACATCCATCCTTGTGTGTTCACCTGTGTGCTCCATCCTTCATCTTCAGGTCTGGCCAACGTGATCACCTTTGCGTACTTGGGCCGCGTCCACATGTCCCTGTACACCATCGGCTGCACCGTCTCCGCCGCCGCCACACTGCAAATCCCTCAGCTGCTCAAGATGTGCATGGACTTCCTGCTGGCCGAGCTCAACGTGCAGACCTGCATCTACATCTGGAACATGGCCGCTGCTTACGGCCTGCTGCCCGTCCGAGACGCCTCCCGCCGCTTCATCCTGGAGAACTTCGTCCAGTTCTCAGAGACCCCGCTCTTCCAACAGCTGACCCTGGAGCAGATCTCTGCCTTCCTGCAGGATGACGGACTCCTCCTGCCCTCTGAGATCACAGCCTTCCAGGTTAGAGGTCAACTCAGCTAATCACACCAGCTACAGACTGGTTAACTGTCAATGATATGTTGACCAAGCGCAAACATCCACAGTTAATATCAGCTCATCTTACATCCGTTTAATGTTGCCAGACAACAGATCCACATTACTTGGTTGTATTTGACTAACCTTTATGATTTCCTACTTGCTACTGTATCCTACTGCCCATAGAAGCTCATTTGGGACCAGGTGGACCTGTTAACTAAACCACTGGCTATTTTCAGTCAAACCTAAAAACAGGCTTCAGGCCATCTGTTAGGGCTGTGACAAACATAGATCGACTCAGTACCATCATTCACCCTTTTCAGATCTGACGAGACTCCCCCATCCTTGATTACAGTATCACACACCTATAAATACACACATTTACATTAATGTAGGAGGTTAAGTAGGGGAAATGTACAGTATTTATAAAACACACCAGATGTGATTTTAGCCCGTTTAACTATAGCTGCATTTCTTTTCGCCTCTTGCTACAGTTGGCCATGAAGTGGCTGGACTTTGACCCTCAGCGCCAGCTGCATGCCGCAGAGGTCCTCTCCCTTGTGCGTTTCGAGACGATCCCTGCCAGCGAGCTGGTGAGCCAGGTGCAGCCTGTGGCCAGGATGATGATGGACTCTCAGTGTCACCGCCTGCTGGTGGACGCCATGAACTACCACCTGCTGCCCTACCAGCAGAACACGCTGCAGTCCCGTCGCACGCAGGTCCGTGGCGCTCAGACTACCCTGCTGACCGTTGGGGGCCGCCCCGCCGTCACAGAACGCGCCCTCAGTCGAGAGGTGAGCCCTTTCAGGTGTACTTTATGACTGCGTGTTAAGAGTTGGGAAAATGTTTAAGGTCCATATTGACTTAACCACGCTACACCCCAGGTTCAATGGAGAGACCCCCGTGAGGGCGTGGCCACCTGGCGTCACCTGTCCCAGCTCCCCGCCAAGAGCTTCAACCAATGTGTGGCTGTGATGGACGGTTTCTTGTATGTAGCTGGAGGAGAGGACCAGAACGATGCTCGCAACCAGGCCAAGCACGCTGTCAGCACCCTGAGCAGGTGAGCGCACAAAGACATTCCAGTCATGAGCTTTTCTGAGTTCTAATGGGACAGTTAACCAGAATATGACAATAGAAGATAATCCTGTGCCTGCTCTCTTTAGGTATGATCCACGCTTCAACACCTGGCTGCACCTGACCAGCATGCGCCAGCGCCGCACTCACTTCAGCCTCGTGGCCACAGGCGGACGCCTGTACGCCATCGGTGGCCGCAACGTGGAGGGTCTCCTGGCCACCACCGAAAGCTACCTGCCCTCTGCCAACACCTGGCAGATCCGTGCACCCATGGAGGTGCCACGCTGCTGCCACGCCAGCTCCGCTTTGCCCTCAGGCGACATCCTGGTGACGGGAGGCTACATCAACTGTGCCTACTCTCGCTCCGTGGCCTGCTACAACATCAAGACCGACACCTGGAGCGAGGCGGCGTCTCTGGAAACCCCGCGCGGCTGGCACTGCTCCTCCATCCTCGGGGGGAAGGTGTACGTGGTGGGCGGCAGCCAGCTGGGGCCCAGCGGCGAGCGTGTGGATGTCCTATCTATGGAGGTGTTCTCCCCGGAGAGTGGGGCGTGGAGCGCTGCCGCCCCCCTGCCCCTGGGGGTGAGCACAGCAGGTCTGTCGTCCCTTGGGGAGCAGCTGTACCTCCTGGGGGGATGGAACGAGGCTGAAAAGCGCTACAAGGCTGCGGTCCAGAAGTACAACCCCGCCACAGACAGCTGGTCCATGGCGGAGGATCTGCCCGAGCCGACAGTGGGCGTGTCCTGCTGTGCGCTGGCCCTCCCTCCTCGCCATACACCACGCAGGCAGCAGCACCGCAACATGCCAGCTCATGAGGATGGGCCGGTGCGGGAGATCATTGTGGTTCCACAGCCCACCACCGTCTAGGAGGGAGAGAGGGAGAAAAATAAATGGAAATGAGGAGAAAGGATAGGAGGAGGCTAGAGGAATGTGGGGAGGAAGGAAAGGTGACCAAGGTGGAAGAGAAAGATGAAAGATGAAGAGGAGGATGTTTTGCTTAACTCAAATTGGTGTAATGATATAGAATAACTGGAAAGAGCAGTATGTGGTTAATGTTAAATTGAAAGTAAATCCATTGGCAGTTGGCTTTGTAGCCGGTATTTGTTGCAGTGACTGAAGTGAAGTGTTAGAACTGTGCGGAAATGATTGTGTTATCAATGTGTGTGTGTGTGCGCGCAAGAGTTTGCATGTGTATCTAGGAACGTGTGTGTGTGTGTGCGTGTGTGTGTTTGTGTGTGTGTGTGTTCATAGGACCTACAGTATGTGTGTGTAGATACATAAAATTGAGCCATTAAATCTTTCAGCCATTACTGTAATAACATTCATCCAAGTTGCAACTTCAGTCAGAAAGTGGCACAGTTATATATTCCGATATTAATTACATGTAAAATAATACAATATTTATTTTTTGTTTCATAACAAAATCATTAAGTATTTGTTTGTGAAGGTATGAGAAAAATGCAATATTAACTTCAGAAATGTGGTAGGAGAAATGTAGAAGGCCACCTGTAGCAGCCTGGATGTGTCACAGGGCAGCCAGACATACCTACAGCAGTCACATGTAGTCATGCAGTTGTTAGCTTCTGTCCACCTGTCCACTGCCAGGCCTCTGGCCCTTCAGGGCCCAAAACATAACACAGCCCCACATAATCACAGCATGAGGCAGTAAGCAGCAACACACCAGAGCCATAGCATACCTGATGTTTGTAATGGTCCTTTGGAAGGAACTCCCCGATCATCTGACATTGCTGACGCAGACAGGTTTGAAGTAGATCTTTCAGGTATCCTGTTCTAGAAAGCTGTCATACTCATCTCTAAGGGATGTGAAGCTGTGTCACTCCAACATCTCTTCTGATACTTAGCAAGCAAGGATATTGCCTGATAAACGAGTCTCTGTGACAACTATGTAGTCAGGAAACGTAATTTGAATAATTGAACGCTAATTAGGCTAATTAGACAACTCACTGTATTGATGCCTCACTGAGGACATTATGCTTTGCGTTTTGATGGGTCTTTAGAGGTGCCAGTGGCATCGTGTTAACCAAGGTTTCATTTAATAAAGACAATCTATTCAAATTCCAATCTTGGTTTCCATACACTTCACTCCTGTATTTTTCTCACAAACACATGAAGGTGAAAAGTCACAATCTAACTCCGGATCATTGTATAGAATCGGTAGTATGTCCTCCAGGACTGGAAGTCAGAAGTTAAAAGCAGACTACATATAATAAGATTAGTGTTGCTGTAACTGCTGCAATCAACTGCAACTTGAGTACTCCAAAAATAAACTACACCTCATCAACTGAAAAAGCCTTGTTTAAGTCATGGAGGATATCTGCCCTCTGGTGGTCAAAGCACAAGCTTCTCTCAATTTCATTCAAGAAACACAGACAAACAAGGTGGCATTTTTCCATTTTATTCGTTTATTATAAACAAGGTCTTGCCGGTGGTCCGTTACTTTCCAGGGAGAATGATGCCATCATACTGTAGAGGAAAGAGAAGAGATCAGGTTAATGATCTATACAGCCCTGGCTCCACTAAACATGACCATGAATGGGATTGCTGTCAATGAAAATGACATTTGGATTGCAGTCAATATTGATATCCAAATTCAGTGCTTCATCAACAGTTAGGTAGTGATGTTCTAATTTATAGGTTTGAAGCAGGAACGCAGAACAATTTAAGAGCATATAAAATAGCTGTCCCACCTACATTACAAAAACATTGAGCATTTGAAACATTATAAAAACAATTGAAACCAGGGGCTCGGTCATCTTTACTGTGCCAGACCCTGGTTTCTTCAGGACAGAGGGGAACAGAACGCCTCACCTTTTGCTGGAACCAGCGCATGGACTCTTCTTTGCGGATGCGGTGCTTGTATCCGATGCGGCCAGTCTTCTGCTTCTTGTCAGCAATGCTGAAGCCGGGTCTGCCCAGGACCTGACGGAAGAGGAGGAGGGAATAACAGCACCATGGTGAGGTACACTGCCTGCATGTTAAGACTACATGGGTAGACAGTTGTTAAGACACAGGCAGCCTGCATGCTAGACAGCATGGGCAGACAATGAGATACACAAGTTGCAAGTCCCTTCCACTCACCACGTAGAAGTCCAGTCCATAGATTCCGATGCTGGGGTCATACTTGATGCCCAGATCAATGTGTTCCTGGATACCAAAACCAAAGTTCCCGGTGTCTGAGAAGTTGTTCTTCCTCAACTCATACTCACGCACCTATGGCAAGGACACAAGGTTTGTTTAAAATATATAAACAAAACACATCACAATAGAGTATAAAGTACATCCTTTGTGGTCAATACACACAAAGAGCAATGCAAACTGATATTATACAGACTATAAATCAACTCAAAATCCCACCCAAAATTGAAGTATTGTCTCACAGGTCATAAGGAAATTAGACCAACAACAGAAAGCACATGTTATTTCCCAGGAGGGGGAGACCTCAGTAAAATCATTGTGTTAAAGATCCAGACCTTGAGTCCTTTCTCCAGGATCTCCTCAGCCTTGGCTCCACGGACAGTACAGTGGACAGCAATCTTTTCATTTCTGCGGATGCCGAAGGATCGCACAGTGTAGCGGGCTGAGGAGAAAGGCTTTGGTTCAGATATTCCTCAAAGCTTTAATTGTGAAACTGTTGTGAAGACATGGTTAAACACACAACACTTACCCTTGGAGAACACAGGTGTTTGGCCTGTGAGCTGCTCAAGAACCTTGGCGGCACGGGTCAGCCTGTCCCCACTCTCACCAACGCAGATGTTTAGACAGAGCTTGCGAATACGCAGCTCTTTCATGGGGTTCTCCTTTTTCTCGCCCTGTTCCTGTTGATAGAGGCCCATTTTTAGGGAGACTGGTTAGCACATTTTGTAAAACAATCCGCATCGTTTAAGAAATATTAGCAGCCAATATTTGTCTGCACTACTATAGCATAAACACCGGTCATCTTAACTAACCCGGTTGTAGGATAATCCTGACTAAGATCGATATGCTCAGAACACCATTATAGGTGGTATCATGTCAACCTACATAGAAACCTCTGCCATAGCTACATTAGACCAATATATTGAATATAAGACGCGCCTAGCAGTTTCAGACGAGTTAGCACAGTCACTAGTTTCCTCGTCTACTGCTCGACATGCCTGTGCATATCCCGGCGGATGCTGAACGTCAAGCTCATGTTTTGCAGATTTGAGGCAATTAATGACAACCTTTCAATAAATTAAAGTTGTGTTTAAGCCTACTTCATAACCACCAAGCACCCACTGGGCCATTTTTACTTCTGACAAGTATTTACTTGTCAAATTGTCAACGCATTGCTCGGGTTGAACGTAACCAACAATCGCCATTAGCATGAGCTATTCTGTAATATTTTAGACAGTCCATAATTATTTGAACAAAATAGAGTATTATCCTCGTAGGTCACACACGCACAGTAATAGTTACGTATCCCGCTACATGTTTGAACGTATTCTAACGCTGATGTTTGTGGATTTAAACGTCAAGTTGCTTCATTTCGCCATCATAAGCTTTCGTGCTATACTCACCGCCATGTTTGATCACTAGAAGAGGACGTCACATTTCCGGCGCAGAACATTTATACCAGAGTGTTCACGAAAACACTGCTCTATGGAAGCACGTAGGAAAAAACCGTTCCCTTTACGCACAAAAATAAAGCGAACTTTTCTTTGTCGTCCATAGCACAAGTATTTAATCTGTACTTCAGCAATAACAATCAGCATTTTAATATCCCCAACAACATCCTATTGAGGGGAGAAAGGGGTCATTTGAGCCTATTTGTACTTGAGGCATATTTAAAGAACGGCATAACAGTAATGTCTCGGACTAAATGTTGAGCATCTCTGGTGAGCTTCACATTTGATCTAAAATAATTATTAAAAAATATAGCTCTTCTCCCTAAAGTGGTACTTTGGCTCAACTTACCCCAGATGAAAGGGTTATGTTAAACAGAAAATGTTTACCTCATTTAGCTTAACCAAAGCAAGACACAATCAACACAAAATAACTTCTCAAAGGTTTAATACAAACAAAGTTTACAAGTTTAGAGGACAATTTTTAACAACAAGGCCTGTTTGAAAGGCTCAGCACAACATAATTGGGTTTCAAAGTAGTTATTTGATAAAAATGAAAATAAAAACTGGCCTTGAAGTGCAGACTAGAGAGGTAACTTAGATTGGCCCCCTCCCTAACCCCCCCTTCTCCTTCCATACCTCCTCCTTCCCCTTTTTCCTCCATACTGCCTTCTCCCTCCCTCTCCTACTCCTTCCATAACTCATCCCTCCCCTTCTCACAACATACCTACTATATCCTCTCTCCCTTTCCTCTCTTCCCTTCTCTTCCCCTCTATTAGGCCCACTTAACACCCCACTTTACCTACATTGCAAGGGAATACAAACTTTATATGAACAAGGCATAATGGTTTTTGGTCTAAAATTCACATCATCTAAGTCTTTCAAAAAATGAATAAATGGCAGTAATAGTCCTGAAGATCACATCTAAAATAACGTTCACTATATCCTCAAAATAATTGACTTGAGGAGGAGTTTGTGGAAGTTCTGGCATGGAGGGGATGAGGTCAGGACTTTCATGGCTCACGTGGAGGGCCAGGGGTGTGGCAGGAGCTGGGCGCTTGAGAAAGGGCAGGTTCAGCCTCCTCTGCTCCTCCAGCGCACTGGTAAGGAAGGCCAAGGCTTTGCGAGGGAAGACTGGAGGAGAGAAAAGGTTGCAGGCCGGGATGAAAAAGTGAGGCAGTTTCCCACTTTGGGTGTGCTCTTCAAAAGCACCAAAGAGGTGCATGAAGCAGCTGGGCAGCTCCCGACGAAGCCACTGGGTGTCCTGGCCCCGAACGGCGAGGATATGGAAGAAGGTGGTCTTCCCATGATAGGAGCACAGGGACTCAAGCTCCTGAGGGAAGCGCCTCTTCAGTGCCTCAATCAGACATTTTAGGAGCTTGAAGCAGGTCTTACTGCAGGGGTGAGAGGAAATGCAAACTTAGAACTTCACATCAAAAAGCAAACAGAACTTTTAGAAGTGAGGAACACAAAGCTTAGAAGTGGCAGAAGTTGGAATCTGAATCGCCTATGGAATCGCCTATGGAATCTGACCGGCAGCATTTGGTGGCAGTTCTCTCGCAGCAGGTTTTTTTGTTGCCATGGAGCTTGATTATTTCCTTTTCAATGTGGGAAAATGAGATCCTCCAGCTTTCTGTAAGTTAGAGAAAAAATCCCCAGACAGAAGGATACTTCAATTCCACCAAGGTGAGTATTACAAGTCAGGCCAACTCATATATACATCATAATATTTTGAAAGAATGTGAGTTGTTAAAATGGTTTTGTTTTGGTGCTGGTTGCAATCTACTGTTTGTGCGTCAGTTTGTTAGGTGCGTTGTGTTTTGCTTTTGTGTACGTCTCAAACCTTTGGCAGCAGGGCTGAGCTTGCGTCCTTTAGGTCTCTTAGGCACAAAGTAGAAGGACTTGCTGATTAGGTTTTGTCTGATCTTCTTGCCCAGCCAATTATCCACATCGAGACCATTAAGCGCAGGTTTGGGCCATTTCTGGGGGACCTCAAGTGCTGGCACTATGTCCACCGACAGCAACTCTTCCTCACCGTGCGTCGGCAGAAGGGATAGTGTAACTGCCGGGCTGGAGACCTTCCTTTTGTTGACAACCCAGCGGAGTTCATTTCCTCCATCAACTGGCAGTCCTTGAGATTTGAATCAAAGAACAGTCAGTATTAAAAAGCCACAACACTAAAAGAGCCCAATTTAGAGAGGAATCATATGTGATCTGGAAATATATAATAGTCTGACATTATCTATCACATTCACTTCATTTGAATTTGCTCCCATTCTTAATATTATAGATCAAATGAATGACACACAACACCTTCATAGGTGCGGATGAACTTCCCAACCAACCGATGCATTTCACTCAGGATCTTGCTGGCCGATATAGTGAGCCCGTCTGGGCTGTTCTCCAATAGAAATGGCCGTATGTTGCTGCGCGTGGGCCTGGGTAGGGTCACTTCATAAAACAGGCCTTGGTATTTGTCAAGCTCAGTATAGTTGAGGCGACAGGGAGACTTAAGCGTCACCATCATGTCAAACTCATTTGGGTTGTCTATCTGCAAACATACATTCAACATAATCAGTAGTCAGGGTAACATGAATTAACTTTGACATTTCCATTGATATCCATTGACTGAACCAACCAGTCTTGCCCAACCAGTACCAGTACAAGTCATGCCCAACTAGTATTTTGATGTTAAACAATAATTTCTTGGCTTACTTTATATTGACATAACAGAAGAAATGCTATTAGATGATCCCACCTTCAACATCTCGTAATAGCTGCCACTTGTCAGACAATCAGCAGACTGGAAGAAAGGTTGCTCCTCATTGTTCTTTAGAAAATCAAGCAGGTTGTCACGAAGATGATTGACAAGCTTCACTGCCCGCTGGCGGTCTCTCGGCGAGATAACAAGATCCTTGGCTCTGTATTTGATCAGGTCAGGTAGTTCTGGGGAGAGAATGGTGTCCTTTTCCACCATGGCCATCTTAACTGTACTAACAGGGTGAAATATAAAGTACAGATAATATTGCTCGTAGTAGTGGTTATGGACAGCTGGGTTTGTCGAACAGTCTGACAGTATTCCAAAGGTATAACAAGTAAAACTCTCACCTGTGTTCGGCCCAGATTAACGGATAGGATTTCACAAACGTGTTGCTTCAACAATCTGCTGCTCTATGTCACATCAAATCTTTATATCCTTACTTTCATTTCCTGAGAAATCATAGTGTTGACCGATGTAGACAGCAACCGGGAGGAGCATAGACATTATAATGTCTATGGGGAGGAGTACCCAGGGAAATACCTTGTTCCTGTTCCCCAAATCCATTTACCCTAAATGCAGTGGAAGAGAGAACCATTCTGTCTAGAAAGGATTTGATTCAACATGCCTGCCTGAACAATAATGGTTTTGCCTCAAGTGGAGGAGTCTCTCCTCGGGGTCTTGTTCACGAGTGACGGAAGGACAGAAGTAGAACCGGTGCTCCTCCAAGTCGAGAGGAGCCAGCTGAGGTAGCTCGGTAACACTGGTCCTCAAGAGCCACTGTCCTGTAGGTTTTAGATGTTTCCCTGCTCCAGAACACCTGATTCAAATGGCTGGGTCATTATGAGGCTTCCACAGAGCTTGATAATGACCCATTCATTAGAATCAGGTGTGCTGGAGCAGGGAAGCATCTAAAACCTTCAGGACAGTGGGTCTTGAGGACCAGTGTAGCCTACCCCCAGCATTAACAGGTTTATTGCTATTTTTTGTATTCATGCCCTGTACTTTCCCCCAAAAGAATGTATGTCTACTAATATTTTGGGTTGACATTAAAATTATATTTCTATGTTCGTATATGCTTACATAGCTGTTGCCAGTCATATCCTAAGAATTGTATTGATCAGAAATACCTTGTGATATACTGCAGTGCAGTAAGATTTAAGGCATTAAACAGATACTGTTACAAAATAGTTGAAGTGCAAACAGTGTGATGCAATGAATGTACGTGCAAGGACAGGCAATAACATGTCAGGTGGCTGAGTGGTTAGGGCATTAGACTAGTGATCAGAAGGTCGTCAGTTTGATTCCCGGCTAAAGCAACATGATGTAGTGTCCATGGTTAAGGCACTTCACGCTACTTGCCTCAGGGGGAACCTACCTGTACTTGCTGTAAGTCATTAAATGTAAAAGTCAAAACTAGAAGGTGGTGTGGAAGGCTGAGGTCAAGGTTTGAGTCTACGAGTCCGCTGGTGAACAGCTGAGGGAAAGAAGCTGTTTCTGAGACTGCTGTTCCAGACTTCGTAGCTTTCTGAAGATTAAAGGGATGTTACTGAAGGCAAAACTCAACTGCTTTATCCACTGGATAATATTGAGCTGAATTCACTCCAATAGAATTATGTTCTAGTCTAGCTATAACCTACTGGTAAACTTTGATATAAACTAAGGGTATTTATACCTTCCTTTGGTCCGACAATACAATACAGAATCTAAATCGACCACAGGTATCAGCTAAGGTACACCATATTCAGGATCGGCTTTACAGCATCTGACAAGTAGTCCCAAAACAGGCTCAACATATATTTTGTATTTACACCAAACACCTTCACAGCATCACACAATTAACAAAACACAATAGCATTGTTGGCAATCAATGGTCAAGTTTTTATTTTTGGTGTCATCCTCACCATTATCATGTTTCCTAAAGCTGTTTGTTGGAACATTTTCCTTCCTTTCCTGCGAAAACTTTTGCGATGAGTTTTTATCAGCATTAGCCAGTCCTTAAGTATAGAGCTCTGGTTGTGAGACACTGCAAGATGGGGGGGTAGTGTCCGCGGGGACCCTGCTCCCGGCTGGAAGTCTGAAGCAAGGATTCATTTGGCCTTCTGGGCCTTCTGTGCAGACTTGGTGACCTTGCCAGTAGAGGAGACCTTCTTCTCAACAGCCTTGATGACGCCGACAGCAACGGTCTGCCTCATGTCACGCACGGCAAAGCGACCTGTGAGGTTAGAGGAGGAACGGTGTGTGAGATGGACGCTTGTGTACCTTTTATGGTGGTGCTTGTACCATATCTGCCTCTACCAATCTCATGGGTTCATTATGAGAATGCTTGAGCACTGCCATTCTACAGGACTGATCATCAACTACAGTGTTTGTTTGGATCCTGGATTCTTACCGAGGGGAGGGTAAGCGGAGAAGCTCTCCACACACATAGGCTTCCCTGGCACCATGACAATGATAGCGGCATCTCCGGACTTGAGGGCCTTGGGGTTGTCCTCAAGCTTCTTGCCGGAACGACGATCGATCTTCTCCTTGAGCTCGCTGAACTTGCAGGCAATGTGAGCTGTGTGGCAATCCAGAACTGGGGCGTAGCCCTGGGAGATCTGTCCAGGGTGGTTCAGGATGATGACCTGGAAGGAGAAAGAAAAGACAAAGAGAAAATGGCATCTTAGAATAAAACTGAAACTCCTTACTTATCATAATAACATAATTAAGTAGGTTAGTCAAGTAGGTATTGGCTAACCTGAAATCCCAGGAAATTACGATTATTTGTTATTACTATTATTATATATGGTGTTTCACTTATACATTAATAAGTATGGTAACTGTTAAAGTAATACCTTAAAAGTGAAATGTATCGATCTGGTACTTTCTAACATCTCTTGTATCGGTGAGACAAGACCATACCTGGGCAGTGAAGGTGCCGGCCTCCATGGGAGGGTCGTTCTTGCTGTCTCCAGCCACGTTACCACGGCGAATATCTTTGACTGACACGTTCTTGACGTTGAAGCCGACATTGTCGCCGGGCAGAGCCTCGGTGAGGGTCTCGTGGTGCATCTCCACAGACTTGACCTCAGTGGTCACGTTGGCGGGGGCAAAGGTGACGATCATACCGGCCTTCAGGGTACCAGTCTCCACGCGGCCCACAGGCACTGTTCCAATACCTGGTGAAACATAGGGAGAGGAGAACTATTACGCAAGAGCGATACAATGACAATCTGCAGAAATGCCTATCTTTTTTTTCTTACCACCAATTTTGTAGACGTCCTGCAGGGGGAGACGGAGGGGCTTGTCGGTGGGGCGGGATGGGGGCAGGATGGAGTCAAGGGCCTCCAGCAGAGTCACTCCGTTGGCACCTCCCTCTTTGCGCTCAACCTTCCACCCCTTAAACCAGGTCATCTGGAAAGAGGGAGGGGTGGGTCGACAGTCATTAGCTACTCTCAAATAAGGGAAAACCCCAAAACAAGCTGCTTTTTTAGGTTCTCATCCCATGTATTAAAAGGATTGGTCTGGCTGGCTCCACATTGTATGTTGGTCATTGAAGTTACTTACGTTGCTGGAGGGCTCCAGCATGTTGTCTCCATGCCATCCAGAGATGGGCACAAAGGCAACAGTAGCGGGGTTGTAGCCGATCTTCTTGATGTAGGCGCTCACTTCCTTGGTGATCTCATCATAACGCTTCTGGCTGTAGGGTGGCTCGGTGGAGTCCATCTTGTTAATGCCAACGATGAGCTGCTTTACTCCCAAAGTGTAGGCCAGGAGAGCGTGCTCACGAGTCTGGCCGTTCTTGGAGATGCCAGCCTCAAACTCACCCACACCGCCAGCAACAATGAGCACAGCACAGTCAGCCTAAAAGGGGTTGAAATGGTGATGCTTACTCAGCTGATTAAAATACTTTCCATGGCACTAATTGCTGGAATACTGTTATTTTTCACCTCTGCTGGTGCTGCCCACCGGTCATGTGTGCATACCATGTGGGCTAAGGCCTTACCGTAAGGGCCTGGGTTTCAATCCAGCTCAGGCCAATAAATAAAATAAAAAGATGTACCTGTGCATCAACTTAATGGAAGGATAACGTAGATTACGGAACCTATTCTAGGAAAAAGAGGAAACCACAGGCTTCAGAAAGCATCTTTACCTGTGAGGTACCAGTGATCATGTTCTTGATGAAGTCCCTGTGTCCAGGAGCATCAATGATGGTGACGTAGTACTTGCTGGTTTCAAACTTCCAGAGAGAGATGTCGATGGTGATACCACGCTCACGCTCTGCCTTCAGCTTGTCCAGCACCCAGGCATACTTGAAGGAGCCCTTGCCCATCTAAACACACAAACAGATACAAAAAATTGAGCTGATCCTTTTTGGTGTACAATTACTTGGCTACTGTTTTCATGCTCATACAATTTTTTAATTGTACAAAATAATTAGATTCCTGAGAATATGAGAAATGTTTCTGGGGAATAGTGAGTTTTTACTGACGTTTCTCCCTGTAGTGTAATGTAACTTATTTAATCAATCTAAGCCTATTTTTTATTTATATTTTTTAATGAAAAACACTGCCAAACAATCAATTGCAAAACATTTCAACTACAACTCTGCTGCACTATTGCTGTTGACCCATTTGGACAGTAGATGACGCTCTTGTCAAAGCTATCTGGTAACCACGCCCGTTACAAACTGCGACATGTTTGTGCTTATTCGTGGTTTATTCTAGTCCGATATAATAACCATAAATTCTGAATCCATGTACCTCAGCGGCTTCCTTCTCGAACTTCTCGATGGTTCTTTTGTCGATACCCCCACATTTGTAGATCAGATGACCGGTGGTGGTGGACTTGCCGGAATCGACATGACCAATAACCACGATGTTGATGTGTATCTTTTCCTTTCCCATGATGATTTACTAATAAAAAAAATATAAAACTTGAGTAAAATTGGGACTTTGGCGAATGGGAAATTGACGCAGGGGGGTCAAATGGGCGGGTGTACCTTTTAACCATTGTCGATCCTGCGTCTGATAACACAACCCACTGAGTCATGCATTCACACCCATGCTGCCTGTCCTCGGGCCTCCATGTTAAGTCAGTCTGGACTCAGACCGCCATGTTGTCTAATGACACGCGCTCTTTGACCGTGAAGCCGGGGGAAAGCGCGTGCATGCAATCCCTGTCTATGCATACATACTGGGTCTACATTAACTGGCTGCAGCAAAATTTGATATGATTAACTTTATTTCCGAGTTAAAAAGCAGACTCAAATGTTATAAATTTACCTTAAGGTAACTGACATTAGACCCGTCGTTTAAGGTATGATAGAATGCCTTGAGTTATTTTAGTCAATTCCTTCCAGCCAGTTAGGACAGTCACTTCAGAAATGTAACTTAAGAATGTCTCTTCAGATTGTCATTATAAATAGTACCTGAATAACTATGCATAAGATCATATTTGAGCTAAAATCATCCATTTTACAATTACTGAATCCTTTAATCAACCCTTATTTTAAGGAAATACATTTCACCAACCTGAGTTCGAGTATCCTGTTTAAGACCGAAGAAAAAAGGACAGAATATGATCTTGCATGGCTTTTTATACCAGTGACAGGGGGGGTGGGAGAAGAGCAAATTGTGCCACCCTGCCGTCTTGGCAAAGATATACCATTGGTTGCTAAAGTAACACCACTGCAGCTATTGGGCAGCAAAATCCATCAGTGGACACTGCGTCAGCAGCGGTCTCAAACATGTGTCTAAACAGCTGCAATAGCAGATGCATTTACAGGCAGTCCCCCTCTACCCCTAGTCAGGAACAACAAGAATGTTGGTCAAGAAATTCAAAAGACCTTTATTAGTTACCAGCAGCTTTCATGCCAATTACTTTGTGGCATCAACAGGCGCAGTTCTAAACCATTACCAACTGAAATTTTAACAAATTAAAGAGGCACTGTCATTTTTAGAGACAACGCCACAAGGTTTTATCCGTGTTGGGTTCCTTTCCTGCGAAAACTTTTGCGATGGGTTTTAATCAGCATTAACCAGTCCTTGAGTACAGAATTCAGGTGCTGAGGTTCTGAAGAATGTTGGGCAGCAGAGCCTGCAACCTGAGGGGCAACCAGTGGCAGCAGAATTCACTTTTTACCACCGGCCTTCTGTGCAGACTTGGTGACCTTGCCACCGCTGGCAGCCTTCTTGTCAACAGCCTTGATGACGCCGACAGCGACGGTCTGCCTCATGTCACGCACGGCAAAGCGACCTGCGACGGAAAGGTTGTCAGTATCCCGGCGCAGCAAGGGAATGAACAAGGTGGTCATGTTTGAAGTGTATGTCAAGAGGGCAACAGGCAGAGGAACTCACCAAGGGGAGGGTAGTCGGAGAAGCTCTCCACACACATAGGTTTGCCAGGGACCATCTCAACAATGGCGGCATCTCCAGACTTGAGGGCCTTGGGGTTGTCCTCAAGCTTCTTGCCGGAACGACGATCGATCTTCTCCTTGAGCTCGCTGAACTTGCAGGCAATGTGAGCTGTGTGGCAATCCAGAACTGGGGCGTAGCCCTGGGAGATCTGTCCAGGGTGGTTCAGGATGATAACCTGGAAGGATAATTCATAAAGATCAGCACTGAATCAGGGGAAACTGCTAGGAACCAAGGCTTAAAAGCCGTTCATGGTCGATGCCTACCTGGGCAGTGAAGGAGCCAGCAGCCATGGGAGGATCGTTCTTGCTGTCTCCAGCCACGTTACCACGGCGAATATCTTTGACGGACACGTTCTTGACGTTGAAGCCGACATTGTCGCCGGGCAGAGCCTCGGTGAGGGTCTCGTGGTGCATCTCCACAGACTTGACCTCAGTGGTCACGTTGGCGGGGGCGAAGGTGACAACCATGCCAGGCTTCAGGGTACCAGTCTCCACACGGCCCACGGGTACTGTTCCAATACCTGGGAAGGAAAGCAGCAGTGTCAACGTAGGCAGGAAACTCAGGCTTAAACCGCAACACCTCCTTAAACCTCAAATGGCTTCACATCTTCCCAATTCTTACCGCCAATTTTGTAGACATCCTGCAGGGGCAGACGGAGGGCCTTGTCGGTGGGGCGGGATGGGGGCAGGATGGCATCAAGGGCCTCCAGCAGAGTCGTTCCACTGGCGTTACCTTCCTTGCGCTCAACCTTCCACCCCTTGAACCAGGTCATCTGTATTCAGGAAGAAAAAAAAATTAATTAAGATGACATTTAAGCGCTAAATAAATGGACTGAAGAAACAACCATGGATAGTTGGACAGGTTATTTGGCAGAGAGGAAGCTTACGTTGCTGGAGGGCTCCAGCATGTTGTCTCCATGCCATCCAGAGATGGGCACAAAGGCAACAGTGGCAGGGTTGTAACCAATCTTCTTGATGTAGGTGGAGACTTCCTTGGTGATCTCTTCATAACGCTTCTGGCTGTAGGGAGGATCGGTGGAGTCCATCTTGTTGACTCCAACAATGAGCTGCTTCACTCCCAGGGTGAAAGCCAGGAGAGCGTGCTCACGAGTCTGGCCGTTCTTGGAGATACCAGCCTCAAACTCACCCACACCACCAGCAACGATGAGCACAGCACAGTCAGCCTGTGAAAAAGAAGCTATAAGTAAGAACTTGACAATTCAGACATCTTGATTAAAAGGCAAGAAATTCTCTGAACGCATCTTTACCTGTGAGGTACCGGTGATCATGTTCTTGATGAAGTCCCTGTGTCCAGGAGCATCAATGATGGTGACGTAGAACTTGCTTGTTTCAAACTTCCACAGAGCAATATCAATGGTGATACCACGCTCACGCTCTGCCTTCAGCTTGTCCAGCACCCAGGCATACTTGAAGGAGCCCTTGCCCATCTAAAAGTGTGTGTGTGGGGGGGGTTAATAAAATTGGCATCCAGCAATGATAATTGATAGTTTTCCAAAAATATTTTTTATTATAGAAAAATGCATGATAAATGCACGAGTTCCACTGAACAGACTGCATAATCATTTCCATTCATATGCAAGCTCTAACAAGCCACACCCCACTGGTGCGCGCACTCGATGCCCACACCCTACCGGCTTCAAGAGTTCAGAAAGGCATGTTAGAGGCGCCATCTTTAATCCAGCGAGTGGCAAAACTTCACCAAAAGACACCGATCTACTGAAATCCGCTTACCTCAGCGGCTTCCTTCTCGAACTTCTCGATGGTTCTTTTGTCGATGCCCCCGCATTTGTAGATCAGATGACCGGTGGTGGTGGACTTGCCGGAATCGACATGGCCAATGACCACGATGTTGATGTGTATCTTTTCCTTTCCCATTGTCTTAGTTTCTGAAATGGGGAAAAAAAATAACCGTTAAAAACCGGGGGCCTCAAAAGGGCAATGGATCTAGTTGGTCACGAGACAACGGGGACTTGATCGCAAGGCGGTCCGCTAAAGCCAACCAAAGTAGCTCTACCAAATATATAATACCATTTAAAACCCTGGGACAATGCAAATGATCGCTGTCTATATTCTGTTCACTCTAACCGGGAATGCGTGACCTCATCCACTTTAGTAAGGTGAATGAGTCATGATCTACTAGGCCTCAGTCGGCCATCAGCCAGAAGCGACACGTGTTGTTGCAGGGCCACGTCGTGTTAAGTGTCAGAAACACTCCGAAATATCCCAGGCGGAATTTCTCCGTGGAATCGAACACCTGTCTCTGTACATTTGGCACGGTTGTTGAAAAAGAAAACCAAATGCCATTTTCCCCATCGTTTATCCGACTCCCAAAGCATCCTTTGTTCAGTTTCCTCGCTTCCCCCCTCCCCCATTTCACGGCAGATCTTTTTTTTTTTAAAATCACAATTCTAGCAAGTTCCGACAAAGTTGTGTGAACCTGCCATCTTAACAGGTAACATCAGAGTCTATTCAAACTTGAGATTCCTCATCTACAGCCACACAACGCTCCCCAATCAAGTCTTACAGGTTGACCAATTATATAATCAACCATCAATAGTTCCCCATCAATTCCGCCCAAATTCATGGAAAACAGGAATAAACATCATCCAACTCCACGTACCGCAAACCAAACAACCAAATCTCACATTTACATTGAATCACGCGCACCTACCGGTGTTATGAGATCACACGGCCACTGCAGCTGCCCCCAGTCAGGTAACAGAAAGAGAAAGAAATGACGGTGGAGTTGGAGTTTTTATAGAAGGGGAGGCGGCCTCGGAGGCTGCACCCCCCAACTTCCTACACCCCTCCCTCATTCATCGGACCCGCAAATCACACATTTCAGCGAAAAGTTATGCCCGCCTGTCGTCATACACGTCACGTTGTCGTAAAATGATCAGCGATGGTTTTTAGGGATTTGTCGTTTTAGGTCTGGATTATTCATTTTTTCCTCAAATTCCGTTTTATTTCACTGCCTTTTCAAATGCAGTTCTGGAATAAATACGTTCTTAAATGGGGGATGCATCCAATTCCGCAGGTTTTGATATTTGGAAACAACTAACCCAATAAACAATTTCAGTACTTCAACTATCAAACGATGCAGTGGGTGTTTTCTTTTGAGAATAGCTAAAGATGACTGCATTCTGTCTTGATAACTAAATGTTGGCCTCCAAATTAGCCATTAGATTCACATAGCCTACTAATCAGTTGGCCAATTTTGTCAAATGTAACCATGTTTACAGTTATACAGGTTACATATCCAGTGACCCGGTGACATCCTATCAAAAAAGTAGCTGGAAGATTGTTTCAGGATAAAAAATCTGCTCTGTTCAGGGGATAGGCAGGTTTATCCACAGCAGCATAGTCTACTCTCAATCACAATCAGTATTCACCCTAGATAGCCCTAGATACCTATTTACCCGAGATGGCCTCAACATAACTTATTCCAGTTCTGTGATTTGCACCAGAACAGTTGCCTGACGAGGTTGGACCCAGATTAATTGTTTTAGAAGCACTGAGGACACTTCTACCCCACACCCACATTCAAATGTAAACAAGGCCAAGCTGATTGAATAAAGTCAGTGGGGGAAGCATGTCTGGGCCCACTGTATTCCAAAGGGCCATGGAAGCCATGGCTGCCTTATTATAATATAATATGTTGCTGTTTGGAGAAGTATTATTTCACATTTATTTATTCACATTTAACATTAAAAGGTGACTCAGGGTAGTTTACATTGTAGTTGACAAAGCCAGGAGTATGAGATTTGGGTTGCATTTACTGTTCATTTTAGTTTACTAGTGGACACAACATCTCCAAATGTTAGCTGCTGATGGCGAGGTCACAGGGTCAGAGTCAGCGTCTGGTGGCAAACCTCCATGTCTGCCACATGCACAGTTTAGAACAGCTGGCATCTCTGCTGCTCTCCCCGACTGGGCTGCTACCCCCCACCCCTCCATACGATTGCCTTTCTCGTCCCCCCTTCCCTCCCGCTACTGTCTGCCTCTCTTGTCCCCCCTTCCCCTCCCGACGGCCTCACTCGTCCTCTCCCCAGTTCAGGTAATAGCCACTTGGTCGGCTGGCAGCTGCTGCTTTCAATCAAGCCACAGCTTAGTATATTATAGAGGGGAAGAAGGAGAGAGCGAGTGTGCGGTGTAAGGGAGAGAAGGGTACACTAGTAATATCACCATAGGAAATGAAAGCATGTGTACAACTGCAATTTCCTACTGCGGGATATATAAAGGATTAACTTATCTTAACAGTACAGTAGTAAAAATATAGATTCAACGGCCACAGCTTATGTCACAGACAAGCGATCACCGCAACAGTTTTCTGCCATCCTCAAGGCTGCTGGTCTTGACAGACGCGAAGTCTTCCCCTTCTTCACAATAATGTTTCTTACCTCTGAAAGACAAGCCTCTCTGATCCTCACTAAACTGTATGCAAGTTTCATCTGTTGGTCATTTTAGGGGGAGGGTAGACAGGGTTGCTGCCCTTTCCCCCTTTCAAGAGTGACAGTTAAGGTGCATTTGTGTCCAGCAAAAACAATGCTAAAAATTGAATACACAGTGAAAACACAGCTTCAGAACATCAAGGTACGTCTTAGTCCGGAAGGTACGGAAAGGGTGGAGCACAGAAACCAGATGAGCAGGATTGACTTCTTTAGTCTTCCTTTGTTCAGTCGATTTTTAAGGAATGTATTTGTCTCAAGTGTCAAAACCATACACACAAAACTGCCTGTAAGGTGCTTCACTCCTCAGACTTCCAACTACAGAAGAACACATGTGGAATGCAGACAAGCATTTCAATGTGGAGTGACATGAAGAAAAAATAAAAGGACCAGAGGTAGAGCGTGAGAGACATGGTCGTCCCCCGAGGCTCGATAGAGAGATGGGAATAGAGGAAGTAACAGGATAGAGAGCGAGCAAGGAAAGGAAGCAGCGATACAGAGGTATGTGCCACCAACTGCATGGAGACGTCGAAATTGGCATTGACCCAAGATGAGTTCAGCCTTTAGGTTGACACCCAAACACACACACACACACACACACATCCATTAAGAGCAACAAGAAACTTGACCTGCTGTGGCTAAGAAGGAGCTGGTTAGGCCTTCCAAACCAATACACACTTTCCCCCTCTGCCCCTCCCCTAGATACATACTTTGGCTCTTCAATGCGTTAGATAGTTGACTCACACTGACCTATGAAGCTCACACAACCTTTGTTCTGTGTTAACCCGCTGTCACAGGCACAGTTGATGAGAAACACATGACTGGTGCCCCAGTGACAGAACAAACTCACAGTACTGCAATGTTGCTGGAGGGAAGGCTATCAGACAGGGATCTTTATACATGCGCTCCGGGTTTGATGTGATTTAACATGGGCAGACTACAGTTCAGTGGCGGCTGGCAGTCTGTCAAACAGGGGAGGCTGGTCAGTAACAACATTTTCAGATTACCAAAAAAAAGGAGAGGTGTGGGGGTAGAAACAATTCAATTTTGACACACCCTTAGCAACAAATTGGAAAATTGAAGATGTCACCCGTATATTTATATGCCTATTTGTAAGAAAATTCTGCCCTTCTTTCTTTTTCAGTCAATATTAGGCTTTGGTCTGCCCTCATCCTTAATTTTAATTTTCTCCTCATAAGGAAGACTAGAAAATGGCTTAGCCAAAATGTAATCGACAATGCTAGGCATTTTGCACAGTTCACTTGCAAGCTAGCCCCCTCAAAAGTATCTAAAATTAACGTTTTTTAATGGGAAGATAAAACAGATAACGAATATGACAACACTTTAGACTTTATTAACAGCAATATATTTACAAGAATATGTACACACAAAATAGGAATATACCGTATGGAACAGCTCTCTCATTACGTGACTTGCCAGATCAGAAATCCGCATGGGACTAACAAGAAAGTTTTGCCGCTGCCTTGCAAAGCGAAAAATGTCCAACCCCTTTCACCGTTTAACAAATCACAAGCCTCCTCAGCCAGCTCTCTCCCGCCCAGGGAAATCATTGTCATAAAAAAATGACCATTGACTCCCAGTGAGGCTCGGCCTCAGAATTATAATATTTCCTCGGCATTAACCAATGCGCTTCAAGCATTTTTCCATTGAACAACACATACACACACATACGCCATTAAAGTACGGTGAGGCCCGACTAGTTCACGTTGTCAGGAGGGGGAGAAACCGAATTTCTGAATCGTATCACTCAATCATTTAATGTCTGCGCTGCCGCTGAGCATGTCCTTTTCTGTGGTGCTATATCTGAAATAATAGCAATGTTATAAAGTCAGCTAAAACATTGCACAATACAGTGCAGTTTGTAAACTATATTCTCCGTGATTTGTACAGGAGGCTGAGCCTCCCTTGTTGTCTTAAAGGAACCGCTACTGCTACAGTTTAATGCAACAGCTGGGGTCTTTTTTCACAGGCAGACTAGAACAGGAGAGGGTGGGAGGTGCTCCTTGTGAACAGAGTGACTTCCTGGCTGGAGCGTCAGTGTTGAGTCACAGGCTTGGCTTGCGCTTGTCAGCTACCAACGGCTCCCTGCTCAGTGTCTCTCTTTTTCCTTCACACACACACACAGTTGCCTCTGCCTGTATACAGAGAGCTATGTTACGTCAGCCATCAGCTTTCTACCTTCTTCTCAGGCTTCACACTCCCAAGTGTGGAATCTGGAATGGGGTCTGGAAGTTAGAGTCTGAATTGAAATAATCTAAACTGACGCCCAACCCTGCTTCTCTTTCCGACTGTCTTCCAGATAACTAAATTCATACAAAAAAAGGAACAGCAAGAGTCATTATTACCCAATTAAAATCCAGATTTGTTTTCAAGTTCCTATCTTTTTACCTGAACTCACTTAAATATGCAAGTTTCCCATCTCAGTCCTAAGGAAATGTAAATGTAGGTCTTGCACTGGCTTCCCTCCCTCTGAGAACAGCAGGATGCCAGGGTTTGGGCTGCACACTTGTTAATTCAGCCCATTTGGTCGTCCTATTCTCTGGTTTGTTCCGAGCCGGGCTGTGAAGGGAGGAGACGTTTTAACACATGAATATGGCCTTGAGCCACATGAGTCTAGCTGGCTCCGGAAAGACCAAATGCAGTGTGAGGAAATGACCATTAATTGGTGGTAAAACAGACTTACAGAAGAGTAAAATTGACACAATAGTCATTGGCTGTCTCAAAGTCTCCAATACATAGTATAATGTAGTTATTTTGAATGGACACGTTCCAATACTCGAGACAGGTTTCTAGTTTTGTTCTCAATGTTTTTATCCTTAAAGTAACATTAAACATTTACATAAAATATTGTTTAAAATCAGTATAATTATTAATAGGTTTGCTGCACTTTTCATTAAATACACGTGTTATCAGAAGATGTTTTGTTTGATATGTTTCTTTTTCCAAGGACAAAAAGGCCCATTAAAACGCCAAGCACCGGCAGGTTTTCATGTAAAAGCAGGAGCTTGAGTCTTTTCATGGCTCTGCTCGTCTGCCCCGCCCACATCCATGACCCCGCCCCCTCAACATTTACATCCGGATCACCAACGAAAGTCTGATGCAAGATCCAAGCAAAGCGGAAAGCCAAAAGCAAAGGTACTTATTTAGGTGCCCTCTAGTGGCAGAAAAACTGAACTTTCTAATCATGCTTTTCAAAGAATTGGAAAAATCGGAGAACTTCTGCCCCCTTGTGGCGCTCAGACTGCTACTTTCATTACTATCGCGGTACAAAACAATGACCGAAATGATCGACTCAGTAACACGTAAATAAAAACATAAAGCACATTATCCAAACCACACTCCAACGCGACACAGCAAATAAATCAATGTGCATACTGATGCTCTATCATCACATCATGTTATTGTGGGCACTGTGTAAACATTGTTTTTTTATTATAAAAAACTATAAAACCTATAAAAACCTATAAATGGCACATGAGCAACTTGTTTTCCCCATATATAAGGCATTATCTCATCTAACCCTGATATATTCTCAGCTCAGACAAAGCTCACATATCAGCAGGTAGAAAATGACCCCTTACATCCCCAGAGATTTTCGGGGGGGGAAAGTTACTAATCGTTCAGCCTACGAGGTCAGCTTGAGGCAGATCGGCCTGCGTCCACCTCAGTGATGGCCTCCCCTTCAGGCAGAGCCCACTTCTGGATCTTTCCGCTTCCAAACAGGGTAAAGATGAGGGCTCCGGCAACGTTGATGCCTGCGGCTACGCAGAACACACTCCTCCAGCCTGCCACGGTGTGCTTGGAGGAGAGAGAGAGAGTGGGAGGCAGGGAGTTGGGGAGAAGAACACAACGTTTAATGGAACTTGCATCTCTCTCCAATTATTTTGACAACCTGGTCATCATAAAGAGGAAGTCATAAGATTGACGTTAATCTTACATCTTTGGTAAGGTAACCCACAGCAATAGGTGCCACAACACCTGGGAGAGTCCCGAAAGTGTTGGTGATCCCCAGGAGCACTCCTGCATACCTGGAGGAGGGAGGTGGACGCATTCAGTGAGATAACTGATGACCAGGGGATGGATAAGCACCTGTCTGTGCATGTTTATGTGAGCCAGTAAACAAGTGTAATTCAGTGATGGAAAAAGGAAACAATAAACCAACAGGGATTCAAAATTGAAGAAAAAAAGACCAAACAGAAAGAAGAAACGATGGAGCTTCAGATGCAGATCCGTCCGGAAGGCACCCACCGCGGTGCGATGTCTATCTGATTGATGAATATCCCCGCTGCAGTAGTTCCCCCAATAGTGACAGCGAGGGTGAGGAAGGTGACAGCGAGGGTTCCACTGCACCCTGAGAAGCCCAGTGCCACCAGGAACCCTGCACCTATCAGCAGACCTGGAGAAAGAGAACGAGAGATGGAGGGGGAGAGACAAAAGACAGAGGGAGAATAGTTGGGAGTTAGCGGCAGACTCTATCAACTTTACAGACTGGGTGAGGCCTGAACTTAAACAGCCCATTGTTTTTTGTAACGCTGCTTTTGTAATCAAGGGCATACTCTTTCACAATAAAGGTCTCCTTGCCTGTGAGAGTGAAGATCTTGCGAACGGCAGTGGTGCTCAATAGCTCCTTCTCCAGGAGACTGTCTGCTACTATACCTGAGAGCATAGAAAAGACCCAAGCACCCAGATATGGCAGGGCAGATAGAAAGGAATTCTGCGTTGATAAGAAAGAGAGATATTGAGTGAGATTGAGAGATAGATAATTTATTTTTAAATTATTTGTTGAAGCTTGACAGGCTCCATTATTTTGGTCAGATTCTGGTGTGTAACTATTTGACACCTTCAGTTTCTCTCCCTTCTCTCTCTCCATCTCTGGTCTCATGTGTATGTGTCACCTGTCGGAGGTCAAAGTGCAGTACAGTGTCCATGTAGGTGGGAAGGGAGGTCAGCAGGGTGTAGTAAGACCAATTGGCACACATCTGGGACAGAATGATGGCCCACAGGGGTCCAGACAGGAGCAGAGGCAGCAGAGGCACAGACCAGCCATGGCTACCTCCCTGGGGATCACAGAGACAAAAGGATGATTTAAGATGTGGGAGGGGGGGACGTAGAGAGAGGGAGGGAAAGAAGGAATGATTGTAAAGGAGAGAGGAGTGAAAGAGAGAATTGATAAATAGACCAATTGCCAAACCTAAGGTGTGGGCATCAAATAACATTCTGTTGGCTACCTGGGAGCCCATGGTGTTGATGATGTAATCCTGTTCCTGTTTGCTGATTCGTGGGTGAGTAAGAGGTTCATCTGATACCAGGATGAACCATGCAACCGCCCAGAAGCAACCTGTTCCTCCTGAATATCAGAAAGAGAGGAGAACATGAAGGGTGTGTGTATGGCTTTGCACTTTTAAGATCTGAGATCAGTGCCTCTATCAAACCAGGTTTGTGCCTTACTCACCACATATGTAGAATACAGCAGGCCAACCCAGGCTGTGGCAGATAAAGCCTGTCAGGGGAAATGCAACAAAGGCCCCAAAGTTAGCCCCTGCCCCTGACAAGGTTATCAGGCGTGACCTCTCCAGAGGCGGTGCCCAACACGCCCACATGGCCATCATGGCAGGGAATGTCACACCCTGCAGGATGGCACACACACAGTTTAGAACTTAACTACGAGCACAGTGTCTTAAGGGAAACCCCTAAAGCCAACATGATTACTTTTTACCTCTCCAAAGCCTTCCAGAGCTCGAAGGGCAAACAGCCATGACGCCCCCATCTGGGCTGCCAGTGGGGTGAGGAGGGTGAGCGCGGCGGTGCTCAGCACCCCTAACCCCAGAAACTTGCTGCCGCCGTAGTGGCCCGCCAGGTAGCCCCCTGGGATCTGGGTGAACAGGTAGCCAAAGAAGAAGGCTCCCAGCAGCCACCCCTGAGTCCCTGAGTCCCAGGAGTACTGGGGGATCTGGGGGAGGGAGGAGGAACAGAGAGGACAGAGGATGTAGCGAGTGATGCGCAGAGGAAAAAAGGAGGATGTGGAAGTGTGGAGGGATAGAAATATTGGAGGGTGGGAAGTGTGTGGGTGATGAGAGAAAGAAACAAAGGGGGAAAAAATTATTAAAGATGGTCACTCAATGCTCACTATGTTTCACTAAGTTCTCTGTCACAACCTCCATGCAACGAATCCAAATCAAATTTGGGATATTAATTGTTGGTTTAAATACACGTGTGTGCTTGACTCCATTTTGGTTTCCTTACCCCATCTGGTTGGCCTGAGGTCGGACTACTGTTGGAGTAGTTATGGGACGGTACCGGACACTCGTGTGTGGCCGTGCCGTTGCCTGTCGGATGGCTATGGGTATCGTTCACCATGGCCACCATGGCAACGCTGAGGTTGACGCGGAGACCGTAGACGAGGGAAAAGCCGAAGAACATCATGACGGCGAGGTTGAGGCGGGTGGAGCAGCATTGAGGATGTACTGTGGTTACACAAGATGACAGAAGCTTCATCGTCTAGCTGCACACCATCGCACACAGCACTACGCCTACACAACTACAGTCTACAAACACATACCGCTAGCTTGCACTTGACCTGAAACATGATAATGTCATGTGTGGTGTACCTGTACCATAAAAACTGCTGATCTACTAGTAGCTACTGGGTATCTAGCAAAGGCAGTTTGCATAATGACCTTCTTAACTTTTAGAACTGCCCAAGTCAGCAACAGAGCATCACATGATCAATAGATGGACGAGATAACAGTGGGCTTCAAGAAGATGGACTCCGTCAGTAAAAGAAGGACAGACCATAGTCTACCCCGTCCTCTTCTTGATCTTCCAGGAGGGGTTCAGTGTCTCCGCTCCCGTCCGAAAGGGCAGCATTGATGGAGTATCCATCTTGAAGAGCCATAGAATCTTGTCAGCTGACACACAAGAAAACCAGGTTTAGCCTAGAACGATGTCATAGAACCAGATTGTCCTGGGGGAACGTACGTACACACAAAGACACACCTGCACACACACAAGCACAGGGTGACATAACAAGGTGAATTACAAAAACAAGTATGTGGTAGGGGGAGAAACTGCATTGGGTCAGGTACACTCCTACATTTCTTATTTAAAAACTAGATCGATATGACATATTTTTACATCAACTTTGTGAACTTACAATGAGCCGATGCGTGTCTCTCCCTCCCCACCTGGAATCCTAGATAAGTGGAAAGTCGTTTCTCGGAGGCATATGGCGTGACTGAAAGCAGATGTGAGAATCAAAAAACTGCTGATCGGTGTCACTGTTATAGACTGAGTCTGCATCATCTGATGACAGACATGGATTGAGAGAAACTGAGGAGTAAAGGCATTTCTCCAAACTAACACTTTCCACGATCTTAACTTCTGATCACTGATGTCCATAATTAACTTGGACCTTTATGGAGTAAGCACAGAATATGTCACAGTAACAACCCCCTGGCATTCATACATTAATTTGACACATGAAAAATTATGTTTATGTAAAAGAATATCTTACTCAAATAGTGAATACATCTTGTATGACATACCTATAACAGTCCGATCAAAAGTGTTTCTTCCCGTTATAAAATGTTTAAAAGGCATTAAATCATAACCCCGCTGATGACTGTCATCGCAATAACAGAACTGAGACTGACTTCGCGGATTAAACTGATGTGTTTACAATTTCCTTTGACCATAAAAAGGGATCATAGTCACGTGATCATAAATGTCTAAGTCACCACAGAAAGATGGACACACGCCGTTAGTTTAACACACAACAGGCTGATCCGCATGGTTTACTAGTCAGTCTACACCGATTTTTCCGGGTTTGGGTTTGTCATGTGACAAAGTAGCTAAATAGCATATTTCTGTTTTAATTTGAAGCGACTCGCTGCAGAAAGGGTACGTGTTACAAATGAATTATTTTAGCGGATGAAAAATGTTTTCTAGCAATATAGGGTAGGGTAGGGTCTGTACCGATTTCTCCGGCTAGTCATTTTGGTTGGAGTTCGTTTAGCCAGATCGAGTAAACATCGAAGAGTCGTCTAGTTCACTATTCATTCGTAGTTATTTATCGTACCTTGCTACACAGGGTTTTGCCTATCAAGAACCTGTCCCCGAATAATCTGTAGAACACACAACATTAACTTCCTCCTTATCTGTCTCTTCAGATTAGTGGCCACCATGACCAGGCTTCTACACCTCATCCTCGGGGCTTTAGCCTTGATGTGTGATGTCCTTGGTCCTGTACAAGCAGGGCCCGTGCACCATCAACCTGGGAACGGCACCTTGCCACTGGTTCTGTGGCACGGGATGGGTAAGCAACCAGATCCCAATGAATGTAATCGAATCGGAAGGTATGGAGTCTGGGGTTAGGGTGGGGCACGTACGACAGTGCGTTTGTCCAAGGAACACACTACTTCCTAGATGTGCTACTGCACGTGTCTATTTCTGTAAGGGTGTATTCCCCACATCCTACCTCCTCACTCCTACCGATTGCTTCATGGTGTTGTGGAAAATAAGGCAAAGTGAGGGACTTGAAGGTGTAACCACCTGATCTTGGTTCTTTGCAGGAGACAGCTGCTGTAACCCTCTCAGCATGGGAGCGATCAAGAAGATGATCGAGGAGGACATCCCTGGTATCGAGGTCCAGTCTTTAATGATCGGGAAAAACGTTATCCAGGTGATTTCCCCTTCCCCCGAGTCAGAGACGACTACATATTTCCTGGCATAGAGTCATGTGTATGTATTAGCAACCACATGACTCTACACATAAAGTCATGTGTATGTATTAGCAACCCCCCCCCCCCCCCCCCCCCGCCACACACTTTCCTAACAGTTGTTAAAGACCTGACATGTACTAACTTGGGCTCTTCGTCCCCCTCCAGGACACAGAGAACGGGTTCTTTCTGGACGTAAACACGCAGGTGTCCATGGTGTGCAGCCAGCTGGCCCAGGACCCTAGACTGAAGGATGGCTATAATGCCATGGGCTTCTCCCAGGGGGGGCAGTTCCTGTGAGTGAGCATGATCACAGTCTGGTCTCAGTGTAAAACAGTAAGATATAAGGCTCCTGTTTAAACACATTTGTGCTCTTTTAATACATTACATTTTGTTTGTGCATTTAGTCATCTGGCATGGTTGGATAAGAGCAGCAGTATTGCACAGTGCTGGCTTTCTTACAGCCAGTTGGGGCAGATCAATTGAGGGCCGATAAAGAAGACACATTTCAGAATAGGTATTTCTTTATCACAGGATGATAAAGATTTTCTTTGCTAACGCTCAGACTTCTTTCCTTTATTTATCAGGAGAGCAGTCGCACAGCGCTGCCCTTCTCCTCCAATGAAAACACTAATATCCGTTGGCGGGCAGCACCAAGGTAACCGCGCTATAACAACGGTGACGTCATTTCCTGTTTGATTAAGTCGTACTCTTTGTCAACAGCCTTCCAGTATGTGTGTCAGTGGTCGGCGTGTGTGTTGTTTGTGCACAGGTGTGTATGGATTACCCAGGTGTCCTGGTGAGAGCTCTCACATCTGTGACTGGATACGCAAGGAACTCAACTCCGGGGCATACACAGATCTTGTGCAGAAACAGTGAGTGTGAGTGTGTGCGTGTGTAGGTGTGTGTGTGAGCTTGAGAGGGCAGTTGTATAGGAAATATCAGTCAGATTGTTTTTCTTAATACTCACTAGAAATGTTTTCTATCAGCTTGGTGCAGGCTCAGTATTGGCATGACCCCCTGAACGACGACCTTTACAAAAAACACAGCCTCTTCTTGGCCGACATCAATCAGGAGAGGGTTAGTGGAACACACACACACACAAATGTAAAAATAAACAACTAAAGCCAACCTCATCAAGTTACATTAGCCTGTCATGTTTTCCACTCCCAGGTAGTAAACGAGACCTACAAGAAGAACTTACAGTTGCTGGATAAGTTTGTGTTGGTCAAATTTCTGCAGGACACTGTCGTAGATCCAGTTGACACTGAGGTACAATATCACTTATTACTCACATCTAAATATTCGTGTTTTTCAGCATTATTATTGTCACAGGTGTAATTGTTTATTTGTATTTAAATTAGGACTAACTTTGCAATACATCCATGTTCTGTAGTGGTTTGGATTCCTGAAAACTGGTCAGGCAAAGGAGACTGAGACCCTTGAAGAGAGTGTGCTTTACAAAGAGGTAACACTTCACCATGACAGACGGATCACTGAACACATATGCAGAGTCAGACAGACCAACCAACAAAGAAAGTCAACAATCTAACATTGTGTGTCTATGTCAGGACCGGCTGGGGTTGGCAGCCATGGACCAGGCAGGGAAGCTGGTGTTCCTGGCCTCAGAGGGAGACCACCTTCAGTTCACCAGAGAGTGGTTCAACACCAAACTGCTGCCTTACCTGCGCTAGTCAGCCTACAGCAGCCCTTTATTAGAACACAGCTCTCAGTGGGCTTGTAGGATAGTTCAGGGATGTTACAAAGCAATTGTACTACTAATGGAACTCAGATCAGTTTGCAACCTTCCACTCTGGACAGACCCTGGGCAGTCCTGCCTCACCCTTACCTCCAGCCTGTCAGCTGGGGTACTTTAGCTTGATGTTGACTAAGGTAAAGGCCAAATGCACTGAAGCTTCCTTTCATGGCCATGTTTTACTGCTGGTATGTCACAACTCTTTATGACGGCAGAAGCTCGTATGACTCGTGTAAGCACACAATATGAAACATTTGCCTTTTAATTTCTTTGGTTTTGAAGCGATCGCTCTACCACGAAGTTATGTTAACTCAATACTGATCTGATGAACTGATGTTGAGGTGTATGCTGTATTTTTGAATAAAGTCAAATTCTAACATTTTGAATTTTTTCCCTTCGCAATCGGTCCTGCAAATCATTCACTCACATTTTCACATGCACCTGTGAGTCACAACAACAAACAAAGAATTTATTAGAATTTATTTTATTGCAACTTTGTTTTTCCAATGATTACTCCTCTGGTACTAATGTACAGAATTTTGTATTCTGCACCAAGAGGTATAAGAAAAGCAAAAAGGACGATACAAAAACTGTACCTAGGAGCTGGGATGCTCGGGACAGGGTTTAAACCACAGAACAAGGATGGACAAGGAGGACAAGGATGGAATGATGGTGGTAAAGCTACAACCACTCAGCACAGTTTATACAGATCATTACTGCAGGTGCTTCAACTAGGGAACGAGACAGTAAGCAGCAACAAAAGTGATCAATGTTTCAGCAGGTTCCATCTTCTCTGTTCTATTCCATTTCGGTTTGTGCCATAAATAGAAGCCCCGCACTGCCAAAATCCCTTCCCCTTTTCATGATGCTCCGCTCTCAACTCTTTTACTAACTCTCAGAATGGAATGTTCATTTTTGAATGATTCAAGGAATGTGCCATGTGGTTTTCAGTCAACTTACATTCAATGATTAATTTATGACTTCTTTCAAATCTATCCAATATCACTAACCGTCAGTGTTTTGATGAAGTCATTAAGTTACCCTTTTAAATTCTAGTCTCTAGGTTGTCTCTAAGTGTAGCTGACAGGTTATATGAATGTTCAGAGCATCAAACACTGGAAATGATCAAATGGATTGTTGTCTGTTGGTATCATAGTTCTACATATTTGCTTCAAGGTTGGATTGCATAAATGAAACTGAAATTGTTAGAACTCTTTTGAAACACCTGCTGTCAAGAGAAATGAATAAGACTAATGGTTTGTTAAGATAAGGGGATAGCGTGACCTGATTGGTTAGGAGAGGTCCATTTATGAGATGTGCTAAAGGCTCGTCCCATTTTGGCTAATCTATATGGTTAATTTAGACATTACAGAATGTACTTCGGGTATGTACAAATCAATAACAAAGAACATCCCCTGTGCTTGTTGGCATAAGAACACACTTGCTGGAACGCTTAGGGGCCTAATGGAATTACAAGCTGCTCCCTGCTATTGGCTGAAAGAATGTTCCAGATAAAGCAGTCCTCCCATTGGCTTTAGGAAGACACAGCTAGAGCTGTGATTGGCTGACAAAGGGGCAAAAACAACAAAATCAAAGTGAGGTTGGCATCTGGGTCTACCATGTGGGTTAGCTCGTTCGTTAGTGGATCGGTTCAGGTAGGTGTTTGAACAGGGGAGTGGAGGGCAAGTGAGGAGAAAGTGGGTGGGGGTGTGCAGACCTTCTATCCAGCGATCTCTGTTGCCGTGGTGACCAGCTTCTTGCCATCCCAGATAGTCTTAAACTGCTCAGGAACTGGCATCTCAGTCTAGGGAGGGGAAAACACTTATTCACTCATCCTTACAAAAGTAGTTTTAGTTCTAGTATCATTGTTTAGTAGTAGTATATACACAACAGAGGACACACTACTGTAGCTTTCCAAATAGTCCTGTTAAACCCCCTTTTACCTTGCCACAGCTCAGTATTAACAACAGATGGAGCTTGTTACTCACAAAGTCTCCATCTTTCCCAGGTACCAGGACGTTCATCTCAGAGCTTTTGGCACTGACGATCTCACATTCCAGTGAGTCAGCACTCAGGTAGACGTGGCAACCGTCTGTCTTGTTGATGGAGATAGTGGGCACCTTGCCTAAGACCTGGACGGAGAGAAAAGAGATTAAGAAACATTTACATTTAGCAGACGCTCCTATCCAGAGTGACTTAGCTAGTACACAGACATTCACCCCCTGAGGCAAGTAGGGGGAAGTGCCTTGCCCAAGGACACAACATCATGTTGGCACGGCAGGGATTTCGAACAGGTAACATGCTGATAGCTAGCCCGACTGTTACCACTCAGCCACCTGACTCCCAATAGATGAGTGTCACGAAGCTCATGCTGTTGGTAACAATTAACACACCTGGATCTTGACGTCCTTGCAGTTGATCACCTCCACAATCCCGACAACGTCGTCAAATACCAGACCCAGCTTCTTACAGTTATCTGGGGAAAGGGGGAAGACATGTTAGGCTAATGCTAATGCTGCTGTCTGCTAGCCTTCGGCCATCCTCGTACTTGGACTCTTACCGATAGTGATGGAGTTGATCTTGCCCTTGACCTGCAGAGTGCTGTGGTTGCACTTGAAGGCATAGACCACCTGTTTCAGCTCTGTGTCACTGATGACCAGGCCCTGGGCTCCTTCCTGGTTCTCCTGCAGGGGGCGACAGAGGCACAGAGACAGATTCAGACAGGAGAGCGAGAGGTGGTCAGAGAAAGGCAGATGAACCAATCGAATGGAAAATAAGAGAAAGATACTGGAAGATGGACAGAAGAATGTAAAGAGGAGTGGATGCACTTGGATGACTATAAAAGGACCTGTACTAGAAAAGCAGCTGTTTCCAAAACGTTGACCTTCCCATGGGCCCCCTGATAAACAACACTAAGTGGCTGACTTTAAGCCAATTTTAAGCGCAAGCTTAGCATTCCTATGTTCACCTGATGACAGTTTGTACTGGGTAGAAAATACGCTTATTTCCACCAGCGCATTCTCCATCGTAGCAAATATCTCACCACTTTCCACTTCTTGCCATCAAGCTCGAGAACCGGGGGCAGTGAGCGCGAGGGGGCGGTGGAGCCAGCAGGCTGAGGGGCGGAGAAGGGTTTGGGCCCGGTGCGGATCGGACCACTCTGGGCCTTCAGAGAGGGGTTCTTGTGGGTCTTCTCTTTGTCCGACACGTGCTTCAGCCCTGAGGGAAGGGGAATGAGTAACACAGGTGAGGGTGGAACTGGGAGGGAGGATCCAATAATCAGTATCCAATCAGTTAGTTTCATATAAACTGCTACACTTATCGGTCACTTACCCTTGGTGATGTCAGATCCCTTGTTGATAGAGGCAAAAAGGGCGTTGTGATTTTCGGCAGTCTGGTCTCTGCCTGGCTGGCTGAAGTCCATTGGAGGAGGGGGAGGTCCGGGGGGAGGTGGGGGAGGAGCCCCACCAGGGGCTCTTGGGGGAGCAGCTGACGCCGAGGCTACGGGGCCCTGAGAGGGACAAATACAAACACATTCAATATACATTTCCTTAAATTCATGCTCACTCCTAAACCTGTCTAATTATGTATGGTAACCATTAGGTTACCTCTGAAGGTCTCGAAAGAGTTAATTAAAGCCAGTCTTTTATGATGGGGAGAGAGAGAGAGGCAGAGAAAGAGAGAGCGAGAGAGAGAGAGAGAGAGAGAGAGACAGCAGGAAGCAGCCAGTAAGTGTGACTCACACTCTTGCTCCAAGCCAGGCCGGTAGTATGGTGTTGTTTGATGTAGTTTTGCAACTCAGTCCAGATAGAGAGGTAGGCCTTCACCCAGTCCACATGCACCTTGTCCCTGAAAACAGGAGGAAAACATTAGCAGAGGTGCGGCCGAATAGAAGAGACAAAGAAGAAGGGAGGAAGCAGCAGTCCTTACTTGTCCTTGTAGTCCTTGAGGACACGGTTGGTATAAAACATGGCAGCGTCCTGCATCTCCTTGACATAGGGGCCCGGCTTGGGAGCCTGAGGGACAGGGGACATGCCAGATGGTTACTGCGCACATGCTGAAGCTGTAGAGGCCTGAACATCTTCAAATGCTAATGATGGCAGAGCTCGTAAAACAGGCTGATTTCATCACGGCTTTGGAGAAAAGGAACTTTTCAGTACCCCCCCCCCCCTTTTCATTTGAGTATTTATCAATTTGCATCAATGTAACACCAACCAACACGGTTTACAGTAACGTTGAAATCTGTGCTTTGTTTCCGACATCCTTCAGACATGAAACATTATTATATCCGAGGTTGGGAACAGGCCTGCTAAGTTTTCAGAATCCCAGACAAAAGAGCCGTCTGTCAGAGAGAATGAAAGAGAGGCTTGTTTCCTGGCAATTAAACTCTCGATTCAACACACACCCATCTTCCTCTCACACGCCATAAACAGAGATCACACACACACACACACACACACACAACTCCCAAGTCCAAACCCACGCCTTAACCGCCAAGACCCTCCCACGTTGCCTGTCCCCCTCCTCACCATGGCAACCCAGCCGAGGGCAGGCACACTCTCGCTGACGGCGGAGAGGTGGTTGAAGAAGGGCGAGGAGCGGTTCTGCTCGCGGAACGCCTGGACCTGCTGGATCACCTTGGATACGGGGGCAAGGAGGCCGGTCAGGCCTGCCTGCAGGGCGCACAGGAAGGAGAGACACCGTCAGCGCATAGCCAACTGCAACACTAACAAGACAACTGAGCTGCTGTGATTAAGACCAACGACATCCCTCTTGTATCACAAACGCTTTAGTCCCACTGTTAATAGTCAATAAAGCTGCGATATAACCAATATCCACTTGCACTGATAAACACAAATGTTCAACAAAGGGGGTCGGCCTCCATTTCCATGACAAGATGACAGAATCGTGTGCATGAGTGTCATGCTACTTGAATGGCTTGACCCAATTGCGCCACTGGAAAAATGCCAGCCAAACTTTACGGATCGCAAAAACTATTGTCTTTGTTTAATTAGAAAGTGATGCACGCGACCATACGAGGTGAACAGAGACGGCAGACTCACATCAGAAGGCTTCTGGGAGCAGGAAGACGTGACCAGGAGCTGCCTCTGACATGAGAACGCCTGTTTCATCATGTCTGCCTGTGAGCGGGAGAAAACATCAAAGGAGAAGAGACGAGCAGAAGTTGATCGATTTATTATTTAGCTTAGATTCAAGTCATCCTCATGATGTGACTGTATCTGTCAGGGGTAAACAAACACGTACATGTTTTTGGACGTCGCCCCCTATCTGCTGGCTGAGGGAGTTGTACTGAGCCACAGAGCCAGACAGGATGACGTCATAGGCCTCCACGTACGCCGACACAGCTACCAGGATGTAGAAACAAGGAAATGGGATGATCATACCAGTGTTGAATAGTTTTGTTTACTAAACCCATGAGTCAGGATTTATTTATAAGTCTGTTATCAGACACGCAATGTTTGACATCAGCGCTTGTGCTTAGCTTTCACATGCTACCTAACATGGTGATTCTTCTCCCAGTGGCTAACCAGCCCAGGCTTTAAGCTCACATGTTACTGAGCTAGTAAACACAGGGCTTGGTGACTGCTGGATAATGACTCGCTCACTACTGCTAGAGGGAAACTAAGCTGTGGAACCTGGCACACTGGTCAGGTTAGGATACAGGTCAAACTTCTATTCCCATTTCTACATAAATATTGAAATGGTTTGGAGACAAACCCCCCACCCCCCCACCCCCTCCCCCCGTCTCATGCAGTGTTTGCTCTTTTCCCCACAGTCCAGGTAGTCTGGATGAGATGGAGACCTACCTCCAGAAGGAGCAGCGGGGCCTCCTCCCCCTCCACCTCCAGAGACAGCCTCCAGCCGACCCACCGCCACCTCCAGCCTCTGCACCAGACTCGCCAGCTCTGCCATCCTGGGGAGAGGGGCAGGGGAGGGGCAAACAGACACAGAGGAGGGGGGGAGAAAGGGGAGGAATGGGGTAAATGAGGGACAGAGTGAAAGAGAACGATGACATCAGCAGAGGCCACTGGTCAAGTAGAACAGGAAAGCAGAATACACGTCTACTGAAAGGAAATAAATACAATCAAATGACATTCCCCGTATTTACATTTTGTGCCTATTTGCAAACTTCTGATCATTTTCGCAACACTGGATCCAACACCCTGAAAAAGGCAAGACAACTTCCTGGTTGGAGGGAGGGAGGAATGGAGAGATGACTGGAATGAAGCAGGGAAAAGTCAAGTCCAGACCTGCTGGTTCAGGTTGTGTGTCTAAACTGCTGCCCCACTCATTATTCTACCTTCAGGCTGAATCGCATACAATAGCTGGTCACCATTGATGTCTTGCTATATCATTGATGCGAAAACATCCGTTCGTTGACGTACAAGCACCTTGCAAAATGCATGACACATCCATGCATGTACAACTTGAAGCTAACATAGCTGAACAGGAAACCTGACCTGTGCGATCAGGCCTCTTCACCAGACTGATACTGAATGAACTGGCTTCACTAACGACCACACCAGTTCTATTCTCCCAGGACCAGCTCTTCTCCCTTTCACAGGTACACAAAAGGGGCGAAACACTGGCTACACATGCAGTAGGCGTGGCTGGTATTCCCTCAGGCTTCGCAAGTGGTTTTACAACAGAGACCACCTTGTACATACTAAAAGCATGGAACGGCTTCACTTCAAGACCCACATCTGATAACCACTGTGCTGTCACACCTTAGAAAGGGCTTGACTATAAGAAGGCTGTTGTTTGCATACCAAAATGATTACTAACTATACATCTGGGTAAAGCAATGTTTTGTCAAATGCCAACGCCTAAAAGTGGCACAGGTACAGCTTTTCCTAACCGTAAATTAAAGGACCTTTTTAGAGATTAAACTAGGTCTCAAACATACACATTGCCTACCCTTGACCTAAATGTTGGCATAGGCCCTGGATCAAATTGCAGCAATGTCTAATAGCTTGTTAAAGTATGGTAATCCGTTTATAGTGGCACAAGTGTAGATAACAGACTCCAGCCTGATGGGTTGGGTCTCCATGTGAAGGGCGTGAAGGGGGGACACGTATGTTTAACTTCGTGGAAATCTCGTACTTTTATCTGTTTTTCCGCAGTGCAGCAGAGCTGGGGGACTTCTGGACTGGAACTATTCCAAATGCTGAGCAGCGTCAACTTTATTCACATCCAGATCACCTGCGATGCTTCACCCGTGTAGAAAACAAACCATCCCTGCTGTACGCTGCTTGATGTGTCCCACTGTCAGCCCAAATCAGGCCTTCCTGCCAGTGAGCGACATTAAAAGCAGATCGAGGGTTTCAAAACAGCTTCTGGTTAGGAGCTCAGATGATCCGCTTTGGATTTGATCATAATATAAGGCTCATTTCTGCTCCTTTCTGCTCCTTTAAGCTCAACAGTACAATAAAGTACACAGGCTGGGGCAAAACAAAGAGCCGAGCTGCAACGCTGTAACGCCCACCCCCCCCAAAAAACAAAACAAAACAAAAAACAAACATAGGCCAGCGTTACTAAACACAATAATGACTACACACTGGTCCAACACTCTGAGCTAAGTGTTAATGGGATTGGCAGTGGAATAGGGACTAAATCGAATCCATGCTATCCAGCCCGTTAGCCACACGCCTGCACACACAAGTCAGGCACAAAGTATCTGTTAATATTCACACATAGGTAGAAATATACACATATATATTTTTAAAATATATACTCTAACTCTAACTTCCCCTTTGCACCGTTAAATGTTGCAATTGCCCCCCCACAAGCGGTCTGTTTCGGCATTTCCTGTATTTGCATGCAGACGCTCCCACTCCCCATCCAGCAGTTGCACTGCTCTGCCAAATGCAACTTTATTTTCATCTCAACTGAACGCTTGAACCATTAAAACAATGCCATTCGCAGCTACATATAATGTAGCACATAATACACGACATGCACATGAATCCATCGAGCCCAGGCAGCTCGCATCATCATTCATGAAGAAACTGAACCATTTCTCAATGGGATTTCTGCGATTGCGGAAGGCGGAGCGGCACGCGCGTTATTGTTCGTGCATGTTTGGCATTTATCACGAAGCTGTGCTGCAAATATCCAAATACGGTTTCAAAGATGAAAAAAAAAGACAAGCTCCTTACCTGCTCAATTGTTCAAAGCAGTGATTTGGTCTTTAATCACCGTCCGTTTTCTGTGGGTCTATGCAGTGGAAGTGGCTCGCGCTATGGGCTCGCGGACCGCTTTGCTGCTCTTCCTGGATCAGTGGAACTTCCCAGCTGTCACCGCGCGCGCCGTCTCCGCCCTTGTCCGCGCGCCCATTCCTTTCCCATATAAGGAGAAGAGAGATACAGTCGGTGCATGAGCGCGAGAAAGGAAAAGAAAAAAAAACATCCTTCCTTTCTCTGACTTGCATTATCATGCGAAACGCACTTATCTGTCACAGCATTAAGGCACGCTGACTCCGCTTGGCCATCATGTGTTTTAATAGTAACCAGCCGCATATCTTTATTTCTAGTTCCTTTACGTCCATTTCCAAACGTACTGTATTGAAACAATATGTGATGCACATGTGGAAGGAAGATCGTTGAAATATGTTGCGGAATTAACCTAGAAATGTAGTGGAATGACCATGTAAATACATGCCTAAACGTAATCAACTCTAGCAGTTGAGGAATCTTTTGTCCTGAAATATCCAGTTGAGCTTGTTTAATTGTCGGGGGTCGACTCGACAAGTCCCCAGTAAACACACCCAATCTGAGGTGTTGTTTGTCCGTTTGCTCTAGTGATCTCTGAGGATAGTAAGATTCAATTGGTCTCAATCTCATTATGGATGGGAAGGGGTGGGGTGGGGGGGGGGGGGGGGTGAGATTCAAAGCAATTAGGTGTCTTCAGCCCACAGCCACACATAGGGTAAAATCATGAGGCAAGCTGATTAGACTCACGCTCCTCTGCCCCTGTGCCAGGACTTCAACGCCAACTGACCCGAGATCACGTTAACACACAGGTGACCTTCATCTCTGAGGATGTGGTGGCCATGGAGTTGCCACACCAGCTTCACACACACTGTAGTCCACTGAGAGGAATCTGGTCCATAGAGGATGTTAGCAGTGTGAAGGAGGAGGCACTTATGGTGGAAACATTAATATTTAGTTTTATGGGCGTCTATTAGACAAAGTGAGGTGTGGGATCGTAAAAGAGAATGAGCTAATGAAGCGTTTGCAAATAACGGGTGTCAATGCTACGCTTCAGTGGCAGCCTGAGACACTGAGGCCAACAGACCTGAAGGCTATGATCAGAAAAGACTTAGGTAAACATATTGATTTTAATTTACAGATCATCCAGTTGCATCACGTTCATGGTCACATCGCAAGGGGGGATCCTTCAATAGATTGAAGCAGTTACAAGGACAGACGAAATCCTTCATATTGAGGCTACTGTCTGCCTGTCTGCCTTAACAGCAGACTCCCCAAATTCTGCATCGCAGACGCATCACACCAAGCAACGTGTTTTACAATGGGGGAAAAAATACATAGTGCAATGCCGTTTGAGATGACCTCACAGTAAGGAACACTCCTTCGAATGATTGCTTATTTCACAGGTAGGATCTCTGCTTGGATCACACCTTTACCCTTTCAACATTCAACAACCAATAAAATATGACTGAAAGCAAAAAAACAACAGGACAGATTTACTGTCTGCATGCAAAATTAAAGTACTATACTTAGATATCTGGAGAAGATGAACACCTGTGTGAAATTAAATCTTCCCAACTGACCAACAGTCGATCAGTTCAATCCCTTATGAAGCAGTGAGTGCAGTGGAGATGCATACAGACGACGCCGTCCAGAAACTTATCAAACAAAGTGCATCAGACTCAAAAGGACTAAAATAATGCTTTAAAACAGCCCAGGCTTTAAAGTGGTCTTCTGGGGTCGAGCAGTAACATGTTCGGAGGTGAGCATTAACACATTCATTGTCACTCTGAGCACCAAGTCTCTTTTTTTTCACATGTCTTCGACTTCTTCCTCCCCATCTTCGTCATCCAACATGGTCACAGTGGTGAATGGTATCAGCTATGTGTCATCCAGTGCAGTGGTACTCAACCCTGGTCCTCAGGGCCCCACTGTCCTGCATGATGCCCCATGATGACCCTTTATTTGAACCGGGTGTGTGGGAAGGGGGAAACATGCAGGACAGTGGGCCTTGAGGAGCAGGGTTGGGGACCACTGATCCAGTGTTATCCAGTGAGTATTCAATGTAGCATACGCTTTAGAAAAAAACACAATCGCATCCCCAATCATCTGCCGTTGATCAACAGTCACATTTCTCTACGCTGGCATGGAGTGGACTACAAACTAACACAAAATAACTTACAAGCCGGATGTTTTGAAACCAGCAAATGAAGACGTTCAGGTGAGACTACAAATTCAGACCATCCACCTGTCCCATGCAGACAATCATTCGAACGTGAAAACACATACTAAAACTGCAGCTGCGTGTCATGCACAGACAACCATGACAGGGCCGTTGGAAGTACTTCTTTTCCAATGTCACTTGTCACTGTCAGCCATGTTGTCACCTCGTTTTTGGGACACCGTTGGTTGTCTTTGGTCTGGCAGTGTTTGTTGGCATGTGGCTGCCTGGGAGGGGGTAGAAGTGTGGGCAGCGTGTGTGCAAGTGTGTTTAAGAAAGGCTCAGTTCTATGGCTTGTGTGATAGTGGTGTGGAGGCTCCCTGAAGGTTTCCCTGGGAGTGCGTGAAGGAGTACATTCTCCGTGTCTGGGGGGTGGAGGGGAGGGTTGAAGGGCTGAAAACTTTTAAAGTAAAATGCCACCATCTTCTTCCTCCGTTGGATTCCCCTTTTCTGGCTCAGTGTGAATGTAGGAAAGTCAAACAAATAAGAAGTGTGCTATTTTGGGGGCTGCCCCCCCCCCGGCAGGGGTTTCTCTCCTTATTACTCTACAACCGATTACATATCAGAGAAGAATCTGGGTGAGAGGATGTGAAGTTTGTGATTTGAGGGTGGCAGGGTGTTCCCCCTGCTCTGTTGCTATAGCAGCTCTTCTCTCTGCTTCTTGGTCCTCAGGGGCCCCTGGCCGTTTCTAAGGGAACCGTTCTGGGGCCGGAGGAGGTGGCCGCGCTCGCGGTCCGTCCACGGGACCCCACCCTGCCCGTCGTCGCTGTCCAGGTCCGAGTCGGAGCGCATGAGGGCTGAAGAAGAGGGGGGTGGGGCTGGTTTCAGACGTCCTGGAAGGGAGGAAGAGGAGGAGAGAGATTTGTGAAAGTGTGTTTATTTAGGTTAATTGCCAGAGGTTCAGATATGATGAAGTGAGACTGGGGTACAGGTGAGGGGGTGTTTCTGGAGGTCCTACCCGCCCTGGGTGCCTGTAGCTCCAGACTGTCCTGCTCCTCAGCCTCTAACATCTTGTAGCGGCTTTTCCGCCGTGCCCTGCCTTTACGTCTGTTGGAGAAAACGGACTCCTGTTAGCGGGGCTCATTTTAGTCAGTAGTTAAAAAGAGACGCAATGCAGTCTGTATGAATGTAAATATTAGTCACTCTTACCTGCGACAACAACACACAGCGCCCCAGATGAACGTTCCTATGCCAACCACAATCATGAAGGATGCTATGGTTACGTAGAGAACACTCCACTCTGACAGGAAAGAGATGCACAAAGATTGTTACGGGACCATGGTGTGACTGATGGATACAATTAAATATAGTAATATAAACAAGCTGTCCATCTAGATTGGCAACAATAGTTTTCAGTCAATGACAAACGCCTGCAGGTCCCTCCACAGTGAACGGGCCAATAGCGTGTCTTCATCTGAGCATCTCACCACAGTTGCTCTCTCCATCACCCAGCTGGATCCTGATGAAGTTCTCCATCCAGAACGGGTGGCAGACACAGCTGCGCGTGAACGAGTCGCAGTCGCCATGGCTGGAGCAGTTTAACTGGCAGACTGCAGGAGGAAACGGAACACGCTGGAATGCGAACGAGCAGGAAGCGCATACGTCTGTGGGCACGCGTGCAGACTAGCGTTACTTACTGACTGTGTCGACCCGCCTCGCTTTAAAGATGAGGAACTCGTTCTTCTGTTTCCGCAACTTGTTCCGCAGCCCCATGGCAACGCTGCGGCCGGCCAGCGGGGGGCGCCCTGGTCCTCCGGACACCAGGAACACCAGCCGTGTGCTGAGACAATAATGAAATGAATGAAACACCAAACCAGAAGGTAACACATAATACAAATCTAACTTAAACTTGATTTCAGGTTTTCTCATTTAGAGTAAACCTGAATGACACAGCGAATGCAATGGCGGGGAAAAGAAAGATGGGAACCTGTGCTCGTTGAAGGCGCTGACGTCCCTGACGATGATGTCACTGTCCAGCACGCCCAGCAGCACGCCCACCTGTCTGAGCAGCATGTCTTTCTGGCGGTGGGACACCTGGGATACTGGGACCTCCAGCACCAGCTCCACCAGGTCCCTCTCCAGCACATCTGATGGAGGCAAATGGGCAGGGGGGGGAGCGGGAGGATTTTAGTCCAAACAAAAATGACTAGACTGGACTAGAGGTATATGACAAATTTCAGCTTGGAAAGGACAACATCTATGGTCATTGTGACGATAGGGTTGTTGTTTTGCCTGGTTTAAGTTAGTGTATGGATGCACAGTGTGTTTCTGGACCTGTGTTTGTGTGTTTGTGTGTGTGTGCGTATACTAACCAGGTCTGACCTCCACCATGCCCTTGTCAGTGCTGGTCTGGCCCTTGCTGTCCGTCACGGTGAGCGTGAAGCTGTACTTGCCCTCCACCAGATTACTGAGAAACAGCACCGCCTGGTGGTCAGAGTTGTTCAGTACATCCTGTGGGAAGGCGCAGGGAGGAAGTACAAGTTGAACCAGATGAACCAGATGTGCTCCTCATGACCACGCCTGAAGTGTGTTTGACTTGTGAACGTTTTAAATGTGCGAGTCCACGTCGTGTCGAACTCTCACCCCGGCCGCGGGGCTGCTGTCATCACGCGTCCACAGGTAGTTGACTCCGCCCTTGTCGTCTGTGGAGTGCGAGCCGTCCAGCGAGGCCGTCCGGAGCGGCAGGGAGATGGGCGGGCTGGACTGGACCCTGGCCTGCGGGGGCTGGTCCAACTCTGGGATGGAAGAGGAATTCAAGGTTTCAAAAAAAATTCACAACACAGTGGCTAACTATGAAAATTAGGAGAAAAAAAAAGATGGAAACTTCATTCTTTATCGCGTCATGAAAGGTTCAGCATTAATAATTAATGTTTGTTTTTTTTTCAAGTGAAATAGGTTTTAGGTGAGCAAGCTTCAGCTTTGCTAAAGTTGCTGAGCGTCAAGGACCTGGTGTAAATTACCCGAGACGTGCTTCCTGAAATTTGGTGTGACTCAACCTGTTGCAGGATATATATATGCACACACACGCACACACACCTTCTCGGACGATGACGGTGACCACGTCGGAGTTCTGCAGCGAACGCTCATCCGTCACGGTCAGGCTGAACTCGTAGGTGCCCACCTGCAGCCCTGTCACTGTGGCAACAGCACTGTCGGCGTTCTCGATTTTCACACCATCTGGACCACTGAAAGTTGAGAGAGAGAGACAGAGAGAGAAACAGAGAGAGAGAGGGAGAGAGACAGAGAGAGAAACACACAGAGAGAGAGAGAGAGAGAGAGAGAGAGAGAGAGAGAGACAGAGAGACAGAGAGAGAGAGAGCATGTCTCAGTCAGGCAGCAGGAACAGTAGAGCACTGTGATCAACCTGCTGTGATCCGCGGCCTCGCTGCAGGAAAGACGGCATGGGAGATAAAGCTGCTTTCAGATGGAAACTCTAACCTCCTACAGCGGGAGAAACGGCACTGTATCAACTTCACAGGACGGTGCGAGAGAGAGAACCTGTTTGCATGTGCTAGCGTGCATGTGGGTGACAGAAAGAGAGTCTGCATGTCAGGAGACACGGACGAATCGTGTGAGAAGTAACCATGTGTGTGTTTGTGTGTGTGTCTACCTACCTGCTCTGTATCCAGTGGTAGGTGGCTATCCTTTGGTCGTCGGAGCTCTTGCTGCCGTCCAGCGTTGTGCGGTCCACCGGCAGCGTCAGCTCCTTCTCTGGCCCAGCATCCGCTACGGGTGGCTTGTTGTTCTCTGGGGGGGACGGAGGGAAGAGAAGAGTTAAACCCGACTTGAATCCCTCTCGCATTCTCACATCATCTCTCTAATTAACACCGCCGTATAGGCTGCAATTAGATACGAAGACGACGACACCGATTGGGCGCCTCTCGTCTTCGGGGAAGCGTGAGGTCATGCGAGTACGCGGTTCCTGTGACCTCATGTGTTCCTCGGCAGTGCTTGGGTCTGCCTCTCCGTCTACACTGTGCTTACGTCCCTTCGCACCCAGATTAAACCAGCAAACCAGATGAGCTATATTAGGGGATAACCTACAGTGCATACACCTCCTGTATGCAAGTTTGTGACCTGCGACTACATATATACCACGCACTTCCAAATGGCTTTTACCCCTGACTATTAGGCCATTGATATTGGATCACGCTGTTTTTTTTTTTACCTGGCTGGACTATAACAATGACCTTGGCTGTGTCCTGCTGTCCAGAGGTGTCTGTAACGGTCAGCTGGAAGGTGTAATCTCCTCCCTGGAGGGCAGAGAGCTGAAGGATGGGGGTTCGCACTCCCTGAAGGGGGGGGGGGGGGGGGGGGGGGAGACACGCAGGTCAGAAACAGGCATGGCTCCTGGGGTCCGAGCAGGGCCAGGACGCCCCTCACGCAGATCTGAGGGAGGGAAGGGAGGGGTCTCACCTGCATTTCCACCACCTTGCCCTTGCTTTCCGGGCTGAGGGACCACTCGTAGGCCAGCGGCTCGTGGTCGTCCGTGCTCTGGTTGCCGTGCAGCGTGATGGAGTTGCGTGGTAACGTGAGCACCTGGTTGGGCCCGGCGTTAGCGACCGGACGGTAGTCCATGGCCTTGTTCACGTTCAGGGTGGCCAGGGTGAAGGCCTTGGTCCCGTCTGAGTCTGTGACAGTCAGACTAGGAGGTAGGAGGACAAGACAGAGCAAAAGGAAGAAGGAAGTGGAATATTATCAAACCGTTCAGATCGCAACCAAGATAGTCTTCTGAAATGAGGAGGTTGGAAGGAACAGAACACGTTGAAATGTTTGAGGAATTACAGCAGTGTAATCGGAGATATTTGAGTGTTACACGTAGGGAGGCAAAGAGCACTGGGTAACAGGGTAACGTGTGGGAGGGCCGTACTTGAAAGTGTAGTTCCCCGGGACCAGGTTGGTGAGGGTGAGGATGGGCGTGTCTGCAGACACCTTCTCCTCCCGCAGCGGACCTTTCACCTCCTCCCAGTGCCAAGCCACTATCCTGTCATCATCCGTGCTCTCTGGCCAGGGCCAAGGGAGGGACGGGAGAGGAATATGTTAGGAAAGTCCTTAAGCATGTCTAAAATAGATCATTATCTGTATATATTTTTATTGTATTCTTGGTTTATTCTGTTTATTATCAGTTTTTGTTTTGCCTTTTTCTACTTTTGTTCTGCTGCGACAAGTGAATTTCCCCGTTGTGGGATTAATAAAGTATATCTAATCTAATCATAATTACATAATCCTTCCACCTATATTTATTTTCTATATTTAACAGGTATAAAGACAACATTTGCTGATGGAAAGCTATTCTGCTTTAGTTTTACAAGGCTCAGTCCTGATTAAACCTATCAACTCTTCGCTGGTGTCTAGCTGTCTGTCTGAGAGACCATAATATCTGGATAGTGCCCTCTATAAACCAGCCTTGTACACAAACAGGATCTGGCTGTTCGACACGACACAGAGAGCTTGGGAAAACTCACGGCTGCCGTCGATCACCGTGGAGCTGGTTGGCAAGGAGATCTCCTGGAACTTTGGGGAGACAACGGCGACGGGCCGCTTGTTGACGCGGGGCTCTGTGAGGCAGAATGACAAGGTTAATCGCCGGGAGGCAACAAGCAGGCTACACAGCCAGGATCAACGCTGTAGGACGGAACGCACTGAGAGACAGAGAGAGAGGCGGAGCAATTTCTTGTGTGCCGCAACATCAACAGTGTATGCAGTTAATGAAGCATCAGTTTAGCCAGGTTGTCTGTAAACATTTATATAGAAGTCATTGGATTGGACCAGTTTACGGAACAAAGAGTCAACCTAGTGCCAAACCTAAAGCCCTTATTATGCCGGTCCAGCACAAGGCTTTCTGTGTCCGGTTCTCTGGCCTATTATGGGAAAGAAGACAAATGTAATGTTTACGCTTACCGGGTTTGACTGTGACATTCACATAGCCCTCTCCATGTGCCCCATCTCCGTCCACCGTTACCTCAAACTCATAGAGGCCCACCGTGAGCTGGGGAGAGAAGACCAGGAAGAGGGCGGGGTAGGAACAGAGGGGAAAGAAAATGGTCAAGTATAGCATGTACAATAAATGGCGCTTTGAGTAAAAAAAAATAAAAAAATAAAAAAACACTAATACAGCCAGCTTGTTTCTTCATTTTTACTTTCGTCAACGAGACAAAAGACAAAGGCAAACGCTTCCCAGAGTGAAGTGACCCAGCGGTCCGTACCTCGCTCAGTTTCAGAGTTTTGCTGTGTTTCCCTTCCATCTGCCCGCTGTAGTCTTTGGGATGGGTTCTCAGGAGCCAATCAAAATCATAGCTGCTCCCTTTACAGAGAGACGAGAGGAAGACAGAACGTGAAGAGGAAGAGAGGGAGAAGAGAGCGAGAACATCCGGATTCAGTGTTGTTCAACTCGTGCCATCGAGGGCCAAGAGGGAGCAGGTTTTCGTGTCAACCAAGCATGACAGCTGATTCCACTAACAAGTTTCTCTACTTAGTGAAATCAGCTTGAGTAGTGCTTGGTTGACACGAAAACCTGCACCCTCTTGGCCCTCGATGGCACGAGTTTGACACCGCTGATCCAGATTCAGAGTAGTGCTGGATGTGGAACAGTAAATGAACAGGCTCGATCTTTACACCGGTGAAATGCTCAGGACGATGAGGAAGATGAGGATGAAGATGCCAGTTTTACACCTGCCGTGGGTACCTTTCTCTGGCGCGGGCAACACATAGGCGTTTAGCTCCACCTTGTTGCGCGGCAACGTGACCTCCACGCTCTCACCCGCTGACACCACCAGCTCCCGCACTGTCATAGCAACCACATGATTGACAGATATTAAACCAAGAACACAGCACAGTGGTTCACTCACATATAACCATGATAACTGTATTCTAATATACATAGGCATTAGTTAGACCTGCCCAAACCCCTGGACACATCTACTGTGTATTGCCACTGGAACGTTGCTAACTGGGAGGTGTCAAGCCAGTCAATATGTAGGGAATACGTAAGGATTCAGGTGGTTGAGCGGTTAGGGAATCGGCCTAGCAATTGGAAAGTGCAAGATGACGTGTCCTTGGGCAAGGCACTTCACTTTTCTTGCCTCAGGGGTGAACGTCCCTGTACTTGCTGTAAGTCGCTCTGGATAAGAGCGTCTGCTCAAAGACTAAATGTAATTTAAATGTAATATTGTCGAATTGCTGAAACAGATGTTCAGAAGTCAAAAGAGACTAAGACTAAAGTGCCTCCAACAAACACCTTGAAAAAGCTTGACTGTTTCTCATTGTTAGCTGTCTGTGTTGGCTGTGAGCTTTACCAGCCTGTGTTGGCGACGTGGTGATGGTTGGAACTGTGGTGGCAACAGAATGAGTCTGTTCTGTGTTGCTATTGGACGGTCCAGCGTCCTCTGATGTGGAGTTCTCATGAGGCGGTGACAAGGATTCTCCTCTCCCATTGGTCTGCTGACTGCTGTTCTGATTGGGTGTTTGATGAAGGGCGACGGTGCTAGCGATGGTTGGAGTCAAGTGGCTGGCGGGCTGGGAACCTTCCTGCACGCAGAGTTGGGTCAACATTTATTAAAAACTTCAGTCTCTGTCCTCCCTCCCTTCTTCAGCGCCATTGCTGTTGGTAGTCTTCAACAATGGGAGCACTAAAGTGTTTAATCTTCCTTCTTCCCAGTATTGCAAAACCGTTCTTGTACTCTTATACAATCACTGAACCCATTTAATCAAGCAAAAGGAAGGAAGTAGAGAGGATGGGAGGGAGAGAAGAATGCACTCAGGTTTAAACAAACCACATTTTGCTGACTCACCGTACTGGTCTGTTGGGTATGATGCCGGCCAGGACTTCCTCTTCCTGTATGGACACTCCTGGGCCTCCTGCGTCGGGCTGAGGAGGAGGTGCTTTTGGAGAGCTGCTGGAGGAGGCCTAGGGACTCCAAGTAGGGCTGGGGGAGGGAGGAGATGGAGCAGCCCCCTGCCTGGGAGCAGCTGAGGAGCACACAGCGCCCCCCCAGGCTCCACACGGCACTGCAAGTGGGCTTCAGACAGCAGGATTCCCAGCAGGTGGCACCGCCCCTCCCAGAGGCCAGGGGGCGCCAGCCCAGGCCGATGACACTGGTCCAGTGAATCCCCAACACGCCGCCCGTCACCCTGCAAACTTCCCCAGACACACCTGGGGGAACGAGGGGAGAAATGGACCACAACGTCAATCGATTTTGATTTTTTCCCCCAGCAGCTGTTCCACGATTCTCAACATGAATCTAGTCATGAATGAAGGGAAGCAAATGGCTTCCTTGAGTAAACAAAACGCTGATTAAACTCAAACACTGTAACAGTCAAGGCTCAGGTCATATCAGTTGGCTGGTGAACAGGCCGGCAGGATGGTGTACGAAGTCAACAAGAGAGACATCCGTTGTTTTGGCCCACCGAAAGATAAACAAGAGTGCAGAATACACAAGTCTGGAGGGCACAAGCTACGTCTCAGACACAGACACACAGCAAGGCTGCTACACCCATGCCCATCGCTGCCACAAAGTGCCAGTGCAACTCAATCCTCCAAAGAACTGAGCCCCCTTGGTTTCTTTTAGAGGAAGAAAGGACCCTTTCGACTCTTGTTCAGCCATCTCCTCCTCCTCCTCCTTCCCCTCCCCCTGTCAAACTGACATCCACTGACTTACAGAGACCCCATTGTGCCACCTTCCATTGTGTCTCTCATTTCAGTCCCTGAGACTGTAAGAACAGTGTGAGGCTACAGTTTACACACACACACACACCCCTAGGATGCAAACATCCAGTATAAACAGTTCCTTAAAACCATATAGACACATGCCGTAAAATGCTATTCAGACACAGCACACCTCCCAAGGTAATTGGAGAGCTCAATCAACAGAGCAGTCAGATGTTAACTCAGATGTTTTTTATGCAAATTATCAGTGAACACTCACTAGTTTATTTGTTTACATGACTTTCCTCAAATAATTTGATGCTTGATGATTATTTTAGCAAGGGAGCTTGTTTGAAAGCATGGCACTTTATCCGTACTGCCGCGATGGGTAGTTTTACCTGTAGAAGGAGCTAAGCAACACAGGTAGCCCAGGAGGAGGACGAGGAGTTGATGTGGGGACGTCCATCGAGGAGGAAGGCTCCAACCAAAGAGGGTGTGGTGCACATAGAACATCTTCTACCAGGGCCGAGGACCTGATGAGAAGAACCACTGTCGTCAGCCTTGTTAAATACCATACAACGTTTAGCTTAAGCCAAAGTTCACATTGTAGGTTGTAACCCTCTCCATCTCACATCACCAAACATAGCTTGGTGGCTAAACACGCAGGTGTGCTGAGGCAATTAAAGCATTTACAGAGCGGCGGGCAGAGGTATTTACCTTTCTGTAGGTCGAGACGTGGTGGATGATGTCAAAGGGTGTGGGATTATGTGGGGAGAGAGGTGCAGCGAGGTAAAAGGTGAAGAGGGGTCCACACCTGCGCTTGATGGGTGAGCTTCAACATCGCTCTCACGATTTAAAGCTCCTTCAAGTTAGCTTAGAGAGGAGGACACTATGAGAGAGAAGAAAGGGTTTCTGTTTAAAAAAAAGAAAAGAAAAAAGACTAGCCTGACTTATGAGTTGTTTATGTTTTATTTCTAGAATAATCTACCTAGTGCTATCCTTATTGAATTGCCCTGAGCGTTCAATGCCAAGCGAGCAGTGCTTGCAACCGTGAAACAATTTAAATGGTAAGGGAAAGTGGATTAGAATTAAAGTGGCCTTCCCTTTAGCCTCCATTTCACCGGTGTGCACAGCGGTTCACAGGGGTGCATGCTTTTGCTCCAGCCAGTTAGTCAATGCTGCCAAGGGTTAGGGTTAGGCCCCAGGCACTTCTGGTTCATTCACATTTTGAGCTAGCAGAAGGAGCATGTTGAACCTCTGATTCATCATGAACTTCCTTGTCAGAGCTCAGCTGTCAAATCAGTGCTTCTGGCTGCCAAACACTCCTTTCCATGCACAGCCTAGAACGCACCACTTTGTGGAAGACCCTGAAAACGACACAGTACTTCTACAAAACCCGAGTCTGACACGTGAATGCGTCTGAAAAGTAACGAATGTCATGTAAATGATTGATGCTATGCTTATAAAGACAGAGAAGCAGGGCCTCTGAAACCAAACAGAAACCTTCAGATTGTATGTAACTGAGCTTCCACACAGCTGTGCATAGGTTGAATTCTGAGCCTGTTTATGCAGAACAGACAGAAAAAAAGACAAGCTTTAGAACATTTTGTTCAAAAGGTAGAACATTCTTCTGATCCCTCCCCTCTTCACTCTTATTTTTTTTTTACACACTGAGAAAATTCTCCTCTCCAGAATATGACTGCAGCTGGTGGTAGGCTTCAGGCTTTAGTGTAAACAATCACAAAATATAAACCAACCTGGTTGATAGAGGTCATTCTCTGGATCCGCATTCCTGAACGCAGATGGACATTTTCCATCCAACTCTTGATTAAAAAAAATCTATAAGAGTATCACTTCCAAAAACTGACAGCTGTGACTGCAGATCTTGACAACGTGATTAAGTTCCAACGAGTTGTTTTCTCCCTTTGTCTGATTTGTTTCGGTTGGACAAATAGCCGTTTAAACCTACTTCACAGTTCGTTTAACGCTTTCTAAGAGCACATTTGCATTTTGCGAAGCTTCCAAAGAGAAGCGGTGACGCAGGTGTCACCAGCAGCTCAGCCGCACAGATGCGCACTGTCCAAATAAGATGTGACCTTGCTGATTGTATGTTTTGTTAAACTTGACACATCTTGTTTGTTTTACATTTCAATAAACCTGTTAAAAGAAAAAAAAAAGAAAAAAAAGAACAAAAATGCGCACTGTCCAATGACTCGTGTGATGTGGTCGTCCAGGATGTCGCCCATCAATGCCACCACGGTAGCTGACGTTTCAGAAAGGCTGACATCCCATTAGAAAAAAAACTCAAGGTTTTCCTGTTTGCAACAGGAACCGAGTTAGAACCGAGATGATCAAGTCCCACTTGTCGTCCTTCTCCCTCGCAGCAATGATCCAGCTGACTGGTCAGTTCTCTTTTGGAGCTTCTGGCTCTGTCCAGCCACAGATCATTTCATATAAGACAGCCCTTCGAAATCCTGCAAAAAAGACAGCATCATAGCATAACTAATTCAACGAACTCCCCTCCCTGTCTACGTAAAAAGACAATACGATGGCATATCATTGATTCAGCGTGAGTGTGTTCATTAGATCGAGATTACATTACAAATACACATACAGAAAATACCTGTGCATTACAGACATTTACAAGATGGTGGCCTCGTTATGTAATAGACTTTAATGAAAAAGAACTAGAAATATGTTCTTACTATAGCAGTAGAGGGTGTCAGGACCACATCGGTAGCCAGCAGCTTATAGCAGATATTAGCCTGCTAAATACAGGTCGTCTTTTAGTCATAGGGTTAAGCAGTCCTCGACAGGACAGCTGTCAAAAATGACAATTTAATTAATGGATATTGACTTATCAGTCGCAATAGACCCATATGACAGTGACATTTTGCACGACAGGTTGAGAAAATATGTAGTTTGCATCGGTTTTCCCAAGATGAACAGTAGTGCAGCTAACAGCTGTTCATCTTAACCCGACAACCAGCGACAACTGCACTGATCAAGCAAGTGCATGTAGATAGATCATCATGAACGTCGTAGTTTTAACTGAGGATTTATGACGGAACGTTAAACTGACGATTCTTACCTTATCAATGTCGTGTCTGTCCTTGTTCCAATGCTGTGAATACACTGTCGCAGTTTTCTGTTCACTATTTAGGTCATTGCTTTCTGTACTTGCACTGCTGGCTTTGATCACACCTTCACGTCCTGAGCGTGATTAATCCCAGCACTTCCGGTTAGTTCCCCAGGCTGCAATTGAGCGCAAGCATAGCGCGAGCTGTATGTCTATGAGCGCGAGGGCGTCTTTGGCCATTGCTGTCTATGGTCTTGCCATGGAAATCCTGAAATGCATATCCGGGTATGCAAATTAGCCTTCAGAATAAGAGTCGTGCCCTCAGCCGTTATTTTGTTGGGATTTTTGAAATGGGACCTTTTAGGGTACTCGATAACAAGATGAATATTGTCAGGATACGACTTTAATATAACTTCAGAATAAGACGCAAACCCAGTGTCTAAATTAAATGTGAATTATATGAACACTCATTTTATTCTGTTAAAATGAGTCCCTCACACAATTATTCGTTGTACAGTGTATTGTGAAATATTTAGAAGAAGAAAAAAATCAACCGGAAATGTGACTCCTGACAAGCTGTTTTCACCCCTGCTCACCCTCAGTCAATAAATCTGTCGTTATGGTCTTGCAATATAATTTCCATAATCACTGCAAACAACCATCATAATAAAAGTTTAAATTTACTGTTTGCAAAGTTACTTTTGTTTTGCCACGAGAAAACATGAACGTTCATAGGACACAAAACAACATGGCGCGGTCACTCTGCAAAGACGTTATTGATGATTGGTTCAGGGTTAAATGTGGGGCGTGTTGATTGGTTGCCGCTACAGCGGTTTTGACAACTGAATTCAGAGAAAAGCGTGAGCAAGGCGAGGAGTCGTAAGAGCGAGATCTTCAGAAAAAAATAATTTACGTAAGTGAAATATAATGTTACTATCATTGGTAATACTAGCAATATTTGTGTGTAATCCACAGTAAAGATCAGATTGGCTTCACATGTCACCGGTCACAGGCTATTGTTGGTATATCCTGGACTGAACCTCAGGAAAGATAGTTGGCACACTTTCATGCTTGACTCATAACTAACGAGTCCTTCCAATCATTCCACCACGCATCTCTGAAACAGGTTAGCAGTGGTGATGGCGGAGGGTACCGAAGTCGTGTGTTCAGACCCAAATGCAAGTGAGCGCCAATCACCAACTGAGAACGGAGGTGGTGAAGGCGAAGATGATAACGGGAAGCCGGGAACGAGCAGGCTGTCTGCCGCACAGAAAGAGGTCCTCGATCGCTGCCTGCACGCTCTTACCCATGCCAAAAATGACAGCCACACTCTGGCTGCTCTCCTTCTGGTAAGAGTTAAAACTACCTGTTAGTGAATAAGCTACGAGACGAAGCAGAGTCATGAATGCCAAACTCTTCCTACGAAATTATGAATAATAATCGTGCAAAATCTTTCCACTTGTGTCTGTAGATTACAAGATTGTGTCCAGCAAGCCAGCTGGACAGCACAACTCTTAGGTGCATCTTTGAAGCGGTGGGGCTAAATCTTCCAGCCCGCCTTTTGGTTACAGCTGTTAGGGGTAGCGACACCTCAGGCTTGCCCAGAGAGGAGCTGCTGTCCCTGGGTACAGCTCTGCTGGCTGCCCTCAGCACAGACCCAGATATGGCAGCCCACCCCCAGCTCCTCACTAACATCCCTCTGATTCTGGGTGTGCTGTCAGAAGGGCCAAACTGGAGCCCCCAGAAACAAGGCCAAACCTCCAAGATCCCAGAACCAGACCAGGGTGAAGAGAAGACCGAGCCCATCTCAACACTAACCACAGACGTCCAGAAAGGACCTGACTCTAAAGGGTCATCTGCATCTACTGACAGCGGGGATCAACCAGAGAAGAGTGCATCTGGAGATGTAAAAACTGAAGAGGCGGCTGACAATGGGGCTCCATCTCAGAGCTCTTCTCCATCAAAACTGCATGAGGCCCTGGCTGCAGACTGCTACCAGGTCCTCAACACTGTCTTTGCTCTACCCCGGGGCCCAGATCAGCTCCTGGCCAGGGGGGCTATTCCAGCTCTGTGTCAAGCCCTGGACCGGGACCAGACCATGAGCCATGAGAAGGGACTTCCCCTCCTGGGGTGCCTCCTCTCCGGTAGAATCAAAAAGAGAGCCTGGAGCAAATATCCCAAGGAACTCCTCGCTCTGCTGTTTAAGGTCTCTAAAGACTTCTGCCAAGCCACAGACCAGACCCAACTGGATATGTGTGCCCTGCTAACTCAGTTCCTTCCTCCAGTTTCAGGAACCCCAGAGAGCGGGGAGCTGAAAAGCCTGGTGGTCAGTTTGTGGGCAGCCCTTAGACCTATGATACAGGCTAAACTAAGTCCAGCCCAGTTAGGCCAGGTTCTGATCCTCTGTGGGTGTCTCTTGGACTTGTATGGGTGGGAGCCGGTGGGCCTGCCAAAGTTCTGCTGCTTGCTGGTGAACCGGGCCTGTGTGGAGGTGAGGATGGGCCTGGAGGAGCCCCCGGGCACAGAGCTGAGCGCAGAGCTGCAGCACACCCTCACTGCCTGCTATCGCATCATGGAGGCTGCCATGGAACAGGCCTGCAGCCAGGGAGTCTCCCAGATCGAAGCGCAGCCTCAGAGTGCCATCACCGGGCTCAGCCTGCAGCAAAGCAGGCAGGTCCTTAAAGTGCTGGAGGAAGCCTTCTCTGCAGTCATCTATCACCTGCAACAGGTGAGAGGTCATGGAAAGAATGATCAGAATAACGTTCAATATATTTCTTGAAAATGTTTTGACAAATCATTTATTTTACCTCCAGGTTGACCAAAGTCGCTATGGTGACCCTTTTGTTTTTGCCACGTTCCGTTCCCTTTGTTCCTGGCTGGCTGAAGAGACTTCCTGTCTGAAGGAGGAAGTGACTGCTCTATTGCCCTTTCTGATTGGCTATGCCAAAAGTCACTTGCAACGGGAGGATCAGGATGAGGGTCTGTCCAATTGGATGTCAGAAATGGCTGTTAGCTCACAGGGAGGAGCTTGGACGGGCAAAGATCCTCTAAGGTCTATATTAAACTGTGTATGGATCATATTTATCAGGCTTACATGTTCAGTCATTCAAACAACACCTATATCCCACTTTTTCCACCAGGTATCTGCTCCCGGCTCTTTGTCACCTCTCAGCAGAGGAAGGTCCCAGGAAGGTGCTTCTGATGCTGGACACCCCAGCCCTTCTGGTGGCCTATCTGTCCCAGGGCTGGGGTGTCCTGAGAGGGAAGGCTGGGATGTCCTCAGCCCGGGACCCTAGCATGGAAACAGCCTGCTCTGCCTTGCTCAACTTTGCTGTAACAGAGCCAGAGAGAGTCAAGTAAGACACGCATCCAAACTTCTCACACACACATTTTTTGGGGGATTAAAACAGTTCCTAATACTCTTCCAATTATCTCCTTTTACAGGAAGGACTCATGTTTTAGAACTCTTGAGACCCTGTTAAGTGACGCACTTCCTATCTTGCTGTATAAACCCTTTCTCTTAGTCCTAGCAGCCAATTGCTGCACACTTGGGCTTATGATTGGCAGGCTAAGACCTGCGCTAGCAGGTTCAGTGGGAGCAGAACAGAGGCGTTTTTTCTCCTCTGCATTACGGTTCCTCCGCGGTGCCCTGGACTCAGGATCCAGCCCTGGCCCAGTAAGAGTGAGCCCTGCCTGGGAGGAGTGGTGGGAGGAGGCAGGGGAACTGTGGAGACTGGGTATGCAGGCCCTGGGTGGCTGTGTGAGGGCCCAGCCCTGGATTACCTCCCTGGTTAGAGAGGAGGGATGGCTCCACCACATCCTGACCCTGCTGGTCACCTGCAGAGCACTGCCTGACCCTCACACGCAGGGGGCGCTAGAGGAGGCACTGTGTGCCATGGTGGAGCAGTGCCCACTGTGTCAGCAGGAGATCAGGGACCATATGAAGGGACATACTAACGGGGCCCTGAGTTCAATGGGAAACCTGAGGAAACTGATGGAGACCAAAAGAACCGAAAGACTAAAATGACCAACGTTCTCTTTATGGAGACTGACAAGGATGACTGAATGGAAGATGACGCAAAGAAACTTGTTAGCACTTATTTCTCTGATCATTGTTTGTACAGTGATATCTGGATGGATTATCACACCTGTTTTACATTTGTATGAAGACAATTGAAGCATAATAAAGAGTCATTTTTGTAGTTCATTCGTTGATAAGTATTTAAATTAAATCAACAAGTTCTAAGAGTTGTCCTTTGCCGCCACAAGATGGCGCTCTGACTTCAGACCGTCTGCTGGTGACCATTGTGTCAAAGGACAAATAGTTGCCTCTGAATTAAACACAGAATTTGCAAGCATTTAAAATATTGTCTTCCATTTTACTACATTGGAAGCCTTTGCATGACAAACATTCAAAGGTCTAATATTTTAAAAACGTCTGCTAAAATCACAAGGCGTAATTTGTTTTCTCATTCTTGCACAAAAAGGCCTGTTTTAGACAAGTCATTTTTCCAAAATGTCCTGTAGGTTTCAACCGTTTATCAACCGGTTAGAATTTCGTATAATTGAAAATGACAGCAAAAGTCTACCCTATTGAAAATACTGTAACACTTCAAACACTTAATTCAGTTGCTTGTAAAGATTTGATCACAAATTATTAACTAATTGACGGTCTCAATTGATTAGACCATTTTACAGTCCACGGTACAAAATATCGGTAATTATAATTCCTAGTTATTAAAACCCCAAACATAGCTGTCTATTGACTAGTCGCACCCCACCCTCGCACCCCTCCCCTAACTCTCGTCTTTCTTTCATTGTGAGTGATCCACAAAACTCCAGCATCGTCTCTTAAACTAAGTCACTTGTCACGCCACCCTCAGCTGTCCTCCATCACTTTACCTCGTGTTGATCCAGTGACCCGGACCTCCTTCACCGTTAAACCTCATCATGCTCTGGAAGTCTCGAAACAAGACTGAACCTTACAGCCTGCAGGTAACAATAATGGACAACTGTTATAATCGATACTGCTAATTCATTGGCTATAATTTATTAAACTTAATGAGAGTTTAAGGAAATACTTAAGGGGTGTAGGCTAATGATAATTATATGTAACATAGATTAATTCAAATGTGATAGGCTAAAGAACAATAAAATAATTTGTGAAAATACAATTGATGTCAAAACAAAATAAAAAATCATAGGTTCCTTCACTCCAAACAGAAGCCAGCCAATGTATTTTTTAAGAAACTACAAATTGAAGGCATACAGTGCACCTAAAAATAAGAGTAGGATATAGTCAAATGTAGTCTATGCGAAAAACATTTTCTACATTTTTAACAGTGACATCTAATCTCATGTATTAACAGATTTTTTTAACATAGTAAAAATATTTATGAGAATATTTCAGAGAAATTAATCAGAAGTTATTATATGGTATATCACATAATCTGTAATGAGGAGGAAAAAAAACATAATTTTCAAAGCTCAGGTTTTGTTAGTTAATGAACTTTAAAAAACGTTACAACAGTCAAACAAATGCAAAATTGGTGAATAAGTGAGTGTCAGAATGACTGAATGAATGTATCTCTTTAAGAAGTAAAGAGCCTCACCACCCCCCCCCCCCCCCCAACCCCTCCCCTTAGTCTGTAGAACACGCTCAGAAACCTATAAGTAGCGCGCGCATGGAGACGATTTAGGACACTTTCTAACTGAGCCTAACAGTAAACACCGTAACGGCCCCGTGCGATATCTTCACAAAGGGGAGATAAAGGCTCCTTATAACAGAACAACATCAACATTTTAGCCGTTTTTTTGCTTTATGGATCGTGCAGACAGATGAGAATAGCCTGGATTATTACCCTTTTGGTGACATCGTTTAGACGCTGACAGCATCCATATCCAAGATTCGTATTTGGGGTAACCAGCAGTCCAGATGCTTGTCCACACTTATTCTGCTATGGTGAGTGTTGGAATATCCGTTTACTATGCAAGATCCTGCTACGTTTAGGTCTGGTAAAGTCTTGTCAAATTAGATTAAAACTTTCACCTGAGTGTTGGAGCTGTCCAGTGAGATGGGCTGAGTATGCGAAGTGTCAGACAGAGGGATCATCCAGAGGCATCAAAGTGTCCACTGCAGCCTAGTATCAGTGCTTCAATAGAGCTAAAACTCTGACACTGAGAGGGCAAACCGTAAAACGAGAACTGGTAGAAATAAATGAAGGCGTATGTTCAGTCTATGTCGGTGGCTAATGTGTCATTCATTTGCAGCCTATATTTTTTTTTAATTATAACTATTAGGAAATTTAGGCTACTATTATCGTTATTCATTAATTAAAATATCCTATATTTAACAACGTGATTTTAAATAGCCTTTCATTCGTTGAGAATAAGGGACAATGTTGGAAACAAAACTAAATTGATCGGTGACCCAGCTTCAGAAAATCGAACTTTAAATAGATCATGTGGAGATAAACCGGGAAAACAATCCTAGATTAAGTTTTTCCTCTGAAAGTGTAGGCTTAAATGTAAAACGAAACTCTCATATTAATAAGCGTTGGAAAAAAAGTTTAGTCATAGCCTGTTAGGCTATTGGACCCTTTTGGGATAGACAGACTCATTCACTAGGCCTACTATAGCCCTGGGGGGACTAGACGTCCCGCATATGAGGTACCTGTCCTTTGTTCTCTGTGGGTTCCTGTAGGTCATGACCTTTGGTGACACTGACACTCGCGATGCCAGGGGAACTTGGATGCTGCCTTTACGCATGAGCACGCTTTCAGATTAACTACTTCTCACAGCATTTTTCTTGAATTTTTGCATTACTTTAGCTCAATAGGCTACTTTTTACGTTTTTTTTTGTTAGAAGATATATTTTATGTATATTGTTTTGTTAGAGGATATTTGTTAGAAGTGACATATGCCTGTATGTCTTTATTTTTTTATTTTTTTTACTGTAGGCATAGGTTTCAAAATTATACGTTTGACAGATTGCCTTATTGTAACAGTGGTTATTTGGAGTCTGAGATCAGCAGTCCAACCAATCATGTCAGCATTGAAACTGTTTTAGGTATTTTATGGTATTAACCTAACCAACGCAACGTGTTTTTGTCGAACATGCAGGACCGTGCAGACGGGTTGACCGGCTCCTCGCCTGGTGGTCGTCTATCCCAACTGTCCTCGCTCAATCAGGCCTCATACTCCACCGCACCGCCCCTCTGCCACACGCCGGCCTCCGACTTCCAGCCTCCATACTTCCCTCCTCCATATCCCCAGTCTTCCCTCTCATACTCCCAGAGTCAGGACTCCTATTCCCACTTATCGGATCCCTACCCTTCCATCAACTCCATCCATCAGCACCAGCAGGCGGCATGGCACTCCCAGCGGTCACGTTCAGACGAGGGGGGGCTCTTATCGCAGTCCCACCGGGCTCTGAGCCTCGACCCTCGGCGGGAGTACCCCGGGGTTCCCCGGCTTCTCCACGGATTGGGGGAAGGTGCAGCCGCGCTGGGAGACGGTCCTCTCGGGATGCACATCGGACATCACGGCCTGGAGGACATTCAGGTGTGGTTTGTTTCCAGATCACTATGTTTAATCAGGACATCTGAGATTGTGTACAGAGGTCCTGTCCGTAAAGTCTTAGCAAACACCTACTTAAAGCAAGTTTCTGTGCCATGTTAGTTGAAATACAATTCGGATAACATTCGATAACAATTAATGTATAGGCCTATTATTAAGATGGCGAGATCCGTCCAGTATAGCTCAACATGTGTTCTTTAACACGATTGCGCAATTTGTCTTCTTGAAATTTCACCCTGAATTTTGCTAAATTAATAGGCATAAGTAAATAAATAAACACAAAAATTATTGTGAACAATTATCATCTAACATAGGATAGGTCTAATTATTAGATCTAATTTTCCACGGTTCATCTTTCCCCCAGTGGCACCTTCAAAACGGTCAAAGTGGCAATTAATGCCTTGATGGATATACAGACTTAATCATGTTAAACACAATTTCTGCTCCAAAATGACAAGGGGCTTGCATATCTTGTTAGTTCATAAATGAGTTTAGCCTACTTCTGTGGTGCAGTAATCCTCAACGTGATAGCCTACTTTACAGGGAGCTGCGGATTAATTTAGCTAACAAATTTACTAGCTTTTCTTGTTGCAACACAAATCCTTTTATACAAACGAAAGGATCAAAATGCGTATCAGGCTATACGAGGTGAATAAAATGAACGATTCTCTGATTACAATTTTAAGATAATAGCTGACAACTAAATACAGCCTGTAGATAAATGTAGCATATTGCAACAATGAAATATAATTAGAAGTAAAAAAAAATGTTTGGCCTACTGCGATATATATATATATATATATTTTAAATAATGACAGAAATACCTACCAGCATTTTTTATTTAAGAAGCAGGTTCAATCCAAGTTTGTGTATTTTAGAGCACTGTGCTGTTAAGGTATTTTCTTTGACTAAAAAATAATGTTATAGAAAATAATTGTTGCTATGGAATATGGAGTAGTCAAGCAGGCCCGAGCAGGTGCAGAAGCAGAAGCATCCTGCCTCCTTCACAACATTCAGGCGAAACTAATCGATTTCTGCGGTCATTAATACAAAAGAAGCCCTTTACTCAAGCTGCAGCAGGAGTCATGTTGCTGTTAAACGCTGCCTCTTGACAGTTTATTTGATAAATGGATTCAGTTCTATGCGTTTGAACTGCGCAATAATTCCTCCACAATAGAAGTCATTGCATGAGAATGCTCGTCTGACACATGTAGACACGTCAAATGAATGAAAGTTGTTTAAATGTTTACCGAGTTGTACATTTGACATGTCGTCGTATGTGTTAAAAAGAAACATTTATAAGATTGACACTACTCAGCTGAAATGTAGCCATACATCTGTTATTAAAAACTCTGTTTAAATTTCAATGTCAATTGAGTAGATTAGTAAATTAAGCAAAAGTTAAATATTTTTAACATGATCAATTTGAAGTGTCAATTATTGGGGGATACCTTTAATCACTCAAATTTAAAACGTGTCACACTGTTGGCATTTTTGTTACAATAAATAAGTAAATACACTATCAAGAAAGTCAACATTCATCTGTGTTAGAGCCACTCGCATCAAGAAAATATGTTTAAATATGAAGTTATATATATATAGATATATATATAGATATAGATAGATAGCTAAATATATATTTTTGTATCTATACAATTGTAATTGTAGGCTACTTATGGTTATTTCGGGCTGTAGGGTAGAAGTTAATGTGCTTGGTCCTGATAGGGTCATAGAAAGAAGGCAGTGGGTGAGGTGGCTGGTGAAGCGGTGGGTGAGGCAGTGGGCGAGGTGGCTGGTGAGGCAGCGGGCGAGGTGGCTGGTGGGTGAGGCTCCGGGTTGTAAATAAGTGATGCTGATTGTCCGTTGTATCTCCCCAACACAGGGAATGGAGGAAGCATCTGCCTTGGGCATCCTCGACCACTCTGTCATTAAGAAAGGTAAGAGGTGGAAGAGCTCTGGAAATATGTGTGTGTGTGTGTGTGTGTGTGTGTGTGCGAGAGAGAGATAGAGACACATCTCACATACACACACACCCACACACACATATACACCCACACTTACACAAGCACACAGTAAAAATAATTCTGTTTTGCCATTTCATTTGAAGTCAAGAAGTCCTCTAATACTCGGCTGCAGACTTCACCCTAAAGGCAGTCATTCTTAATGAACTGTTCATGGTCATATGAGCGAGGGGAGAGGGGGGATTAGAGTGAGGTAGAGAGAGAGAGAGAAGTGGGGCAAAGAAAGTCGGAGGCATGGAGTAAAGAGCGATAAAAGAGGAGTTTGGGAGGGGGGAAATGCATGCATGTGATCGCTCTAATATTACCTAGTTTGAGTGAGGCTTCCTTACGAGACATATACAGTTAAGACCAGTGAACAGCTCCCAGTTACAACAAAGACCCCTTGAAGGAGTGTGATTACTAATGTACACGAAGCCGTCGTGTTTGGAGTGAGTGACGCTCATTGCGATCATTTGCCAGGCTTGAGAAGGTATCAATTACAGCGTGTCCTCGCGGACCGGGATCAGAGAGAACCGAATGAACCTAAAACCCTTGTGAATCGGAGGATCTGGAAAGAGAGAGAGAGAGAGAGAGAGAGAGAAAGAGAGAGAGAGAGCGATGTGGTGAACATAGAGGTAAAGAGAGTGAGATAGGGATACAAGAGAGAGAGAGAGAGAAAAAAAGAAGAAGAATATAGGAAGATAGAAGATTGAGAGAGAGAGAGAGAGAGAGAGAGAGCTTTAGTACCCCTGCTCCATGGCCAGGCTGGCTAGCTCTGATTGGAGGATTGTGGGAGTTCTGTTCTGTCCGGGAATTGGTGCTGCACAGCGGGGCGTCATGGAGAGGCGCGCGCCGCCCACGGAGCTCCGGGGAGAGCCGGCATCACAGAGGCATCACAGGCCTGACAGCAGGAGAGATAATAACATTGCTCCAATGCTGCTGGTACTGAGAACACACAGGGCCAAGTTTCTATGGCAGACGCACAGAGAGAGAGACAGAGGGAGAGAGAGAGAGAGAGAGGGAGAGTCAGGATAGGTTTTCTAAAACAGACAGATTTGTGCATGGATCATACTCTTGTTTACACACACACACACACACACACACACACACACACGCACACACACACACACACACACACACACACACATACACACACACAAACACACATACACAAACACACAGGAATAAGGAAGGAGTTCATTCAATCCTCTCAATTCAGATGAAAATGCCAGCCCACACATCACTGGCAGCAGTCAGTGTATGATTAGTGGGCAACACCAGCTAATCTCATGAAAACAAATTAACGGTTTTAAAAGATGATGTAACAAAGATGCTCAAGCACAAATTAAAAAATCCAGAGAGACTCTGTCTTCCGTGTCAATGCAGATCATTATTAGGAACTGACTGGCAGTTTAATTCTTCGAAAAAGGATTGCTTTCCCTGAACGCAAAGCCATTTACCAAGTGAAGGTGACACCAGACAGATTCATAGATTTCATGTGTTTAGTTTCTACAAAACGATGTTTCACGGAGTCCAAAGCAAAGGCTTAAGGACATTGACTGTCTTTATCTGAACTTGAGATTTAATTAAAAGTAGGGTTGGGGGGGGGGGGGTTGGGGGGGGGGGGGTTGGGAGGGGGGGGGGTGTTGGTTGGGGGTAGTGACTTGAAACAAACAAGAGGTGAGAAGATCGTCTATAAAAGAGATCTGTTACTTAAAGCAACTCACCACCTGCTGTTCTAAAAATCAACAACAACAACAACGTGCTAGGTTTGTAACAGTGTGATACCGGACACGTTTTGTCACCGAATGTTTTACTTGTGGCACTTAATAATCACGGTGGTTTCAGGAACCGTGTTAGAGAGGTATTTATGGATGGCGTACCGAAATACACCCACTGCAGACGGAGGATCGCGATTGTTCTCTCGCTCTCCATTGTTTTTCCTTCCCTCGCTTGTCACTATTAATTACCGTCTTTGTCTTCATCACATTCTTCATCACGTTTAACTTCTCTTCATCCATCTCACATTTCTGTTTCTCTTTCCTCCCCTGTTCTCAGTTCCAATGCCATCCAAGCTGAACGGTTCGTCCCTGTCGGCCTTGTCCCTCAGTAAGGAGGGTCTGGGGATGGGCGCCGTATCCAACCCAGGGGAGGTGTTCTGCTCCGTGCCCGGCCGGCTCTCCCTGCTCAGCTCCACCTCCAAGTACAAGGTGACGGTGGGGGAGGTTCAGCGGCGGCTGGCCCCGCCCGAGTGCCTCAACGCCTCCCTGCTGGGCGGAGTGCTGCGCAGGTAACTGGGGGGGGGGGGGGGGGGGGGGGGCTGTTGGGGAGGGGCGAATCTTTAAATCCTAAAGCGTGGAGACTTGAGGATTAACCTAAAGATGTCAGATTGAGTGTTAGCCTGTAGCTGTGGGAATCAGGGATTTTTGCATTTAATGCTAAGGGATTTCTATGATCGCGTAATCACTATCAGTAGAGGATCTATATTCTTGTTATCTGTTCATGTGTCTTGTAGTAATATAAATGTATACCTACGCAGTCCTACTGTAACCTACATTATGTTCTGATGATAGTCACAGCTCCATGATGTTATCTGCCTGATTGAATAACAGACATCCGTTTATTATCTTAGTCCTCCCATTTCTGCTAAAAATGAAGGAATATATTTGACGGAATATACAAACAGATAACAGCTGATCTACTGATTGTGACCAACATAAGATGTAGGAAATCCCTGATTTCTTCTACGCAGCCAGCCAAGCAGACATGCGGGCAGGCAAGCAGCCATAGAAGATCAGTGATTTGTAATGGCACCACACAGACAGGTTCTAAGCTGCTCGCTCAACCCCTTCCCCCTCTCTGTCCTTCCTCTCGCTCTCCCTCCACTCTTCTCCTCCCTCAGGGCAAAGTCAAAGAATGGTGGCCGCTGTCTGAGAGAGCGTTTGGAGAAGATTGGGCTCAATCTGCCCGCCGGGCGACGCAAGGCAGCCAACGTCACTCTTCTGACGGCCCTCGTAGAGGGTAAGAAGCCCACAGTGACACACAGCGAGAGAGAAAAAATGATCCAGCAAGCAACTATAAATCAACCATTTTTTTATTGGTTACTTGGACCAAAATATAGATATAAATCCATCCTTCTTTCCTTAGGTGAGGCGGTCCACCTGGCGCGGGACTTTGGCTATGTGTGTGAGACAGAGTTCCCTGCCAGAGCCACAGCAGAGTATCTGTGTCGGCAGAGTGAACCAGAGCAGCTCCCTACACGGCGCAGCATGCTGCTGGCCACCAAGTGAGTCAGCGCCCGCTGTCTGACCCATGGACCCCTGACATCCTACTACATCCTAGTACATCCTAGTACATCCTACTACATCCTAGTACATCCTACTACATCCTACTACATCTTACTACATCCTAGTACATCCTACTACATCCTACTACATCTTACTACATCCTACTACATCCTACTACATCCTAGTACATCCTAGTACATCCTACTACATCTTACTACATCCTAGTACATCCTACTACATCCTAGTACATCCTACTACATCTTACTACATCCTAGTACATCCTACTACATCCTAGTACATCCTACTACATCTAACTACATCCTAGTACATCCTACTACGTCCTATTACATCTTACTATGTCCTACATTTAGTTTAAATACATTGAGGATCTGACTACACTATATAGGTACACATGCTCCCATGCTGACCTCTCCTCCTCTCCTCTCTTCTCAGGGAGATCTGTAAGGAGTTTGTGGACCTGATGTCCCAGGATCGTTCTCCCCTGGGGGCGGGACGCCCCAACCCCTGCCTGGAGCCCGGGGTGCAGGGCAGCCTCACCCACTTCAGCCTGCTGACCCACGGCTTCGGCACGCCGGCCATCTGCGCCGCTCTGTCAGCCTTCCAGAGCTACCTGGCAGAGGCCGTCAAGATGCTGGACAAGGGAGAGGGAGGAGGGAAGAGCCACCACGACAAGGAGATGAAGCACCGCAAGTAGAGAGACGGAGGACTATAGGGACGGCTGGCTTGCTGACTGATCGGATGCTTGGTTGGCTGGTAAACTTGCCGGCTGAATTGCTGGCTGAATCCCCCCTACCCTTTCTTCCTTCAATCTATTTATGAAAAGAGGACCAAGACTGAGAGTACGCTCCGTGTTTGGCATAGGAGGGTTGTGGCAGTGTTTGTACTGTGTGTGTATCTGTCGCACCAGAACACGGCATCCTGACGCACAACACACGGACTCCTGGCAGCCATCTTTCTCCCTGGTTTGTAGCACATCAAAGGGTCCTGCTGCCGGCATAGAAAGGTTCTGGTCTGGCAATGTGTTCCTGTTATTTATGACGTTCGAACCTCCCTCAACTGCATTTTCCACCTCGATCCTCCCTCCCCAAACCTCCGGTTCTGCAAATGATACGACCCACCTGACTGTCGGGGGCCCAGACCCGAGCAGGGAAAACATCACTGCACACAAGAAGCCATATCCAGAACTACAACACCCAGTCCTCTACCCTCCTCTCCCTCATCTGAACTTTTAAACTTCTCACTTTAATTCAATAGGAGGGGTGGATTCGGTAGGATTTCTGGGTGATGATGGGTAATTGAGTTTTGTTTGGGGGGGTGGGCATGGGAGGGAGGGAGTTGTGTCAAAGGCAGCTAAGGGAGGTCCTGTTCTTTTTATGAGGGGAGGGTAAATGTTGGTAAATTAAGAAAATGACACAAATCATTTTGTACTTTCTGTGTATGTTTATTATTCATGTTATTACTGTTATTATTATTGTATTACGGCATAAATGTAATATATTATGAAAGAATAACTGATGTGTGTGTGGTTTGTCTTATCGCACACCTCTGTAATTGTAGTGTTGAGCTACAAGCCTGTGTGTTTGTGTTGAAGCAGACTATTATTACAGTGTGAACCAAAACCAGTTCAAATTAAATGTATTCCATGTGAGAGTAGTGCAAGATCCAATCTTTAGGGACGATATTAAAATTCACGTAAAAAAGAAAATAGGCTTAACGCCTTTCAAATGAGACACATTGTTCTAAAAGTATACATTTACAAACTCATAAACTGCCTCCTTCCACACGTTCCCTCATATACTCTCACCCACGCGCATGAAATAATAATTACCGATGGTGGTGTTCACATCTGAGAGCGTTCTGAACTCGGGGAGCTGTTCACGCCTGCGTGCCCAGGTGAGCGCTCGTCATCCCCAGCCGTGTCACTGCTCCGCTGTTCCTGGGAGACCACCCTGACCCTGGTGCACAGCAAACACCCTCCCCATCTGCTACAGTTACACCAGCTTTGCTTCCCGACACCTCACCTGCCTCTCCCTCCCTCCCTCCCTCCCTCCCTCCCTCCATCTCCCTGTGACCTCCCCCCCCCCGCATCTCACACTCTGTAGGGTTGTTCTCCATCTCTCCCTGTGCCTTCAGGCAAACATATGCTATTGTTCCCGTCAGATAGTGGAGTGTTTGGGAGAGGAGGGATTGTTTAATGTTTATTAATCACCTGTCTGCGGTAGAGCGAGGGAGGGCGACCGAGACGCATACGAGTTGATGTTGCTACTCCAGCTTTACTGTCATACAGAGGAATGATAAGTGATGGACGCTATGACTACAGGCCAATTAGCCTGACTTCATTCTGACAAAATGTCAGGTAGGAATAGGTTGAGGACAAAATATAAGAGATTATATATCTTTTTGAAAATCTATCTCCATCTATATTCTTCTTATCTATATTCTAGACTGACATAACGGCCAGGCTTCAACGCAAACTGAAATTAAACCGCAATGCGTGATGAAATGTCTTTGTGTGTGTGCGTGTGCAGAACGCAACTACGGCCAGAAGGCTGTTCCGTTTAGGGGAGGGGACGTGGAGAAAGCGTCAGAGGACAAAGACATATGTCAACAGTGTGTCACGTTTTATTGGAACATAAAGAAGGGGGGGGGGGGGTCTACGGTACAAAAAAGAGGCGGGGTTGTTGAGGGAGAGTGTGCGGTCACTTGTGTCCCACGGTGATCTTCTCCAGGTCATGAATGCCCTCCTTGTCAATCAAACGCACGGTGAAGGAAGGGAGGTTCAGGATGAAGCGCTTGTTCAGCTGGAGGAAGGAGAGAGAGACGAAGAGAGAGACAAAGAGAAAGAGGACGAGAGAGAGAGAAAGGGGGGAGAAATGTTGAGCGGAACAGAGAAAACGAGAATATAATATTTGCTTGTGTGCTATCCAAAACAAAAATCTTCATCATAATCATAGGAACTAGGCAAAACTGAACAGTCCGAGGTCTTTAAGGATCTCACCTCCTCAACGCACTTCTTCAGTAGGTCAACAGCCTCCTCACGAGTCAATTCTGTAGACACACCCGAGATAAGTGTGTGTGTGTGTGTGTGTGTGGGTAGGGGGGGAGGAGACACAGACAGGGTTACAGCTGGTTAGTGACACATTCAAATGCCCGATTGACTAGTGGAAGGTGTCAGTAAGTCCTAATGGAGCCTGTGGTGGTGGGGGCAGGTACCGGGTCGGTAGTAGCGGTCCAGGATGGACAGAGTGAGGTAGGCTCCGTAGCCATGGGCAGCGAAGGGAGCCTTGGCCAGGGCAGACAGGTGGTCCATGTAGAACAGGCCCGGGCCGTCGGACTCGTCATACCCTGCTAGCAACAGGTTGACGTGGTAGGGGGTCTGGAGGAAGGGCAGAGATACTGGTTAGCATTAGAACCATTTAGAACCACCGGTAGCACGCATGCTGGACCACGGGTTCTCCTGGGAACGCGAAATAGACACTGATGAAGCTAACAGCTTCACAGCTATTCTAGCGAACGCTGCAGTTGATAATGTGTCCATCTGACCGTCTCTCGCTGCTCATGAACACTCATGAACACCCCTACACACCCCCCCACCCCCACACACACACACAACGGATGCATGGCCTGGATGTGTGCCCTGAAAGAGCGTCAAGCTGTGCCAAGTGCCACCAGATGGAAGAAAAGTTACAGTAACAGATCCCTTCATCAAGTCTGGGCCCAGATCTCCACTCCTCATTATCAGCTTGGAGTTTGATCTGAACTAAACGTGTGTGTGTGTGTGTGTGTGGGGGGGGGGGGGGGGGGGGGGATGGACAACAACAACAAGGAGAGGCGAGGGTCGGGGGGGGAGGGAGGGGGGTGTGAACCTGCCGTGACACGGGGGGCTAGGGGGGTGTCAGAGGACGGAGGAGGAGGGGGAAAGGGGGGGCAGTGTCACCGGCAGTGTGACATCTGCTGCTAGGAGGCAGCACCCCCACCGCTCCCTCCCTCCCCCGCCCCTCCCTCCTTTCACCCGTGCCCTGGAGTGCCGCCAGGGCTCATTAAAAACTTCAGAAGTCGTCTCTCCCCTCCTTCCCTGCATCCATCCCTCCATCAAATGACTTAGATTCCGCTCCAAGTCGCTCGTTCCAACGAGCCTTTACGGCAACAAACGGCCCTCCTAGTTATCCATCTCCTTGCCCCTCTCCCCCTGTTATTTTAAGGGTCCCACTAATAAGACAAATCTAAGGTTCGCGGTTCTGTTCGCAGTAGCGGCGCCTATAGATGCCCTATAGAAGTTCCACCTCTTAACACCCTTATTGAGTGAATAAGGGTGAATTGAGTGAATTGAGTGACTTCACTCACCAATCGGTGAGTGAAGTCACCTGAGCTAAAAACACCTTCTGCGATCTGAACACCTGCCCTCAAATCAATTGGTGTATTTGTGTGGGTGAGACATCTGCCACAGGGGGGAAGCTGAATCTTGCCATGTTCCCTGTAGAGGGGCTGTGTGCCTGTGCAAGTGTGTGTGTGAGAGAGAGAGAGAGAGAGAGAGAGAGAGAGAGAGAGAGAGAGAGAGAGAGAGAGAGAGAGACAGAAAGAGAGAGACAGAGACAGAGAGAGAGGAAGAGGGGGGAGAGGGAGAGAGAGGGGAGAGGGAGGGAGAGAGGGAGGAAGAGAGAGAGAGGGAGAGGGGGAGAGAGAGAGGAGGAGAGAGACAGAGAGAGAGAGACAGAGACAGAGAGAGAGGAAGAGGGGGGAGAGGGGGGAGAGGGAGAGAGAGGGGAGAGGGAGGGAGAGAGGGAGGAAGAGAGAGAGAGGGAGAGGGGGAGAGAGAGAGGAGGAGAGAGAGAGAGACAGAGAGAGAGAGGGAGAGAGAGGGGTCTCATTGGGACCCCCTCTGAGGCTCTGAGGCATCACCCCCACCCCCCCCCGACACCTGTCCCACTGGTTACAAAGTAACAATACAGTCTTGGCATCAAAATAAGCCCCATCGTACCATGTGACCACAGAGGACACCTGGCAGCGCCGCTTGTTAAAGCTGCCGTCTGAGCGCCCTGAACACACACACACACACACTCATTGCACAGCACAGCAGACAGACAACACTCCTGCATCATTACGCAGGCAGACACAATAACACATCAAGTTGCAGCTTATCCGCCATGTTAAGTGCTAGGGAGGATGGTTAAAAATGGTATCCCACATGATCTCAAGCACTTCAATGTTCCAGTGTGCCCCCCCCCCCCACCCACACCCCCCTCTTCCCTTCCTCCCTCGGTCCCCTCCTCTCTCTGCTCCTTGCCCCAGGACATGTTCTCTTTATTGGCATTTCTCCTCAATCTGCTGTATTAATTGTTCATCTGTGCTGGAGCAGGGGAGTTGTGTGCAATATGGTACTAGTAATTATTTGTACCCGTGTTGGTCTAAAAAAAGAAAGCGAGCCCCATATGTGGCCCCCAACACAAGAGACCAACTGTTGCTGGAGACTTTGAAGCTTCTCTGAAGATAGCTAGTGTTCTAGAACTGGAGAACGTGGTTGTGGTTCTCCAGCTCTCTGGGTTAGTCTGGGAGAGGCCAGAATTAAATTGCGTGTGTGTGTGTGTGTTTGGGAGGGGTAGATCTTGTGCACAAATAAGGGATTGTGCTCAAATGGTCATGCGCCTTTGAAATTAATCAACAGCGATCATTTCCCCAACACTGTAGGTACTGTTGCAGAGGAGGATATAGATAGATCTGCGGAGCGGCCAGTGCATTGTCGGTGTGCATGATTTTCTCCAAATTCATGCAGCACATTCAAGGCCTCAGGTGTTTCTGCTTGCCAGTTTTCTCTTTGTTTCTGTCTTTTTCTCCCACCCGTCCAACTCCGCCCCTCTCTCGCTCTCCCCTTATCTCGATCGCTCTATCTTACACATCTATGTGAAGCGGAGAATTCGCAGTACTCCAGGGGTTATCTGTGGGCCCAGTTGTTGTTTTGGACTTCTGGTAGGTACACAATACATGCTGCCCCCCCCCCCCCCCAACCCCCCCAGTCCTCTTCTGCTGTGCTGCTTCCCCACCCATGGGCTCCAGGCCCTGGGGGGGAGAGAGACGAGAGGAGGGGGGTGGGGGCTCCACAAAGACGCTCATCAGCATTATGGAAGTGAACGGTACTCCTCATACACACACACGCAAAAAAGATGAAAAACCCTTCACCTTTCGCTACTAATGCTGTTATATTTATTCACAATAAATGAATACGCCGGCGAGAGAGAAGTGTGCCTGGATTTTGGGGTGGTAGTGGGTTGCTGAAGAAAGGTGTGGGTAGTAGCAGCGCTAGAGAAACTGCTTTAACCAGCTACCAACTCTAGTGGCAGAGCTGGGAGACTAGCATTAAAAATATCTGTATACATAAACAAAAGTCTATAGCCTGAGGCAGGGAAAAAATAGTGATCCTGTTTATATGGCAGTAATTAATTCCTAAATATTTTGTTCTCCGCATCTCAGAGCCTACGTAGATCCTACCAGTCTCACATCGAACCCCGACTTCTGCTCGCTCCCTCGTCTGTGCAATGTTGACTTCTGGGCCCGTTTTTAAGCCCCTGGGACAGCCTCCCCCGCCCCCCCCCCTTCACCCTCCCAGTCTCACCCCCCTGCCCCCCTTTATCTCACCCCCTCCCCCCTTGTGTCCCACATTCCCTGCTCGGTCCCACTAATTGTTTTTTGTAATTATTTTCACCCTTCTGCTATTGTGACAGGCAGCGGCTGCACTCTTCTTAACAAATTAACTTGCCGCAAACAGATGAGATTCAAAGGGTGGATACTGAGAGGGAGACGGACTGACTGTCTGACTCATTCGCTCACACGCAAACATGCTAACCCTCCCACACACACACACACACACACACACACACATCAATAACACACATCAATAACACACACGCATCACTAACGCACATCACTAACACACACAGACACACATCACTAACGAACATCACTAACACACATCACTAACACACACACAACCCCCCCCCCCACACACACACACACACACACACAGACCCACACACGTCTCTAACCAACACATTCTCAACCCCACACGGGGGACCTGGTGAACTGGGAACGGTGTGTGGCACAGGTGTTTCTCCTCCCCGGAGACGACTCAGACAGTGCTGAACCTTCACAACATCATGATGCATGTGCATGACTCAGTCACAATAAGACCACTGGACTCCAGCAGACAGCTCTCTAACACGGTTACTGACTGGGGGAAGTCAATGCTTTCCCATTCTGATTTGTTAAGTGGACAACTGTTCAGGGAATCAAAGACATAATATGTCTGTACAGCTGTCAGGTGATGGACTTGATCTAGACATGGAATGGGAAATGTGCTCTTGCTATACCCTTGAAATATAAATAGAATATATAACTGTTAATGATGCGCTGGTACCTCATCTCAAACGTATAAAGACTGTAATGATGTACCATTGAGACAGTGCAGCGATTACCAGTATAGGGCAATTCTAGGCAAGGTGAGGATTCAGAATTCACATCAGTCTCATTACCCTGCTACGAAGATAGTCTGCCAGATTCTTCCGCGTGAAGTTGGCTGCTGCTGACGGACTGAGCTCGTAACCTAGACACCGGAAGGGATCACAAAAAGCAGAACGTCAGTGTCTTCCACCTAGAGCAAAAGCAATGAAGACTACAGGTTGACTGAGGAGAAAATGTACGGTTTAAAAATTCAATTTCAGGTGGAGATGATAGCGTTGGCCCTTCACATAGAACAGCTACACTTCTGTTCCAGGATTTCTCCTTGAGATGGGTTAGGGCAGGGGTCTCCAATCATGGTCCTCGAGGGCTACAGTCCTGAAGGTTTTAGATGTTTCCCTGCTCCAGCACACCTCCACAGAGCTTGATAACGACGCTTCATTAGAATCAGGTGTGCCGGAGCAGAGGACAGCGGCCCTCAAGGAAAAAGTAATATTCATAATATTCATGGAGGCTGTTGGAGTCAGTCTTCTCGTGTGATTCTAGTGAGAGAGACTTTCTTACCGTTCCTCATTTTGTAGAGCTGAACGTTCTTCTGAATGTACTCAGCAAACTGCACAGTGTCTCCGGCCTCTCCAACGCACAGCAACAGGATCTTCTCACTCAATTTGAACATCTTGTCGTAATCTGGAGAACAGAAAGAAACGAGTTTATTAATGAAAAGGCACTTAGCATTTTCACCTGCTACGGGAAATATGGATATCTAATACTAAAGGTGAAATTTATATGACATGTAATCTGGTTTTGGGATTGCAAGTCATGTTGACTCCATAACCAGAACCACATACTGTACTTTCACTTTCACCATGTCAGTAGAACCAGGTTAACAGGCGTTAATGTAGCACCAGAAACTGTAGGATATGCACTAATTTAATTAACTGTTGTACTATATAATAACTCAATAAAGATAACCATGCTTTCCAGCACAGGCAACTCACAGAGCTAGCTAGCTCGTGAGTTAGCTCGAGCTCGCTACCAAACCAGCGGCTCAAAAGGCTCGCGCGGCTAGCCTAGCCTAGCGTGCTAACAAAAACACAATGTCGTACCATGTTTCATCTGAATGATGCTGCTGGCTGCCACGTTATCTGCAGCAACTAAGACGAAATCTGTTCCCTGAATCCCGATCAAGTATTCCATTTTGTCTGGTGTGTTTAAAGTCAAAAGGTTTGGTTTGGTCGACTGTCAATTCACCACCGCTAGTTCAGTCAGATTACACAGCAAAAGTTTAGAGTAAACGGCGCATGATGATGACGTCAGAGCGTAAGAGGCCTTTTTCCTTCCCATGTGATTAGGGTGAATCAAAATCTGAATCTGAATCTGAATCCGTTTTATTCGCCGTGTAAGAGGTACAAACACATAATTTACTATGGCAGGAGAGAGCAAAGCTAAGCCATGGAGGACATTAAATGTGTTTTTAATAGGAAGACCTAGTGGGAAATGTTTCATATCTCAGGGATAAGGACACCCCCTCTACGCCTATACCAAGTTACAGGAAAGAGAAAGAAAAGTATTAAAGTTAGGTAGATGTAGCAGTTCACAGTTTTAAATGCAACCTGATGCAGTGGAGCTATATTTTCCTAATTTCCTAATGAGGTCAGTCTTTGACACAAATCAACTACTATTTGTCACATATTTGTGTGTGTGTGTACAGGGGTAGAGTGTTCTAAAAAGACCACACACAGTCCCCATGGGTGTTATAGCTTTGACTTGCACCTTGTAAACCATTTGCAGTCGTGTTTAAAGTTCAGTGTCAGACTAGGCAGCCAAATGAGGGTAGACTTGTGTATTTTGAACGAGTTATTCGTGTCAACTTGTCACAGGGAGTGAAACTCGCCGGCTGGATGACAGTGGAACAGAGTGCGTTTGGAAAAAAAGACGCAGTGAAACTGGGTGCTGAAGTTATTGATTTACAATTCTGATGTGTGTTGGCTTTGCTTTGGTGTTGGCAGCAGGGGTGGCATCGAAAGCTGGATATTCCACTCTCATTTTCATATTTCCTCTCTCTCCACCCAGCCCCCCCCAACCCCACCCCCCACCCCCCACCCCCCCACCCCCCACCCCCCCCAACCCCCCCAACCCATTTTACTCTCGGCAGTTGTCGCTGGTTCAGCTTGACTGCTTCGTTAGGGCTCATCATTTGCATTCAGATTAATTATCTAATTACAGACAAATGTCCGGCGGCCAGCCCACACTCCGGCTCGTCAGCTCTCAGCCTGTAATTATTTTAATCATTTACTTTCATCTGGAGCGTTGCTGCCATACTCCTGTGTTTAGAGGCCATTCTTAATTACCCTGCCAAGACACTCTTCTCCTCTTTTCATGAGAGAAAAAGAGGGAGAGGGGAGGGAGAAAAGGAAAGATGGAAGGAGGGAGTGCAGGGTGAATGTGTGTAAGTGTGTGTGTGTCTGTGAGTACATGTGTGTGTGTGAGACAGAGAGGGGGGATGAGAGAGGGAAAGAGAGAAGAGAGAAAGAGCCCAATGGGGACATGATCCAGGAGCCCTGACAGCATGGGAAGGTCCCTGCTCTGCTGGTTGTTCACCCCCTTCCTCCTCCCTCCCCTCCTCTTCCCTCCCCCTCACTCTTTCTCCCCCTCCTCTCTTTTTCTCTACACAACCCCCCTCCAACCAACTTCCTCCCCTCCTCTCTCGCTCCCCCTGCTCCACCCCCCCTCCCCTCCCCTCACCCCCCATATACTTCCTCCCTTTTCCCTTTATCACAAGCACACACAGGAATCGCCCCTGGGCTTCAGTGCTCTGACTGCTAATACACTCACACACATACACACACACACGCTCTAACACACACGCGCAGAGGCAGACAAGAGAGCCGTACATGCACACAGTTTGTGGCACACATCATGATGCACACATCGTTCCACTATCCGCCTGGAAAATCTATACACCTCATTCTCTGTCTATCCTTTATTTAGACACCCATCAGTCTGTTACCTCTCTCTCTCTCTCTCTTTCACTCTCTCTGCCCCCCCCCCCTCTCCCTTTCTCTGTCTCTCTTCTTCTATCACGGTCTAGTTTCTCCCCTGCAGATGAGAGATGGGTCATCTCCCCGGTGACCATCCCATAATGATGCTCTCACTGAACCCTTAAGCCAGATACACTCTCCCTGACTGCTCTGGTTAGAGAGAAAAGATACAAGCTATGTAATTGGGCTCTTGAATATTTAAGTTGCCTGGGATGAAAGTTTAATGGAAAGATGATTATCTACCAGTTTATCTCACTATTTCACATTTCATTTTATGTCCTTGTGCAACGCTGTCCATTTTGGCAGCTGTAGATACAAAAATGTACGATTCAGTGTTCAAGCTGCACAAGACAAAATGTCTGGACCCCATTACAATTCATAACAGTGTCATTTTTTTACACCTCTGTCTTGTAAACATGTATGTTTCCAAAACTCTTACCAGACACTTAATTCTAAAAAACAGTTTATTCTCATGGGTATTTATACAAAGGGAGACTATTAATCCTGTTTAGCCAGAGATGGTGTGAAAAAGCAGTTGCTGTGCCTTGACAGACACTTCAGCCAAACCCCAGTGGGAAATGGGGTTGGATTTGAAGATTATGCGTGCACCCATATAGCCCTAGGGGAGTGTTTTTGGAGAGGGACGGTTTTAACTGTGGAGATTAGGGATCAAGGTGGTGGGGGTCATTTGTGGGCCTAGTGGAACAGCCTAATCTAAGTGATTTTCCAGTGCATTGGTAAATAAAAGCTGCTCCCGATGTTAATATTGAAAGATAAATTCACTGAATGATTATAAGGTCTTGGCTACAATGCTTGAGATGGAAAGAGATATTATCTTCGCAGTTCCTTTGTGAAATTCAGGCGACATGAGTTTGGAGCGTCTGTCTTTTACAGACAATATTGCTGTCTATGGTATTGATTTAATTATTGACAAATGTAGACCCATTTCACGAAGCTCACACAAACCAATTGCAGCATGTGATTTCATAAGTAGATAAATAAGTGTAGAGGAGGAAGTCAATTGATGAGCTCGGATTAAAAATAACTTCGTATAGTTTGCTCTCTGCAATTTGGTTTTCAGTTAGTCTTCTTAAAGAAATTTAAGGTGTCAGTGTCAGTGCTTATCGGCCTAATCCGAATTTTCACGGTGTTTTTGCGGTTTGGGTTTCACCCCATTTCGCTTTTGTTGACGGGGTGTCACCGTTTAGCCCGCCTTTTCGTTCATGAACTAAAATCGTCAGGGGGAACCTGGGCACGAGAGACCACTTCATCCCAAGAGGGTAAAAAAGAGCAAGTTAAATGGAACACTGACAAATCTCTGAAAAAATTCCCGCCGGCAGCTGCGCGCATTCGACATAGTCAGCTCCTATACGGTCGCCGGCCTTGCGACCCCCGCGTGCCTGGCACGCGCACCTGCCGCTCCCAGCCGCGCTTTCACTGACAGCTAGATAATCCAGGGGCGTGTCACGGACGGCCCGCTCTCAATGTGCTCTTGAGAAAACCCCTTATGCGTGAAAAAGCCCCTATTCTCTTCCCATTGTCCAACACAGTTTTATGGGACAATATTGGGCATTATGAGGTTTGGGGGATTTCCATGGGACTCTATAGAAGGGTATAATCCTTTCAAGCAGAGAACGAATAAAAGTTTGAACCCGCTGTTTTCATATTTATTAGCTGGTTAAAGCAGCCGACACAGATGAAGCCTGTTACCCACCAACAGCTTGGACGCCCACATTCAGCAACTCCCCCGCAGGATTGACTCCCAACTAGACAGCAGATTTACAAATGATGTAGGTCCTCGAGAGGCAACTTTATTGAATTACTGGTTGAGTTTCCCCCCACTGTATACAACTAGTTACAGTTGTATGGGTCAAAATTGGTCAACAGGTTAGCCCTGCAGTAAGATGGTGATGGTGTAATCTAAATTAAGTGCAGATAACAATTTAGACTGTACTTGCGCTTGTTTTCACAGGACTGCAGAAATGCCTATTCATGTTCTGTCTTTCTTTCTATCTATCTATCTATCTATCAATCAATCTATCTATCTATCTATCTATCTATCTATCTATCTGTCTGTCTGTCTGTCTGTCTGTCTGTCTGTCTGTCTGTCAGTTTTTTTCCTATACTATATGTTTTCACTTTTTCTCTGGCGACAGGTCTTTCTATCCAGTTCATCATACACAGGCCGCAGGCCGCAACCCCCCTCCACCCTCCCCTCCCGCCCATACCTCCCTCCCTCCCCTGAATCCCCCACCACCCCCTTTCTGTCAAAGCTGATTGTTTCCACGCCAACAGAGTGCTGGGGGCTAGTGCACTGTCACACTACATCAGGCAGGGTGAAGAAAGGGAGAGAAAGAAGAGAGGGGAGAGAGAGAGTCTGCTCTTCGGACTCATCACACAGAACTGGGGTAGATGTCCTACCAGGAACATCGCATCCAGCAGCTACTTTGTTGGTCTGTGCAAACGACTGCCCCCTCGCGTTCTAAATAGGCAAGTGCAGACCCATAGAGATACTCGTCATTGCTGTGTGATGGAGTGTCGCCCTCTACTGGATTCAAACTCCTTTCGTTTCAAGGCCACTTCTGGCCCCCTGCCATGTGCCAACGTCATAAACCATTTCTTAATATATAAGAAATATGATATAACCAAGCTGAAAAAAACATTTGATATTTGTCTGGTACTTCATCAAGGGATTTAGACTCGAATAGTATAAGTTCAAATAGCATGTATGATTTGAATGCACAAAAAACAAGGCATTCAAAGTTTGGATTCATGTTCGACTTGAGATGAAGTGCCAACAATTTCTTGCCTTTTAAATCTATTGTTGGGAGCTAATGAGCAGGTATCGCGAATATAACAGGGTCACAGTCAGACCTCCTCAGTGCCACTTGGCACCGAACTGGGGTGCCGCCCCAAGCCCAGCTGTGCACACCTATCCCCCCCCCTCACCCGCCTCGCCCGTGTTAATTTGGTAAGGGGGGGAAGTATCCTGTTACTAATTTACAAACGTTCTCTTAGCTCGCATAACCGACTGCATTAGCGACTCAGAGGAGAGGAGAGAGACGGTGGCGCGTCCCGCAGGCCTCCTGCACGCGCGTCTCCCCCGGGCTCGGCCCTCTTTTCGCGCCCAGCAGGGTCCTCGCCACACTCTTGCCTCGTGCCCCGTCGTGCTGGGGCGCCTATTATACAGTGTTGCTGAGACGAAGTGATGTGTTCTAACGAGAGAGAGAGAGAAAGATTATGGAATCGAGTTGAGTGTTTTTTCCATGAATAAACCAAGGTCTACAATATGTAACAATGAGGAAAAACTGAAGGGAATTGAAGCCTAAATGTTGCATTGTTTAGTACGTACAGTAAAACAAATGTGCTGCCTTCATAATTAGGCTACATCATGGCGATTTTCAATACACAAAAACGATTTGGTTCTTTCAATGTCTCCCGTTTAGCCGAAAACGCTTTTTTGGGGGGGAAACGCTTGCCGGTACACGGTTCTACAGCAAAGACAATACCAGGGTCAAAGTGTTATCCCACCCGCTTAGTCACATGATGCTCCACATATCCAGTTAACGCCAATAAACAACAGATCAATATGTTAATGTTCTCACACTTTTACTGTCATGCCTGCGTCCAAAAGGGGCGATAAGCTTAGAACATAAGCCTGCATGCGCGTATGGAGTTTCGGAGGAATAACCGAGGATTATCCCAAATTTGCCCCGGGGTTTGGCCACTATTGCGGGATCGGACCGGCGGCTGCTCACCGGGGCCGGATAGGACTGCGCGGGCCCCGGGGCCCAAACTGACAAAGTACCCCGGGGGACCTGGACCCTGCAGGACCAGCTCAACTCAGACCGCAGATTAGGGTGGCAAAGGCGGGTATCTCTGCACACACACACACACGCCGGCACAGGCACACACACACAAATAAACACACACACACACACACACACACACACACACACATAGACGTTCTCTTTCGGCCCGCAGGCGGTCAAGTCGTTGTAACCATTCTTGTAAGATGGATGCTGGTTCCTCACACGGCTATCACAGCCTCCACACACTCCACCGTGTGATAGAGCGATACAAACCATCTTTGTTCCACTGATAAAGAGCCAATTGTAAGTGGAAGGTCATATTCTCGAGGCTAAAATCCATCTATGTAACCTCAAATCTCTACAAATCCTAAATTAGTCCTGTTTGAACCCTCAATATATTCACAAGAGCTTCATAAATACACTGTGTCTTGTTCTTGTTCAATACGTTTGGAGAATAAACAAATGTGTTTGAAAACAGCCAAATTGAATTATGAATTAACTTAATCAAATGCACGTCAGCCAGTTTTTAATGCAATTTAATTTAACTTGATATGATTTACACATACAATTTATTCCAAGATATAAATCACCTATTTTTTTCTATTTCTACTTAACGTATATATTTTAGTTCACAAACATTTAACGTTGTATTCACTTTTTCTCATGACAAGTCAAATGGATAGACATAGGATAAGGCCTTTATATATCACATAATCACTATACATGGCTTTCTATAGAACCTTATACAAAAAGTATTATAGTCTTGATATAACTCTTATGTATATATTTTAATACTCTGTCTTATAAGGGGACTATTGTTTTCTCTCAAGAAAATGTTTCAGATCTATTTGGACGAGCATTGGGTAGGACAGCAATACAGCAAAATATAATTGTCTCCTTATCCTAAAGTATAGATTTGAAAGAAAAAAAAACATTTCAACACTTTACTTGGTATGGTTAGGTAGAAGGATCAATTATAACTTCACGCTACATCTGAGTTCAACCTCAGAGGATGCTTGGAGATTGTCTTATAATCAGGAAAGTCTGGGACACAACAAGGTAAGATCATATCCAATCAGAACTTTGCCTTGTTATCTCTCTGCAGTCATAGGCTGGCTTCTGTAGACCACTTCCTGGTTATGTCTCTCTAAGATTGGCTAGCGGTGGTGTTTGCTGCGGCCGAGGCGCCCATGCGCAGCAGTTCCTTCCTATGGGTGAGGATGACATCAAAGCTGGACTGCAGGCGGTTCTGCTGCTCCTGGACACGCCCCTGGAGGGTTCGGACCCAACGGATCAGTGCCAGGCGCCGGTACATGGTCAGCTGAACCTGGTGCTTCTCCATCTCCTGGGCCTTGAAGCGTTCGCGGTCCCTCAGGGTCCAGACCGCATCCAGCAGCTCCGGAAGCTCCCCGCCCGGGTCCGTGTCTGAGTCAGAGTCGCGCCCCCCCCTCTCCTCCTCCTCCTCCTCCTCCTCTTCATCATCAGGGAGGCTGGACCCCATCGCTGAGCCCGCCAGGTTCTTCCTACCCCACCTCCTCCCCTCAGCAGAGGGGGGGTCGGCGGTGCCTGGGGGGCAATCCATCCCCTGGAGGTCAGAGCGGGGTTCTCCCACGCCGATGCGGTCCCACCCCCCCATCAAAGCCCCCTCGCCGCCACTCTCCATGTTCAGGGAGGACAGGCTGCCGCTGGACCTGTAGCTGAACTCGAACTCTGAGCCACTGTCTCCCCACTCCTCCCCATCCTCCTCCCCGCCTCTCTCCTCCCCCTCCCCACCCTCCTCCAGCTCCACTCCCTCTTTCCTTTCTCCCTGGATGGCCCGTGGCTCTTTGTCCTTTTCATCATCACTTATTCTTCCTGTCTCCTCCTCCATCTTGCCTTCCTCTGCGCCATCCGGGGGGACCCTGCCATACCCGTCATCCCCGCTCTCGATCTCGGGCAGGGGCTCAAGGGGGCTCCAACAGGGCAGGCGGGAGAGGGGTGATAACAGGCCTGGCCCGTGATAGTGGATGCTGGGGGGAGGCAGAGGCGGGTCCCTGCCCAGCGGGCCGAGGCTCCGGGGTCGAACCTGGTTGCGGTTCTCGTCTCCCGTCAGGACCTCATCCTCTCGACCCAGGAAGTTGAAGTTGCCATCCTTTTCACCTTTCCTGTTACTTTGCTGCTGGCAGTTGCTAAGAAGACGCAGAGAGGAGGAACTACTGCCCCCGACTCCACCCCCCTGACCTCCATAGTTGGAGTTTGCAGGTCGATCCTGGTGAAGCATTCTGGGCTTGGACTGAGATTCACTGGATAAAGAGATCCAATAAGGGAGAAAGACAGGGAGAGAGAGAGCAGAAGAAGGTACATCAAACTGGGGAAAGAAGATCAAACGATCAGGTCTATTATGAATCCTTAAACATCCATGGAGGGGGAGACTTTCACTCTTTTTTTTAAACGTGTTTAATTTAAACCATTCTCCCTCCCTGTAATCTGGTAACTACGTGCTGGTCGGTGCCCTCCACTCATATTAACATCAAATGGTACCCTGTCTCCTCAGAATGGAAATTTTTCTAATCCTGACTTCGGGGTGCTGTCACTCATCCACGCGCGTGCACGTGGTGCTGAAGGACAGCGACGAACTCTCTCGGGGCCGCGCAAGAATGACTGCTGGAAATGTATTAACGGTCAATTGGTGCACGTCAAAAGTTGTACGGCAGCAAACATTAACAATGGGAGCAAATATGGTTATTTACGCTATTTTGATATAATGTAATCCTATATAGCCTACGGTAGCTTTGGTTGTTTGTGGAAGGGCTTTGGATCAATGAGTTTGCGCTATAATGCACGTGTATTCCGTATTTCCACAGCTAACAATAAAGATCCTAATGAAAGATCTCTCTAACATATACACCAAGGCATAGATTTCCAAATAACGTGTTAAAAAAGCGTTCGTGTGAGATATATGACATCGAACGATGATCATCTACGACGTTCGACACGGTTGCATGTCAGCCTAATCATATCATAATCACCAATATAGGATATGAACGGCCGAGCAATATTTGAGCAGAATCATAAACAAATCGAAACCCCGGAATGTGGTAAAAAGGTTGAAATACATAAAGCAATTTGATCATCCACTGCGCATTACGTAAGTCAGGCTCACCCCATATCCGCTTTCTTCTCTATGCCCTCTAATTCAAATAACACCAAGTCATCCTTGCATTTTATTCGCTGGCTGCCTAAATGATCTAGATGAAAACAATATGTGAATGGGATCGCAGACAATGACTCTTCGTCTTACCGTTGAAGTCAATATTCGGTGAAGAAACCCTATTCAGCGCCCTCCCTATTTCCCCCCCTCCTCCGGTCGACCCTCCTATGTGATGTTGATCTTCTGCAAAACCTCCCCTCTCTCTCCCTCTCCCCGCTCCCCCCATGCACTCTGCTGATGGACTAACCAGGCTGACTCACTTCCTAAAACGGGCAGGGACGGAAGAGCTGGAAACAGGCAGAGGTAAAAAAGGAACAATGAGCGTGAAGTAGTCTTGGCGTGTTTCATCCTAACTTTAAAGGGAAAAGCACATCACTAGACTGTAGGATTCCCCTGCCAAAGCACACATAAGGCCTATCAAGTTTCAAGTGAGACAGTTAAGTTCTTGCAATGGGAATGGGTTGCTTTAAGATGGCTGCTTATTAGGGTTAGTTTAGTTATGATAAAACTGTTGCTGTCTGTGTTACGGGTGGGAGGTGTGTGTGTGTGTGTGTCTGTAGAGGTATGGGGGGGGGGGGGCTACATCAGACAGACTTTACAAGTGTTACTCCCTCCACCCATCCCCCTGACATCCTAGTCGCTGGCGGCTGAAATGCGCACGTCCCCCCCTCGCCCCCCCCCCCCTTCTCTCCTTTCCACTTCAACAACACCCCCCCATTCAAGTGCCGCACCTCGAGGCTGTCTCCCCGCCTCCTCCTCCCCATCGTTCAATAGTAGCCTAAGCGCATGAAAAATACATCAAACACAGCGGCCGCCCGCGGCCCCGTCACATGCAAAAATCGTCTCCCATCTTCCAACCTCGAACAAGAACGGCGTTGAGGACATTGATGCGGAGCGCGATACCACAACGAGAAGGCGCACGCGCCAAAAAGCGCATTCACAGAGGTACCGGGACATGCACGCGGACAGTGTTCAGACTCCCATGGTCATCCACGTGGATCCCTAAGGGTAGTAAAGATGTGTGTACAGGCCTCTTGCAACTGAGAACCGCCCTCTTCTCGAAGACCCTAAAAAAAGAGCATGACTTACCTTGTGAATGAGACCTTGTTAGATTTTTACACAGCCTGCAGTGATGACCCACTTCTCTCAGTTCAGCTTCACATCTCCACCCCCCCCTGCACCAGGTCGAACTGTGACAGTGGCTGAGGGGCAGCTAACCCATGGCAAGACTGTCAAGCCACCATGCCCAGATGCAGAGCGGCATGGCGCTGGAAAGAAAAACTAAAGTGGACCTCAAGCCCTTCTCTCTCAGCCACAGTCAAATCAGCCCAGACATGCTGAAAAAAAACTTCTTATGCCGCTCTCTTTCTCTCCCACACACATTCTCCCTTTGGGTGTATTATAGAGAAGCACCAGAGTTCATGTATCCATGGTCAATTATTCTAGCCTTCCCTGGTTGGAATAGGAAAAAAACAGCATTTGTCCTCTAGATATTTTGTGGTCAGTCTATTGCCAAGATGCGTAACCTTCAAGCTTGCTTTCAAGTGCATGGGGGGGGGGGGGGGTGGGGTGAGGTTGGGGGGCGAGTGAATTGGGAGTTGTGGAATGTTATGATTGAATAAACAAAGCAAGGATTAAGTCAGTGTGTGTGTGCCTGAAGCTAGTGGAGGCTAACCATGGGGTACACTCCAGCCCTGGTCTCTGCCTCCTAATGAAGGCTAATGAGGCCTGGTGCCCCTGGTAACCCCAGGACCTGCTCCTAATCACCTCAGCTTAATGAGATGGGGAGCTAAAAGGGGTCATTACATATAACCCTAACGAGCCACTATTACTAGCCATTTATCAATGCATTAGTATAAACAGCAATTCGAAATTATAACCAAGGGTAGCACCAGGTAGCGGTCAGGAGATTGAAGTTTCACCCTGTGGAGCAATAAGAAGCATCCAGAACAGAACAGGCTCACACAGGTTGGTGGTCAATTCCAAGGGCGCTATAAACTAATGCTACAATAATTGGTCTTTAATAATGTGATCTGAGGACTACGGGCTTTAGTACCCACAGCCAAATCTCAGGGCTATTATTTCAACTCAGGGAAATAATACCAGCTTATTTTAAGGGAAGCTTATTAGAACCTTAACCATATTATTTTATTATTCTATGGAGGAAGAACCTGAAGGAACAAGGATAAATCTTATTAAGGCTGTAAATCTAACTCTGGATAAGGGAACTCAAATTCAACTCAAACTCAAATAAAATCCTTTAGGCTGATTTTGCCAATTATCCCTGATTCAAGATGAGAGCAGAATACTCTAGAATATTCTTTGTGGCCTTAAAAAAAATACAAAATATGAAATAAAATCTTAAAATACACTTTAATTTACAAATACATTCTAAATCCGTTATATATTGTATATACACACTGTATAAAAAAACTTCAACAATTCTATTTACATGATGAAACATGTCCTGGATGTGTATCAAATATTCAATCCGAGGTAAAAAAAAAAAAAAAAAAAAGTAAAAAAGTAAAAAAAAAAAAGTAAAAAAAATAAAACAATCCCATGACCCCTGGGAATGAACAGCCGATTTCAAACGCAACAGATACGACGAATGTATACACACTGGACATGTCTGTTTCAGACAGAATGTGTGTGTGGGGCAGTATACTAGCGTGTGAAAGATGATCCAGCAGTGTTTACTGGCACCTGTGAGTGTGTGTGTCACAGCAGAGCAGCTCAACGCTCCAGGAGGGAGAAGATACTCCTTGGAGCAGGTGTGTTCTGCTGCAGGGTTTCCCTGCAGGGACGCTTGGCTGCAGGGGTCATGTTCTCTACTGGCCCTCGCTTCTTTACCTGAGGGGACACACACACAACACACAGGTGAGACACTTCAAAACCACATGGTGGGGGGGTAATTTGGTTTTCTGATTTAAAGCTATAAATGCACTTACTAAACACGTTTTAACAATTTCCCTTATATTAGAGATAAATCAGAAGGACGATTCAGATTTCAGACGGGAAAAAAACAAAAGGGTGAATGGAGCAGCTGTTGTAATGGAGCCTGTGACAAAGACAAGACGCTGATCTGGATCTCTGGCACCACCTAGTGGCCTCTCAGCCTTCCGTCTCTGTGCTTGCAGTGGCATCACTGACACCCAACAGCTGGCACACACTGGGCTACAAAGCTACACTCACTTTACATCTGGAAACAATGCTGTTTCCACTAGAAGCCCAGTTCTCCATTGCTGGTCATCTAGCGTTTTTGTCTCCCAACAGATCTACGCACTTCTTATTTTCCTCATCTTCATTCAGGGACTAGAGCAGGGGTAGGGAACCCTGGTCCTCGATGTTTCCCTACTCTAGCACACCTGATTCTAATGAAGGGTCGTTATCAAGCTCTGTGGAAGCCTCATAATTAGAATAATCTAAAACCTTCAGGACTATGGCTCTCGAGGACTTGACTGGAGGTTGAGGGGACTGGCTGGGGAGCCTCACCTGTTTCTTGGGGCCGTCAGAGCTGGCCTCCTTCTCGGGGGACAGCGTCTGGAACAGGAAGCCCCTGGAGCTGCGGGGGGCCATGGGGTTCCCCTCGGAGATGGAAGCCAGTTTCTGGAGCACGGAGCGGGGCTGGCTGAGCAGAGAGCCCCTCCTCACCTGGGGTTGAGGGTGACCGTGTTAAGGTGACGCTGATCCTAACACGGTTCTTATCTAAGTGCCCAGGCCAGGCTTCACAGTCCCACAATTCATCTGGATGTGTTCTTGTGTTTGGCCATGGCTAACACAGTCATGGTCTAAGGAGGACCGTCTCCCACAGACCCATGACCCAGGTTAGTTCCAGCCTTGAAACGAGAAACACAACCGGAGAAAATCCCATCTCATTTCCGAGAAGGAGCTCTCGGCAGAACGAACGGAGGCCGTGTGAGCGGAATGTGGTGTGCGGTGTGAGAAGGGGCTACTGACCAGGGCGGGCTGGGAGGGTCTCTGGAAGGGGTTCCCCAGCAGAGCGGTCTTCTTCTGGGGTTGGGGCATGGCAGCCAGGTCTGGAACAGCATGGAGGAGGTTAGAGAGATGCTAGGGTGGCGTCCCTGTGGGGGGAATGCTACAGGTTCTACTGACGCTCACCTTTCTTCTGCAGGGTTTTGGCTGTCAGCTTCTTGGCCACCTTCATGAACTGGCTGTCCTCCTCTCCGATGTCCTCTTCCTCCTCCTCGTTGTCCTCCTCATCAGCATCAAAGGACGCCCTTCCTTTCTTGACCTTGGACTGTTACCGTGGACACGTAAGTGAGCGGTTCACCATTATGCTATGCACACAGACACACACACACACACAGACGCACACACACCTGCTCTCTCAGCCACTGCTCTCTCTCCACCCTCTCTTTCCTCCTCTGCAGCTCGGCCTGATCGACATCCTCCTCATCCTCCTCTTCCTCTCCATCTTCTCCCATCCCACTCAAGTCAAAGCCATCATCTGGAACGAGAGACACGAAAAAGCTCAGCATTCAGCTTTTTAACACGGCATGTCTGGAGCATGAACACACACACACACACACTAACCAATGTTTTTCCAGCGGAAGCGGCGCGCTCGGCCAGGCCCGTCTGAATGCAGGTCACCATCGGCAAGGTAACGCTCCTGGTAGAGCCGCAGGCGCCGTTTGTCATCGTCAAGAACGTGCTTCCTGTCGGGGGAGGAGCCAGAGAGGGGCTTAATGAATTTGTCTTAAATCACTTTAATTTGTACATACTCTATATATTCTGATTATACTGTACATACTGTGTATATTCTGAGTATACAATTACATTTATATTCTGTTGTAATAACTGTTTTGCACTTCTGGTTGGATTCTAACTGTATTTTGTTACCCTGTACTTGTACCTGTATAATGACAATAAAGTTCCATCTAATCTAATCTAATGTCTTGTGGGGGAGGAGCAACTCAGCAGCCCCTCCCATCCCACCAGCCTACCCCTCAACTCCACGATCCATACGGATCCAGAACTGGCCAGTGAATCCAGATGAACACGTGTCTAGCCTGAGTTCCGTACTCACATGTGGATCTTGTTGACCTGGTCCTGGAGCTCTTCATCGGAGGGCAGCTCATCCAGCAGCTCCTCTTCCTCATACTCGCTCCCTCCTTCCCCGTCCTCGGCGTCGCTCCCCACATCGCTCCCCGAAAGCTCTGCCTCGGACTCCACGAACTCCGCCATGCGACTGTGGAGAGGGGGGACAGCCAAGCGGCACCGCCATCTTTCAGCAACACGAAATCTTTCGCAGGATGCAGACGAATCAAACGCACGTATGAAAACTGAACTCCGGTGTCAACTCACATTTTCTTCTTTTTCGCTCGGCGAGGAGCGAACACGGCCTGCCTCTCTTCCTCCTCCACCTCGTCCTCCTCTTCCTCGCCTTTCTCCTCCTCGCTGTCCTCCTGAAAGGGAAACCTGGTTACCTGGTGTTCAAGGGAGTTCACCCCCCCACCCCAGTCCGGCCCCCCGTACCTGCTCACTCTGGCTCTCCATATCAGACAGCAGATGAAACTCACATTCCTCCTCTTCCTCCTCATCTTCCTCCACCACAGGCTTCTTGTCACTAAAAGAGGATATCAATATATATATATATATATATCAATCAATATCAATATACATATGTGTGTAAAAGATCCATGTGGGGAATATAGTTAAGACGGCCATGTTGGACACATCAGGGGCTGAACGGCATGCTGGGGGCCTGGGTTTGAGTACCTGTGCTCTGCTGCAAAGGTGAGCTTGGCAGGGCTGGAGACGGGTCGGAACGGAGACGCACCTGGACAAGGAGCAACATGTTTCAACACAACAACTTTCTGCCTATGTTACAGTACTCACACACACTAACACACACACACAAACACAAAAAAAGCACACACACTCTCCCTTTCTCTCACTCACTCACCTGGACTGGTAAACCTTCCAGAGCACAGCCCTAACAGTTGATCCATGTCTCTGTCCATCTCCTCGTCTCCTCCTCCTTCCCTCCTCTTCTCCGACTCTTCTCCCTCATCCTGAGAGGGGAAGGCTCCTGAACACAGGCCCAGGAGCTCACTCTCCTGGGAGGCCCCCAGCCCCGCGCCCCCACCGAACCCCCCGGAGCACAGGCCCAGTAGTTCGCCCATGTTGGCGTCCATGGCGTTCTCGTCCAGGCTGTCCAGCAGCAGCTGGCGCTTGTGGGAGCGCGGCGCCCCGTGTCGAGGCCCCACGTTCAGGAAGCCGTCGGCGTCCAGCAGCTGGGACTGGGTGTCGTCCTCCAGGCAGAAGCGGCCCGGGGGGCCCGACTCGCCGGGGGATGGGGGAGCGTACAGGTCCTGGGAGTCCTCCACAGGCAGGGAGAGGGAGGGCTCGGACAGCTTGCTTGAGCTCTGGAGGGAGTGGTGGTGGTGGGGTGGGGGCAGTGGTTAGTGGTTGAACCATTTAGACACTTCCTTTTGTTACAATGGCATATACGTATCCAGATGTAGGTGGGTTTAAACATTAACGTTTAGTCATTTAGCAGACACTCTTATCCAGAGCAAGAACAGAGACATTTCCCCTGAGGCAAGTAGGGTGAAGTGCCTTGCCTAGGGCCACAATGTCATTTTGGCGCGGCCGGGGGTTTAAACCAGGAATTTTCTGCCCCGATTCCCTTACCGCTCGGCCATCTGACTCCCCACTCACGTTTGTATCAGGCTGCTGGGATTGGCCGCCTGGGATTCTGCTCACCTTGGAGGCGGAGCCTAGGAAGCTGGGTCTGAAGAGGCACGGCGAAGGGGAGCGGAAGGTGGCGTAACCGGAGACGCCTCGAGCCGCGGCCCGGCTGATTGGCTGGTAGCACGGCAGCATGGAGCTGGCCAGCTCGAAGCTGCTGTTGTGGCTGTTGTCCTTGGCCAGAGAGTCGTCCTCCTCTGTCAGGGCGCACAGCACAGACGCACGTGAGAACGCCATCAAAGCGGAGATTTCATCAACACGGGTCATTTATTGAATCTGAGGGCGAGTTTGGGACATTCTACAAAAGGGTCAAAGTTCAGCTCCGGTGTACTGACCCGTCTTTGCGTCGCTCTCCTGACCTCCAGCCCCCGTCCTCTTCACACCATCCCTGGGGTCAGAGGACACACAGGTCAACATTAAGACATCCTCAGCTCATCACAGGCTTCTGTTCAGTTCTGTTCGGAACGTTCCAGATGCAAGACTTTCCTTTGAAAAGATGTGCAAGCGCTAAACCCTACAATTTACATCAGCTCTCTCACACACACAGAGACACACACACACACACACACACACAGAGACACACACACACACACACACACACACAGAGACACACACACACTCACCCGGTACGAGAGCAGGAGCTGCCAGCGAACAGCATGAGGGTTCCGTCCATGTTGAGCAGGTCGGGGGAAGGGGAGGGGCCTTTAGGTCCAGGGGAGGGGCTTCTCACAGCTCTAGTCCCGCCCTCTTCCTCCTCACGCCGCTGCCCCTCGTCCTCCCCGTCGTCCCCCGCTAGCAGCTCATCCACGCCCTGGGAACACGTGAAGGAAGGCATCAACCCACCGCCATACTGACATAGCCAACTGTAGTATTCATCTTTTAGTTCACTATACCTTAACCACCGAGCTACAGGAACTCAGAGGTTAGGGCTGCACTGTATTCTTTTTGGATTACCGTGCCTGGTAGATGAGATGCGCTTACTTTGCTACCTGGCTAGTAATAGTGAGGCAAGTAGGGTGAAGTGCCATGCCCAAGGACGCAACTTCATGTTGGCACGGCCAGGATTCGAACCAGGAACCTTCTGATTACTAATCCAACCGCTCAGCCACCTGACTCCCCTTCTGCTTTCTATACGCATGACTCCTAAATAAACGTGACACCCTGAAGGCCCTCCCTTACCTCTTCACCCTCAGACTCGGTCATCTCCTCCTCTTCCTCCTCCTCCTCCTCTTCACCGCAGTCCTCGTTGTCTAGGCGATGGAGGGCGGCTTTGCGAGCCCTCTCTTCCTGCCTTCTCACAGCCATGGCCTTCCACAGCCGGGACTGCAGATTCACCAGCTTCTCGCCTGCTCACACACACACACACACACACGCACGCACGCACACGCACACACGCAGGGGAGACTGTGTTTAGGAGAACAGTTCCATCTTACCACACCAGTCTAACATCATCCAATCATGGTAGCCTCTGGAAGTTAGCCGTGTACACCCCGTTAGATGAACACGGGAGGTACTTGGAGCCGAATCGAACGCACCCTTCCCAGCCTCCTCGTCCTCCTCTTTGATGGTGACGCTGACGGAATCCGAGCGCAGCTCCTCCTGGCCAGCGGGGGTGCTGTCTTTGCGGATCAGACCCACCTGCAGGGTGCGCTCTCCCTTAGGCCGCACCACAGGATGCACGTGGCGGAAATAGCGCTCCTTCAACGCCTCAACACCTGGAAGAGGACACATAGACGGACGACAGAGGAATACTGAATACTGGGAAATTTCCTGATCGTTTCAATCCTAATACTTCAATATAAAGGCTGTTCTCAGTCTTACCTGGGTTGACTGGATGGGGAAGCTCCAGCAAGTTAACAAAGGCCCCCTCGTCTGGGCACAGTTTGGGGATGGGTGGGGGGTCCAACCCCAGCTCTCTCAGCCTGGCCAGTTTGTCTTTCCTGGACCTGTGGTGACCTGGAGCTCCAGCCTCCACACTGGCAGCAGCAGCAGGCATGGCTTCATCCCCAGACCCGGTTTCCACCAGCCTGGCTGGGGAGCGAGACGCTTCCACCCGGCCTGGCTCTGGAAGCCCAGCCTCCGTCTCTACGGACTCAGGCTTGGTAGGATCCAGCTCGGATGTCTTGGGCATGTCCTCCACTTCTGGGACGGACGCCCTCGTCTCGGGCTGGTCTGTCCTGGGATGGTGTTCCTGCTGGGGGGAGGAGGTGGCAGAGGGCTGAGGTAGGGTCTGGACCTGGGAGAGGCCTGTGTTCTCCTCTCCAAGGGCATGTTGGGGCTCATTGGGTGGATTGGAAGGTGGAGGGGCGGGGGTGGCCTCCAGTATCATCTCCTGGTACTTGGCAGACCTGGGAAATACATAAGCCAGAGGTTAAAGTCGTAATCGTTTTGAACAGTTGACTGTGTACACTAGCAGTCTTTCATAGGGACCGGCTTGAGCGAGCGTCTGCTTACTTCAGCAGAGCCATGGCGGGTCCTTCAGGCCGGGCTCGCCTCTTGAAGAACTGGTCGAGGCTCTTGGGCTCAGGCAGGTGGTAGGGCAGTCCCAGGGACGATTCTGCCAGGAAGGAAGGCATAGACAACTGTCACACACAGCTAAAAACAGGACAGGGTTCATTATGTACAATATAGGGGTTTGTGATATAGCAACGCTGCACTCTAAACAGGACCCCAGTCTTCTAATAATGGAGGGTGTCACGGAGGGTGAAGTGCCCTGCCCAAGGACACAATGTCATGTTGGCACAGCCAGGGTTCGAACCAGGTACCTTCAGATTACTAGCGCTGACACCCTCATCGCTCAGCCACCTGACCCTCCCTGAGATGACTAACCTCTGACTAGCCGCTGAGTCTCACTGTGGAGCTGCTTCATGGCCTCCCTGCTGGCTTTGGCTGCCTTTCTCTCCTGAGAATCAAACAAGAGGACAGCGTTAGCTTTCAGTCAGAGGTTTACATTCATCTGGATATGCAGTAAGAAAAAAAAGGACAAGTCAATTTAAGATCCAGGTCGGCCGTACTATTCTCTGCGGTTTGGTTTCATCCTTTTCCTCCCCGCTCTCCGAGTCGTCATCCGCAAGCGCTTCCTGAGGAAAGGTCATAAGGTTCCCATGTAAAAACCACCACGCTTCCTTCCCTACTAGACAACATCTTGACCTCCACACTGCTGCTCACCTTGTGCTGCTTAACCTTGTGCTTCACCGCTGCTCTGATGGCGTCCAGAGACTCCTCCTCCTCCTCTTCCTCCAGCCCCGCGTCAAACAGCTCGGAGTCGCCAAGGAGACAGCCGCTGTCGTTCAGCACCCGGGGCATGGGGGCCTCCTGCACACACGAGGGGAGTCCGCACAAACGTTACAAAGCTGCTTCTGTAACCCCTGTAACCAGGTCCACTCGCAGGCGTTGAACCAGGGAGTCCAGCATGGGAGAAGGACGCTCTGACAAGGAGGCTAAAGGCTGGAACCTCTAGCGTCACTCGCTAGAGCGTCCTTTGAGATCAGAGGAGTGAGGTTCACTCGCGCAGCGACTACTAGCTGGCACCTGTTCCAATTCATCGGTGGAACTCAAGAAATATGTTGAATCACAAACCACTGAGTTGGTGTTGAACCATTTCTTTTCCCAGCGTGTTAGACTTCTGCCTCACCTCAGTGTTCTCCCGTCTCTCCAGAAGCTCTGCAGCCTTGCTCCGCTTGTCTTTCTTGGCTTTGTGTCGCTGACTCTTCTCCCTCTTCTTCCCCTTCTTGGTCAACGGCCTCTTCGCCGTCTCCTCCTTCCTCTCCTTTTCCGCTTCGCTCTCGTCACTGTCCACGGGGGCCCGCGATATCCTCCTGCTCTTCGCCTCTCCTTTCTTTCCCCTTCTGGTCTCCTCCTCCTCAGGATGCACCTCATCTCCGCTGGATGCCGATAGGATGAGAGCGTCGACCATCCCGGCTCCGGGCTCCTCCACCTCCTCGCTGTCACTGTCTCTCAGAGCCTTCCGGCAGTGAGGCCGGCGTTTTATGGTGACCTCGTCATCTGAATCTGAGAAACATGCGATTGGGAAATGGTATACACATGTAGTGACGTCTGTAATAAGGTCATACCAATAACAAATCACAGAGAGATTCCATTAGGTTAGCCAGCAGTGGACTTGCACACCATTATATATTCAGTAAACAAACAATAAAAGTCCTGCATTGACAGTCAACTAGAGTTTAAAAACATAATTGGCATATCAATAAGTGACTGTCTTGCCCTGTGCCTTCACCTTGGAGAGCACTGATATTGTCAGTCAGTCCTTCCACCATCATCTCCTCCACTGGTGAGCCCATTCCACTGTCCGAGTCAATCTCAGTGACTGGGGCTGCCACTGGTAGATCCACTGCCTGATGAGGGGTGGGGGGAACAAGTATTTCAATGGATCATCAGGAGGATAATTATGTTTAGGTACTGATAACCTATTACAAGGCTGCTATTGTTTGGAAGGAGGAGACAAAACAGACAACAACTAGAATCAAGAATCAGCTTGTTTAAACTAAGGCTTGTTTGGTGAGTTAACCAGCTTTGAAGCAGTATGCATTACTGATTGCTACTAAAACAGCAGTTGCTTGTTATGTGTTTGGTCAGCTGCTGGTCTAGGGAGCCAAATGGTGGCGCCTACACACAATGAACTTTGTTAGCTAGCTGGCTGGCTAGCTCAGCACTCCAAAACCAAGGCTCTTAAATACTTGAAAGTTTACCAACCTGCGGTATGTTAATGAAGTTGAAAGTTGAAGTTAATCTAGATAAGAAGTCAGTCTATTTAACACGTCACTGTGGTTAAATACGACCTAAAGGACCAGTTCAATCAGCAAGCAGCTGGAGCATTCAAACCATGCCTGGGCTCCCGCCTGTTCTACCCCAACACTAAGGCAGGTTCACTGGCTAGTTCAATCCACATTACACGATACTGATTATGGAAGATATTGTTGCAGAATGTTTAATTAAAAACATGCACTAATTAACCGACATGCACGTACATTAACTTTGATTAGCCAAGCAAGCACAACTTACAGGTTGGGAGACCAGACTCATCTTCGACCGCCTGATTTGAACACGCACACCGAAACCTTAAAACCGTGAGGCAAGTGTTGTCTTTCTTAAATGTTCCCAAACATAACATCCGTAAAACCTTCTCTTATGGGAATATTTATCTATATTAAAATAACTATCGACGACTTTATTTGACTCCCGCTCCTTCGAAACTGTGTCAGACGAACACAGAAAGGAATTTTTGATCCTTCGCGCGCTGACACAGATGGGACATCCTTCCAAACGTCAGTCAGTTCAGTTCTGGATTCCTATTGGATGAGAAAGCGAAATAGGATCCGCCTTGTAATGTCGTAGCAGCATTTGATTGGTCTATTCACATGACACACGAAAGACAACAAGGGCTTTCGATACATTTTCATTCAGAAAACGTTTATTTTGTGTGTGTGAATTTTCAAATACCATCCCCAGATGGCAGGCATTGTTTCAATTGCTTAAAATGTCAACATAAAAAATGTGGTATAAAAACTAAAATGTTATCACGTTTTTTCAACATCTGTCAGCACTACCGCTGCTGCAGAGGAAAGTAATTGTTAAGTGGATAGGCGCATGTATTTGCATGTATGCGTGGGAATGCAATACAAAATGTAAAATGTATAAATACCCTATCTAAAACCCGTTGATTTTATATAAAAACAAAGTAGCGGTAGATCTTTAATTGGCTGATACTACTGAAAAGTCACAGACCGCCATTTTCAACGACATCAATATAACATAGGTCGAAATGATAGGATTTCTTTTCTGTTCAGTGTCTTTGTCAGATGGGAGAGTCAAGGAGGTAGGATGAGTGCATTTTGGCACCGCTGTCACGTCTGATTACGCAGGCGCAACGAAATTAAAGGTGTAGTCTCCCATTTATGCCGCAAACGTTTACAATCTGCCCATCAACTCACAATACAATAAAATGACAATTAAACAGAAATACATTTGTTTGCATTCTTTTTTTCACATATTGCCAAACCATTCTGTATGCATTACACTTACAGCGTGTGAAAAATACTATTGTTTATGTTTCCAACATGGTAACTTCGTGCACCAATTATCCTAATACACAGACGTGCACTTACTTAACCTACGAATTATTTGCGATTATTGCACCGCGTTTCGATTTATGGAAGTCTGGCAGAACTTGAGCATTGAAATCACGCTGCTCTGTCACTTTAATGGCACCTCCCCGCGCATGCGCACTTACAAATCCCCCTGGATCTGCCCTTAAATCACTCAGAAGACGCGACATCCTCAAGAACAGCCGCACAGAGCGAAGCATCTTATTCCGTTTCTTAAATTAGCCCCTCTAAGCTTCGCGATACCGCCCCCAATTTCAGTGTCGGTACGGAGCCGCCAGGCCGGGACAGAGACGGAGAGAGAGCCCTCGGCCATGGAAGCGCTCGGACCCGGTAAGAGGATGATGAACAGGCCGTGTTTGGGAGCGTGTCTGCTGGGGGAGAACCTGGAGAACCTGCTAGGCCTCGACCAAACACTGAAAAACAAACCATTCTGATCAGGCCCCGGGTCCGATTGACACATTAATACCATTAAGACATGATTGTGTCTGGATTTGTACCGTGTAATACGAGTGTGATGCGCGGAGAACACATTTTAGAGGCATCAGATGGGTTGATTTTGTGCAGTTTGGTTGTCGTTCTGCTGGGTTGGACGGCTGCATTGTGTGTGTGCGTGTGTGTGTGGGGGGGGGATTTAACCAGGCTCTTCCGTGTCGTGTGTTTACGCAGATCCCGTCTGTTTGAACCCCGCTACAGGGGAGGGGTTTTCGGGTATCAGAAAAAGCTATATTTCTTATTGAATCAGCTCCGGAGATACGAATAATCAAGTCGCGTAGCTCGTAAAACGGATCTAAAATGAAATAACGTGGAAGTGTTGCAGCCGCTAACGCAGCAAGCTAACAGATCTGCGGACATTAGGAGAGGGGGGGAGCCGCAGTAACCTCACATTGAAATGTATTTTATTTATTTTGGGGGGGACGACAGAAAACGACGATGTTTTGATCGAACACCCAAACATTTCAGTTTCCCGTGTTAACCTGGTCTTGTTTCCCCCCAACACGGAGCTCCGCCTGCGGGGTTCAGTTGATTTCTATATCGACCGATCTGCGTCCATCCGCACTCTATATAACGACCGAAAAGCATGAAAAATGAACACGTAGTCGAACACACACCGATGTTTTACATGTAACAGCTCTGAATCTGAGCTTTTGCTGGAAAAAAACGAGGGACACACTTGGCTGATTGTAAATAACCTGCGCTGCGAATTGCGTTGGATTTCGCGTTGGAAGTGTATTATACTGAATATCCGTACAAAGAGAAGGTGATTGGGTTTATGATATATTCTAATCCATGTGATTTTACTAATGATCGTTACCCAGTATCATCTCTCGATATCAAATTTGATTTAATCTCCCATTCCCTTTCTTAAAGTTGTACATCTGAAATCATGCCATTGAACTACAGCAGCCAATAGCAGTGCTCTCTTTCCCCCTCCAACAGACAGAAAACAAACTTGACCTTATAGCACAAGTTTAGGTGAAATCCACATCTCTCAACTGCTGCAGGGTTTTACACCAGTTCATATATTACTTGTGTGTTAATGTGGATTAAGCATCTGATCAATGAGTACAAGATATAATGTATTGTGGCAACCAGCAGAATGGGCCACAGCTGTGTGCATCACAACCTCAGATCCTCTACCAATTGAGTGCACTTCCGCTTGAAGTCAAATGTTTTCTTTGACAATAACTAGTCTAATTTGCGACTGAATCGGACAAAGCCAATTTCAACAACCTAAAATAGGTTTTTGGTAAACATCCATGCAGCAGCCTGTGAACTACAACAGGTTTGAACAGCCAAATCCCTGTGGCCATTTCTCACCAAACCGATTGAAAATAGTCAACGTGGAGTTTCCCTCTGGGCGACCAATGTATTTTGTCCATTTGAGGCGTCTAGTTCATTTGTAACGTTCTTCGGTCTTCTTTAATACCTCACAAAGATGTTTTGGTAGAAAAATAAAAATGGGTTTTATGTTATGTCATGTAGGGGAATGGACACAGCCCATTTCAGAAGAACAAGAGGGTGAGTAGCCAGTGGGTCAATGGGGCCACAGGTGACCTGGGTGGGGTTGTATTTTAACTTTTTAACCTCAAGTTTAGGGGTGCCAGTCACCCACCCTAGACCCCTCTCAGTGGGGGTTCGAGAGGAGGAGGGGGACGTGCTGGTCTGTGTGAAAGGGAGGGGTTCTTGCATTCCACATGGTGACACGCACACTTGCACTCTTCTCCCTATCTCTGTCTGCGTCTCTCCACTCAGTCGCTCAGCACCTTACCAGTGGAGCAGCTGAGGGAGCTATATTTAACCCTCCCCACTCTGTTTTTGGTGAAAGTGGGGGGACCAAATCTCACGGGGCTCCTTGTGAGTCGAGTCTCACGAAGCCAACGTGAACCTGGCACATGTAAACACTGGGGGTGGGGTGGGGGTGGGGGTCCCCGGGGCTGTTGGCGGAGGTCCTGTCACTGGGCTTCACAGGGGTTGAGAACAAGGGGGTGGTGGGCTTGTCGAGGGGTGGACGAGGGCAAGCGAGGAGCATGTTTTTAAGGAGCAGGGAGGGTCCCCGCTTGTCCTTCTTTTGCACGTTGTTTGCCAACTGGAGCGTGTTGGTTCATCGGGTTCAGGACCCCCGCAGCCCCCTTGTCAGTTGACAAAAGCAGTTCGCATCCCCCTCCCTCCGTGCCTCTGTCCATCATTCACCCTGTCACCAGGAAGCCTCTCGGACTTCCCTCTCTTAATTTCTACAATACTTTTGCACAACAAAATAAAAGTGCCAGGGTGCTTTTGAGTGTGTAATTGAAATCTATATTTTGCGAATGTTCCTGTAAGCTTTAAGTGTGTGTGTGTGTGTGTGTAATGGTAATCCCAGTGTCCCTCTCTGCCCCCCCCCCCCCCCCCCCCTCCCCTCACTTTATGGTGTCCTGCTGCTGTCTGTCTCCTCCATGCTGGCCTTTGTCTGGGTGCACCCCAATATGCTAGTGGGTGGAGTCAGGGGTGGAGAGGCGGGTAATTGAAGTTGATCGTTTTGTTTGCCCCCCCTTGACCCTTTTGTGGGTCATCGGGCTAAATGATGGAGGCCTCGAAATGCACGCGGGAACGTGCTACAGTGTGATTGGACAGAGAACCATCAGATATGTTAGGACTAAAATCGTTTATCCTCATCTAGCTTAAAAGAATAAAAAAAATAAACAATTGACACACCGCCAATATTATTCCAGTTTTTTCTCCTCTCTTGTTGCCTACACTTAACTAATGTTTGTGTCTGTTGCAGGCCCCCCTGCCCCCACCTCCCTCTTCCAGCCTCCCCGCCGACCCGGCATGGGTACGGTGGGGAAGCCCATCCGCCTCCTGGCCAACCACTTCCAGGTGCAGATTCCCAAGATTGATGTCTACCACTACGATATCGACATCAAGCCTGAGAAGCGCCCTCGGAGGGTCAACCGGTAGGACGCCCGCTTGTCTGGCAGGAAGTCGCTTGTTGAAAGGCTACCGTTTCCCCAAAGTGTCTCACCAGTGCTTCTCTGGGGGCGTTCGCAGGGAGGTGGTGGACACCATGGTACGGCACTTCAAGATGCAGATCTTTGGAGACCGCCAGCCGGGCTATGATGGGAAGAGGAACATGTACACGGCTCACCCCCTGCCCATAGGGAGAGACAGGGTGAGCACACACAAACACACACACTGTGAACTCAACGCTACGGCAACACGAGGAGCCATTTTCACCCTTGAAACCCTGTGCTAATTCAGGGAAGCTAGTTTTGTATGGGCGGAACAGCTTTTGAGGCGTGGAGTAAATTTATTTTGTCGAGTTAAAAATTTCGTTCTATTCTAAATATCTCCAAGGAAAAACAAAAATATTCTGACATTAAGATGTCCTATCCCTCCCTCCGTCCCTCCAGGTGGACCTGGAAGTGACCCTCCCTGGGGAGGGGAAGGACCAGACGTTCAAGGTGTCTCTGCAGTGGGTGTCGGTGGTGAGCCTGCAGCTGCTCCTGGACGCCCTGTCTGGACACCTGAACGAGGTCCCCGAGGACTCCGTCCAGGCCCTGGATGTCATCACACGCCATCTGCCTTCCATGAGGTACGGATGCACGTCCCCCTGCGGTTTCACAGGACGAACTTCTCCATTTAACGCTTGCTAGCTGGAGGACACGGTCCCTAAGCATTAATGTGACCCCTCAAACGCAAGGTGTCCCTCTTACCGTCTGGCTTCCCTATGCAGAAAAAAAAGATTAAATGCAATAATGGAGCTTTTAAACCAGGGGTGGGCAATTCCGGTCCTCGAGGGCCGCTGTCCTGAAGATTTTAGATGTTTCCCTGCTCTAGCACACCTGATTCTAATGAAGGGTCATTATCAGGCTTCCACAGAGCTTGGTAACAACCCGTTCATTAGAATCAGGTGTGCCAGAGCAGGGAAACATCTAAAATCTTCAGGACGGCGACCCTCGAGGACCGGAATTGCCCACCCCTGTTCTAAACTGTCCTGAAGCCGGCATCGGAGAGCAAACCAGCAGTGTGTTGCTCACACAAACACCAGGAGGGTTAGCATAGTTTCCAACGGACAGTACTGCCTCAGAAAGACCTGGATCGTTAATTGGATCAGGCCCAGAAGTTGTAGTCCAGGTGCCAGCGATGTATCGAGGGAGTTCCCCTCGGTTTGTTTGGGACCCTGCTCTGTGAGGTGGCGTTGTCTAACCAGCATCCCTGGCACCTGTGTGTGTGTGTGTGTGTGGGGCCCCATCCTCCAGGTACACCCCAGTGGGACGCTCCTTCTTTTCCCCCCCAGAGGGCTACTACCACCCCCTGGGCGGAGGCCGGGAGGTGTGGTTTGGCTTCCACCAGTCAGTCCGTCCTGCCATGTGGAACATGATGCTCAACATCGATGGTAAGCTAAGCACGCGTGGGTTGGTGTGGTTAAAAGATAAGATCATTTATTTTTCCCGCAGTGGGGAAATTGCAGTTTCAGCAGCAGGATACAGTACAGCACTCAGAGTAGCAGTTCAAATATAAAAATACAAAGTACAAGATACGGGGAATCCTATCAAATATGGAGATAAGGATCTAAGAGTATGAAATAGCAATATTGTATATAAGTGAGTGAGATTTAATTGAGGTGGCTCCTGCCATGAATAAGTGGTGAGTGACATACAGTTATTGCACGTAATAATTAAAAACAGTCAAGAATATAATGGGTTTGGTGAATTTCCACAGCCATTTATAACGTGTGCGAGTGTATGCTTGCTAACGATTGGCTGACGTATGCTCCTCCTCCTCCTCTCCAGTTTCAGCCACAGCGTTTTACCGAGCCCAGCCAGTCATCGAGTTCATGTGCGAAGTCCTGGACATCCAAAACATCAACGAGCAGACCAAGCCACTCACCGACTCCCAACGCGTCAAGTTCACCAAGGAGATCCGAGGTGGGTGGGGACCTGCAGGTCAGACCAATGTTTATGCAATGTTTCTACACACACACATACACATGCTCACACACACACACAAACACACTCAACTTACTGGAGGATGGATTGTCAGTGATGTTAATGCTGCATGGTCACGGCAATTTTCCTGCTTAAGATGTTTTTGTTTCACGTCTGTGACCGTACCCCCATGTCGTTGACAACCCTCTTTGTGAAATCTGTTTCTGTTGGTGTGTGTGTGTGCGCACGCACGCGTGCGAGCAGGTTTGAAAGTAGAGGTCACGCACTGTGGCCAGATGAAGAGGAAATACCGTGTTTGCAATGTGACCCGTCGCCCCGCCAGCCATCAAACGTAAGTCCTCTCTCGAACCTCGGTCCCCCTCGAGATTCCGGAATATTAAACCTGGCAGCCCCAAAATGGAAATAAATACCTCTTGTAGAAGAAATCCACAAGTAGTAACAAGTACTGCAGGTTTGTCTGTTGAAGATTGCGGCCTTATCGATGTCGTCGGGTATTTTGGGGTTGACCGGATTGTCCCCCCCCCCATGCAGGTTTCCCCTTCAGCTAGAGAACGGCCAAGCCATGGAATGCACCGTAGCGCAGTACTTCAAGCAGAAGTACAGCCTGCAGCTCAAGTACCCCCACCTACCCTGTCTGCAAGTAGGACAGGAACAGAAGCACACTTATCTGCCCCTGGAGGTGAGAGGGGAGGGGGGGGGGGCGGGGCAGGGACACACGCATACACTTAGCACATCAAAACATAGACACGCTCATACATGCACAAGACCGCAACAGGAAGTCAGGTGGCTGAGGCGGTTAGGGCATCAGGCTAGTAATCAGAATGTTGCCGGTTCGATTTGCCGGTGCCAAATTACGTTGTGTCCTTGGGCAAGGCGCTTCACCCTACCTGCCTCAGGGGGGAATGTCCCTGTACTTGCTGTAAATCGCTCTGGATAAGAGTGCCTTCCAAGTCATCTAACATCCCAGAATGCAAGAAGAATGCAACATGCTTCGTTTCTATCATATCTTAACACGTGTGGAAAGGTGTCCTTGTTATGAGTGTTGTGGCACATCAGTCATGCGGCGTCCCTTTCCTCCAGGTTTGTAATATCGTGGCAGGGCAGCGCTGCATCAAGAAACTAACAGACAACCAGACCTCCACCATGATCAAAGCCACCGCTCGCTCCGCCCCCGACCGGCAGGAAGAGATCAGCCGACTGGTGAGTCCCACAGCTCTCTGAGAGAAACGGTGTGGAACCGCAACTGAGGTCGAAAAAGAGCCGTTCAAGATCCCTCGTGTTAAGCACGTTCTACAAATGAACCTTCTACGATGCCCTCAACCTAAAAAAAAGACAGACAAAAAACGAATAATAATAATAATAATTCTGAGGCGATAATTCTAACCCTCATTTTCCCTGCTCCTCTTCTTGTCCCTCAGGTCAAAAGCAACAGCATGGTGGGCGGTCCGGACCCCTACCTGAAGGAGTTTGGCATCGTGGTTCACAACGACATGACCGAGGTCACCGGCCGCGTGCTCCCAGCGCCCATGCTGCAGTATGGGGGCCGGGTGAGTACCGACACTGGAAGGGACTGTGGCAGGGTGAGTACCAGAGGGGCGGGGTAGCTAGGGAAGCTGTGTGTGTGTGTGTGTGTGTGTGTGTATTAGTGGTCTGGTTTTAACCCTGAGAGCCTTTCTACAATGCGTTCAGTACTCTTGTTTTAGTAGTTTCAAATCGATTAACCTTCGTTGTTTTTTTTTACGAATACAGTAAAGTAGAGAAGTACACGTTGAACGATTCAACCCCTTAAATGCTAAATCATCTCCTAGCTAGCTCTAATCCCTCTCTACATTAGGACCTGTGTCCTCCAGCCTTCTTAACCTAGGACTGTATTAGCAACAATCTGGTATGTTTTCAAATTCAATTAAACAGACCTCATCCCAGATTAGCAGTCTTAATCTGAGACGCGTGATCAATACAGGCCCGAAGGTGATTGGATAGACCGAGGAAAATCCCATCTGATCTATGCGTAGGTGAGGCTGGGAAGCCAAGCTGAGCTTCCAGCCCAGGGATAGGCTCTCACTCCTGGGTTAGGGGCTGGGGGATCACTGGGGGTCTTACCATGTTCTCAGGAAAGGCTAAAGATGAGCGCTCCAGCTAACCAGAGGATTAGATTCTGTCACCTCAGTATATACGTACACATCAGTGACATCAGTATACGTAAGCACCCTGCAGAAAGCTTACTGAACTTTTATCTGATATCAGGTATATCTTGATTGTCTGTTGCATGCTGGGAAGTGGAGTATTGTTGTTGTCCTCTGAAATGGTGATGATCATTTGGTGACCTGGGGGCTGTGTTTGAAGGAGAAAAGCAGCTGACAATTTGTTATTAAATACATGATGTACAATGTCCGATATGCCATTCTGCACTGTGTCCATGCTGTCTATCACATAAACGTACACGTGATTATCTTTTAATATATCGACAAAGGCCATATTCTTCAAGAGTAATGTTTATTGCCACCATAACAATGTCACAGATTGTCACAAAGTGGCCTTTGAAGATTGAAATAATCATGTGTTCTTCCTCATAATGATGTGATACGGATGTCTTGGAATGTACAAGGAGGATGTGTGTGTGTTTGTGGTACTATCTGCTGTGTCGGCTGGTCAAACCGGGGGGTTCACTAAGAGTGTAGGGCCTCTCTCCGCAGAACAAGACCGTGGCCACGCCCAACCAGGGCGTGTGGGACATGAGGGGGAAGCAGTTCTACGCCGGCATCGAGATCAAGGTGTGGGCTGTGGCCTGCTTCGCCCCGCAGAAACAGTGCAGAGAAGACCTGCTGAAGTGAGGCTCCCCAACCTGGCGCTCCATGTCTATGTCTCTCGCTCTCACTTTCTCTCTCTGTCTATGTCTCTCGCTCTCACTCTCACTTTCTCTCTCTGTCTATGTCTCTCGCTCTCTCTCTCTCGGTCTCTATGTCTCCTGCTCTCACTCTCTCACGCACACTTTCTCTCTCTCTCTCTCAATGGTGACTTGATCTCCAGATGTTGATGGCTGGGGAAAAGCTTCTTAAGGTTTCTCTTAACTCCCCACCCCTCTCTCCCTCTCTCTCTCCCCCCCCAAGGAGTTTCACCGACCAGCTGCGGAAGATCTCCAAGGACGCTGGCATGCCCATCCAAGGCCAGCCCTGCTTCTGCAAGTACGCCCAGGGAGCGGACAGCGTGGAGCCCATGTTCAAACACCTCAAGATGTCCTACGTTGGCCTGCAGCTCATTGTGGTCATCCTGCCCGGCAAAACGCCCGTCTACGGTAAGACCAACGTTCGTTTCTGCTCGGCTTTCATCCGTTTACATTGTCGTGGCTTTAAGATACTTGGTGAAGAATTTTGGCTGCGTACTTCAGCTCGAGTGAACGATCACCTAATTTCATCAGAATAAATCAATCTTGCCCCCCTTCTGTGTATTTCTTTTCTCCAGCGGAGGTGAAGCGCGTAGGAGACACCTTGCTGGGCATGGCCACCCAGTGCGTCCAGGTGAAGAACGTGGTGAAGACCTCCCCCCAGACCCTCTCCAACCTCTGCCTCAAGATCAACGCCAAACTGGGGGGCATCAACAACGTCCTCGTTCCCCATCAGAGGTGAGGAGGTGGCCGGCTGGCGGTTCTTTGGTCTAGGTGTATGGATCTTGAAGTAAGGGGCTAAGGTTTACAGTTTTTTTCTTTTCTTTCCACCTTCTCACATCACCCCCCACCCCACCAGGCCCTCCGTGTTCCAGCAGCCCGTCATCTTCCTGGGCGCCGACGTTACCCACCCCCCGGCGGGCGACGGGAAGAAGCCGTCCATCGCAGCGGTGGTGGGCAGCATGGATGGCCATCCCAGCCGCTACTGTGCCACCGTGCGGGTGCAAACCTCCCGCCAGGACCTGTCCCAGGAGCAGCTGTACAGTCAAGAGGTAGGCTGATTGGTTAATTGCTTCATTGCTTAACGATCTGATTGTCTTAGGAGTTAATTGGTAGAATTTGCATTTTGTTTGTGTGTGTGTGTGTGTGTGTGACCTTCTCTGTGTCCATACCAGGTGATCCAGGACCTGACCAACATGGTGAGAGAGCTTCTGATTCAGTTCTACAAGTCCACCCGCTTCAAGCCCACACGCATCATTTACTACCGGGGTGGAGTGTCAGAGGGCCAGATGAAACAGGTGGGTCAGCAGCAGCAGTTTCAGTCGAACTGATCCCCGACCTCATTGGCTGAGCATGCGGCGAACACTGAACTGTGATTGGTCACCTGTGTCCAGGTGGCGTGGCCAGAGCTGATAGCCATCAGGAAGGCGTGCATCAGTCTGGAGGAAGACTACAGACCGGGCATCACCTACATCGTGGTGCAGAAACGCCACCACACCCGCCTCTTCTGCTCCGACAAGGCTGAGAGAGTGAGTACTGCCTTCCCATCGCTCTCTAGGTCAGGGCCCCCCCAACCCTGGTCCACAAGTTCCACTGTCCTGAATGTACTAGATGTTTCCCCCTTTCCACACATCTGATTCAGATTAAGGGTCATTATCAAGCTTCTGCTGAGCTTCATAATGACCTATTCATTTGAATCAGATGTGTTGGAGCAGGGAAACGTCTAAAACATGCAGGACAGTGGGGCCCTGAGGACCGGGATTGGGGGGGACCCCTGACCCTGGTGACCCCTGACCGAGGCTCGAGGCGTTTCTGCGGTTAGAGCAGGTCTGAAACATCTGTCGCCCCCTGCAGGTGGGCAAGAGTGGCAACGTTCCGGCCGGCACCACAGTGGACAGCACCATCACACACCCCTCCGAGTTTGACTTCTACCTGTGCAGCCATGCTGGGATCCAGGTGAGAGCACAACACACACACACACACACACACACAATGTGTGTGGGTCCATGTACACCAGGTTACAGATGACTGATTTCAGTCATGAAATTGAAATATTCCCCCCCACCCCCATCACCACGCAGGGCACCAGTCGCCCCTCCCACTACCACGTCCTGTGGGACGACAACTGCTTCACCGCGGACGAGCTCCAGCTGCTCACCTACCAGCTGTGCCACACCTACGTCCGCTGCACGCGCTCCGTGTCCATCCCTGCCCCGGCCTACTACGCCCGCCTGGTAGCCTTCCGCGCCCGCTACCACCTGGTGGACAAAGACCACGACAGGTAAGAGGCCTTAAGATGAGGTTCTGAGGGAACGTCTTCACCACCCCTCCCCCCCCCCCTCCCCCCCCTTCCCTCAACACATGGGAATGGCATGTTACCCCTAGGCTGTGTATCTTGGGTAGGGTTGTTCATTTCAGTGTCTGTTTCTTGGTTCAGTTCAGTTAAAGTTTATTGTCTCCCAAGGAGGAAACTTGTCTTGCAGTAGGTAAAAACATACAGATAGCACAACAGTTAAAAGGCACATCCACATACACATAACACAGACTGGTTAAAAACACTGTTACACTAAAACTCATCTAAAACTTGCAAGAATTGTTGGTGACTGAGTTTAAACCCTCTCTCTTTCTCTCTTTTCCCACCCCCCAGTGCGGAGGGCAGTCATGTGTCAGGACAGAGTAACGGCCGGGACCCCCAGGCTCTGGCCAAGGCTGTCCAGATTCACTATGACACCCAGCACACCATGTACTTCGCTTGAACCGCACCAGCAGGGACAGCGCAACTTCCTCTCTCTCCTCTCTCTCTTTTTTTTGCCAGTCTCTCTCTCTCTCTCCTCTTTCTTGCGTCTCGATCTGCACCTGAGCGACTAGAAGCCAGTGGAATTCAGCCTCATTGTCCTCCCCATTTCCCCCCCCCAGGGGGGTGGGAACCAAACAACGATTGGCGTTCCCACAATCAAGTCGCCTTTTACCAGCAAAAGCAGGCAGCACGGGGACCCCCCCCTTGGGTCTCCATTGCGTAGAGTCAAATCCCACACACGTACCACCGTTGAGCCATTTCTATTGAGTTATCAATCGTTTATTTGGGTTTTTGAATGTGGAATTTTTTTTTTTTTTTTGTAATCTACACTGAGCGCGGGGCGGACTGGCGCTAACCGCCAGGGCAGCTCTTTAGCTCTCCCAGCTAAGCAGGACTCTCTAAGCAGGACTCTCTACTTTTACCTCAAAGCCCTTTTTGGGCAAAAAAATCTGTCACAAGCTCTTGGGTCGGGGTGTTGGGACACTGCATGATCAAGTTTGGGTGGGCGGGGGAGGGGCAGGGGGTGGGAAACGGGCAGTGACCTTTTAGATTCCTTTTTTTTTTTTAATGACCGTGTTTGAACTTTTTATCTTTTTCGGTCTTTTACAAGCGAGGTGACCTGGGTGTTCATGCCCATTACTCTTCTTCTCCCATTTTAGCGAAAGAGTTAAATGTTTGTGTTGTGTGTGTGTGTGTGTGTGTGTGTGAGTGTGTGTGTGTATATATGTGTGCGTGTGTGTTTCATGGCAGGCCACTGAATTGTAAAGGGAAATCAAGGAGATAACTGCTGTAAATGCCTCAGATTTGATGTTTTTTATATTCACACATTACATATATAATATACATATAAATATTTACATCTATAAAAAGCAACAGATGAACTTTACAGGCCTCTCTCTCTCTCTCTCTCTGAGGCTGGTGGGTGTATGTGTAGCAGTAGTAACCGTGGTATGGCCTGTGCGTTTGGCCAGGCATTGGGACCTATTGAACAGCTGAGAGCTTTGCACAGACAGCGCGCCGGCTAACTAGCTGGCCTGGATGTCTGTGCGAGGGAATGAGTGGATCTGCTTGGTCTGTCCTTAACCCTCAGTTTAGTGTGAGGAGGTCACTTATGGTCCTTGGTAGAGGGGTTAGCGGTAGCTTTTTTTGTATTTTGTGGGGATTTTTTTGTAAGGCGCTAGTCGTCTGGTTTTTAGCAGGGCGGGAGGGGGCGAGGGTTAGGGAACATGAGATCTGTTCGTTTTTTTTTTTTTTTTTTTTTTTTTTTTTTTTTTTTAGGTCTCCTTTGCCACACCGGCCAATTCATTGCACTGACCCAGCACACCAGGCAAAGCAAGAGGGCACTCTCTCTCTAACCTTTATGCATTTATACATAAGAATCATCAAAACAGATTTGTAAGAGTTTAATATAAAATAATGTTCTGTGGCTATCTTAAAACTTGTTTAGAGCAGTAGTTGACCGTTGTTGACGTTCTTCTTATTGTCGTTGTTGTTGAAGTTGTTAGTACTATGGTGATTTTTTTACCTTCTTTTTGTATCAGAAAAGGCAGCGGACCTGGAGGTTGGTAGGAGGATCAGGGCTGGGTTGTGGAGGCTGCAGGAGAGAGAGTTCAGCGTTCGGAGACTCCTGGGCTCGGTAGCATTCTGGCCGTGGTTTGGGCCCCAAGGTGTGTCGGATTTGAACTCCTTCGTACTCCTCAGTTGTTCCTTTTAGTCTAGTGTTGGTGGGAAGGTTTGAGTGTGTTCTCCAGTGAGTACGGTAGAGAAGGTGGTCTCTGACCCGCCACCCTGACTGGTCAAGCAGATTTTTGCCAGCGCACCCATGTAATGGGCAGCCTTGGCAACAGGGTGTGGGGTTAAAGGGGAAAGCTGTTGACTGTCTGAGCTGGTAGAACACGGGGGGGTTTGAGGGAGTTGAATGCTTCAGAGGTATGCAATAGGCAATGAGTTGATTTTCTCTCTCTTTCTTTTTTTTGACCTACAAGAATTTTCTATTACTGTTTGTGTGTATTTGAATAAGTATACCTATCTCTAAGACTCTACTTATAGTGTTTTTTTTTGTATTAATCTAAGAGGAAAGGATTCAAACACAAGAGATGAATTGACAGTAAGCATCAGCACTGCCCCCATCTGGATCTGGCCAGGTTATTATCATGGTTATCGTCGGTGCGGTGATCATCGAGCTTATGGTTGTTCATATGGTTACCGCTTTTCCTTGCGGTTAGAGGCTAGGGTAGGGGTCCAGAATGGGTAACAAGGGGAGGTGAAAGGGAGGGACGAAGGGCAACGCGCACGCCCCTGCAGGACAGAAAGCTCAGTGTCAAAACCCGTTTGTAATAAACCACCCGTAAAGCAGCAGGTTTGCTATGAACGAGTTTGAGCACCTGCCTGCCGAGGGCGTGGGCGCTGTGCTGTAGGAGAGAAGCGGCGCAAGGCCACCAGCCTATGAGGGGAAAGCATGGAATGGGTAACAGCCAATTGCGGAGAAGGTGTGGAGAGGGTTGATCTTTACCGGCCTATCACATCCAGGTTTCTGATGCAGGATGTTTTGGATCAAAGCTTACTAAAGGAAGGTGGCTCCTCTCTCTGGGCGAGTGAGCTGTGGTGGTTGTGGTGGTGGGCTTGTTGCTCGGACCCTGTTTCCCTTCTGGAGGGCTTTAGCTAGACAAGCATCGTCCCCTTGTGCAACCTTTACTTCATAGGATTAGTTTAGTGCAAACACCCACATGATGAACATTTACAGACTATTAAGAGCCGTGAAGACTATTACATTAATCAAAAGGAACAGAATTTCACCTTTTTTACCAATGGAATTCTGTCTGCTTGTTTATGGGGGTCCTAACTAGGGGGCAAGTATTGATGACTCCAGTTTTGAACATATTAACATTGCAAAGCAATATTAACCCAAATCCAGTTTTCGAATGCGGGGAAAAAAAGCTATAATTCTTGTTGACGTGGCTGTTGGTCTGCTGTTGCTATTGCTACTGTTTGTATTCCTGTACTTGTTTTTTTTTGTTGCTTGTATCAATCAGTGGGACTGTGCATTTGGTGAACTTAGCTCTTTAGGGTCTTTTTTATAGTAAAAAAACATTTTTGACTTTGCTCGTCTGCATGCCAGAGTATTGTCCTAAAAACTTGTTAGAATCATATTTATTAAAGAGAGAGAAAGAGAAAAAAAAATTCAGTCAATTTTCTTGGTCAATGTATATGAATTTAGTAAGACTGTTTTAGGCTAGCAATATTGTACCAGTCTCTCTAGACATATTTTAAAGATTCCTACACAAATGTCAGTAAAACCCCGAGGCATAAGCTGGTGGGGGTGGAGTGGTGGAGTCTTGACAGTGTGCCCCAGCTCAAACGAGGTACTTTCTTCATGTGGACCCTGTCAAGACCCTCACCCTCCGTTCCCACCCAGGCCAGTCGTAACGTCCACGTTAGGCGTTGAACGCCTGGCTCGTGCCCCTGCCAAGCCTCTCGGGGCTGTCCCGTCCGTGGGGCCGCCCAGGTGGCCACTCACAAGCGCACTTCCTCTCTGTGAGGCGGCCTTTTTGGCCCAAGGCGTCCACGGCAACAGGATTACCTCTTTTTAACCTTTTTAAAAGATCCATTCTTTTTTTCTGTGCCCCAATTGAAAGAGAGCATGATTTATTTTTTAATTCCGCTTTGATATTATATCTCGACAGATTTGTTATTTGACATTGCGTAAGTGAATTTTTTTGGTTCCTCTTTTTTTCTGGTGTGTAGCTCTGCCGTTTCTTTCCTTTGCTAGTGGTCTGAGCTGTGTGTGAGACTGTCCATTAGCAATAGAATGGTAGCCTGTCAGACCTGCTGGGGAGGGGCGGGACCTCCACATCTGGCTCCTCCTACATGGGGTGCCCAATCACTCGCTGTATTGCTATGCGACATGTTAAAAATATTTTGTTGTCTTTTTTTCATTTATTTTTTCCTTTTCTTTTTTTTTTGCCTGCAGGGAATATTTGTGTTATTGTGCAAAGTAATAAATTGGTATTTTATGCCTATATCATAATCTGTTGGTGTGTTCTCTTTATTTCATTAATGCCTTCTGGCTTTCTACATCATGTATAGGAATGACTTCACTCATTGCTGCCTCAACTTTACCTATCTGGGCCACTAGGTGGCGTAGCTAAGCTTACAGGAAACACAGGTCAGCTCACAGATCAACTGCGGCACAATACCAGGGAAGGTACTATCCATCAAGACGTTTGTCTGCTTATTCAGTTAAGAGGAGCAATGAGTCTAATCTAGCGAGAAAGGTCTTCATTCTTCTGTTCAGATTAACACTGTTCTGACCTGCCTGCTGATGGTGTTTCAGACAGAACGGTCAGAGGATACATTCGGCTGCCAGAGACAAAGCACAGTAAATCAGGGATGTCATCATGGCTGAATTATTGACCAGCCTTGCCTGTATGTTTGTCTGGTTTTCTGTGACATCATCTAGGACAGGGCTGGGTTTGAGCTAACGACACATCTCAGTCTGAATAAGGCTGTAGACTCTGTCCTACTTGTCCTATTTGGTCATCAACATTTCTGATCTTTTCATATTCTGCTGTTCTCGAACGGAAACGGGCCAATAGGTTCTGTTCACCTTCGATGGACAGCCATCGTTCCATTCTGTGACTCCCCCCCCCCCCCACCCCCTTCTCTTTGTGGAACCTCTCCTGTTTCCTGTGTCCCGTCCTGTTGTCATGACCACCGTTGCTAGGGAGAGGAGGCCACATGAGAAAGGAAACTCAAACGGCGGATCCTGTTGCCATAATATTTAATTCATCGGCACACATGCACTAAGGCTGAATGAGATGGTGTGACAAACAAGGACAGGGACACTGGGAGTTTAGAGGGAAACAGTTTGGATATGAACAGGAAGCATTTTTATTAATCCTACAGAACCTCAAAAGTAAATAGATTCCACTAAATGTTCAAGTGACTGTTGAAGGCAAAGTAATAAATGGGAATAATGTAGCCATGCGTGTCCTCTTAATATTGATACTGGGTTTGAACAAACATCTCATGGTCAAACATTTTTATTTATTGGTACCCTATTTCTCAAAAGAAAGCTATGTTATTGGTTTGGTACAGTTCTCCATAACCTCTTACAATGGAATTGGGCTTGAAAGTACCTGATCTGTATGAAGGTACCTGATCTGTATGAAGGTACCTGATCTGTATGAAAGTACCTGGTCTGTATTTGTGGCTAGTGTTCAGCTTTGTTGCCAGAGATCATTCTGCTAACCCAGACTCCCCTCAAACAAAACAGTCCCTCCATCGAGCACCCTTTTTTGTACCCTGGTGTCTCTTTCAACACAGACCCTGGACAAAAAGGACGAAAGGTGAATTTTTGTAACGCTCGTTTTGAACATTGGTGTGGAACAGGGTCTAAAGGCCTATTGTAGAGGCCCCCTAGATGGTCTTTGTGTTGGCAGGTCTACCTACAGACACCATTCTCACGCCCAGCTCCCTCTTTCCCTCCCTCCCTCCCTCCCTCCCTCCCTCTGTTCTCATCCTCTCCCCGTCTCTCGTTCACTCTTTCCAAGGACGGCGCCGCTGAACTCACACAGGTTGTGCTTTAAACTAATGATGGGTGCTAGAAATCGACTCAGCTCACCTCCTAGTCTGACTAAGAGGCCTTGCCCACCATCTGTACTCTAAAAGGAAGAAGGCTGACCTATTTGGGCGTTTGCGCAAGAGACGGGGGGGAGGGCAGACACTGGCAGCTGATCCTGCGTCTGAAGTGGCCTTTCCTAGGCTCAGGGCCCATTGTTGCTGGGCGTAACGAAGACACTTCACCACTGCTCCAGCATTCGACGAGGTCCACCTTTTTTTTTACGACATTTTGGTTGGACAGAGGGAGAGAAATATCTCTGAAAAACACAAGGGCAGGAAAACCGTTTATTTCGCATAGTTGTTTTGGGAGCTAAGCTGAGCCAAGACGGGATTTCCTTTGCATGATTATGAATATATTTGTTGGCTTGACATAGGCATCCATTTTTGTTGCTGTTGCTTTATATAGGCGACGTGGACTTGTTTTTTCTCCTGTCATTTACTGTAGAATGTTATGTTGTTGATGTTTTTGCTGCCTACAAGTTGACAACACAGCAGCCCTGACAGTATCAGGTTGTACCTGCCTCACACATCTAAGTAAGACTACACCCTTCCTGGAGAGTAATAGAGACCAGCTACCTCGTAATCAGCCCTTCGGAGACCAAGCGAGTTCATGATCGGAACCAAGGACCTAGAACGTTTCATCCCCAACCCACCGGACCGCTTGGCGCCTTTCTGAAGCTAATTAATCAATCCAGGATTGGTGCGCTGCCACAAGTGGCTGCCTTGCTATTGGCTACTCAATTATTCACAAGTTCAACGCGAAGATAGAGAGAAAAAGGGGGAGAAAGTAAGAGAGGCGAGGAGCGACGGATGTTGGGAGGAGAAAACAGGAGGATCTTTGGGAAAAGGAAAAAGACCACGGCGGGAAAACCTGTCAAGTTGAAAACGCGCCGCTAGGTGTTGAAGTGAAAAACGAATCAAAAGACGCTTGAGAAGGTGGCTGACAGACAGGGTGAGCGGAAAACCAATCAACAAAAACAGGTCATCTAATTGAATTGAATCTGATCTGGGTGCTTTTTCGTCCAAAGACAACCAACAGCCATGGTCAACACAGGCATGCAGCTGATCAGCTTCACGTGCGCAGTGACGGGGTGGATCATGGCCATCGCTGTGACGGCGTTGCCCCAGTGGAAGGTCTCCGCCTTCATTGGCAGCAACATTCTGACATCAGAGATCAAGTGGGAGGGGATCTGGATGAACTGCATCTACCAGACCACGGGCCACATGCAGTGTAAGACCTACGACTCCATGCTGGCCCTGCCTCCAGACATCCAGGCCGCACGCGCCCTCATGTGCGTGGCTATCTTCCTCGGCTGGCTGTCCTGTACCGTGTCCTGCTGTGGCATGAAGTGCACCACCTGCGCGGGCGACGACCGTCGCGCCAAGGCGGGCATCGCGCTCTCCGGCGGTGTCCTGTTCATCCTCACGGGCCTGTGTGTCCTGGTGCCCATCTCCTGGACCGCCAACACGGTAGTCCAGGACTTTTACAACCCCAACGTGCCCACTATGCACAAGCGGGAGCTGGGCCAGGCCATCTACCTGGGCTGGGCAGCGGCGGTCATCCTCATGATCAGCGGGGCTGTGCTGAGCAGCACCTGCCCTCACATGGAGAGGGGAGGGGGGTACCATCGGGGGTACATGGGCCGGAGCTTTGCTAACTCACGACCCTCAGCGCCGGAGCCTCCTAAGCCCATCTCCTCAAACAGCCTTCCCCTGAAGGAGTATGTGTAGACTGCTGAGTGTGGGGGGGGGGGGGGGGGGGGTATTGTTTCCCAATACAAAGATGGGGTGACTTGTAAGACATGTATAGGAAGAGTGACAGAAGGATGTGTACGTACTCAAGGAGGGCGAGAAGATAGAGGAAAGGATGACTTGAAGGGCTTGAAGTGAAGGGATGTAGAATTCTTATCTCAATTACTCTCTTGGTTTGATGGATTTAGATTGATGTTTATGCTGGATGTATTTATTCAATGTAAGTTATTGTATTGTATGTATATACAACTTTTTTTTTTCCTGATTGTATTTAATGCACTAAATTATAGTCATAGTGCCTAAGTGGAATATTTTCTAAGAATGACTCAGTTCTTTGACAAGCCTTTGACGAGAGCCTCCATGCACTCTAGGTCTGTCAACAGACGCACTGTAGACATGTGTGACGTTGTGGTGAAGAGTGGAGTGGAGCTCCTCATGTGTCCACATATAACCGTTTCATGTTTGGGTTTGAATACGTTCACGCAACTGTAAACCAATAAACTGATTTGTAAAAGGATGCTTTAATAAATACGTCGTCATGGGTCCTGAAAGATCGTAATGTCCTTTTTTTCATTTTGTTCTCTGCTCATAGAGTCTAACTGATGCTCAATCCGCTGGCTGTCGAACAGTTGGACATCTGATAAACTGTAGTCCCAGTAGTCCCAGTAGTCCGATATAGTTAATTTCCACTCAAGTCCTCCTCTCATTGGGCTTCAACAAAGAAGGATACTTTAAACAATGTATCTGTGAAGGAGACAGAATGACACAATGAGAAAACACTTAAGAGGCAAGGCTGTGCAGCTCTTACAGATGACCGTCTCACCTGCTATGCCGTCTTGCCCATGGGGTGAATCAAGAGACGCCCATCTCTGAGCAGCAGTTTCCAGAAGAGAGAAGTGATTTGGTGCGAGCGACTGCAACAGAACCTTCCTCCTCAGGAACCCGTACGTATTGGCTAAAGAAAGATTCCTCTCAAATTCGACATACGTGAGCGTGTGCACGGAAATGAAGTCTGAGTTACTTCAATTTCCACCCCTGGAGGACAAATAAAGGTTTTATCTAATCTTACAGATGAGTGACGTATGTGTCTGTGAACCATAACTGACGGTGGACGCTGAAAGGATACTGCTGGCGATAGTAGCGGTCGGCATCCTGCAGCCATTCCAGCATATCACAGATGGAGGGAGCGGTAGGCGACCTCTGGCAGCAGACAGCGATGTCCAGACTGTCTGAGTTCTGCTCATACAACTGGAAAGCACCAGATACCTGGTTACTGAAAGAATCCCTCGAGGACTGGAGCAGAGACCTGTAACAGGAATCCAAGCCAGGAAACAATCACACGATACCTAGAACTTAAGATGGCTTTGAGTGAAATAAGTCCATAAGCTCTGATTAACAAACAATACTGATCTTACATTTTCTCAGACAGTTTCCCCAGAACGATATCCACTGCCTGTACGAGTTTATAATGCAGACGTTCTCGCAGATCAGGAAAGTTGTGAAGTGTTGTGTTGGAGATGTTGATCTTTTGGAGAGCCTGCAGTTGTTCTGCTAAGTTACAGAGTGACACCATCAGAGGGGTGCATTCATGCAGCACGGAACTCCACATGTTCTGATGGTTCTGCAAGCTCTGAAAACACTTCTTCAAGACTTGCTGAAGTGATAACAAAGCTGGCTTCGACATGACGACCTTCCAGAGCAGTAATAATTTATTGGAATTTTTATGCTACAACGCTGTATCGGTGTCGTCGTAAACGAAATTGATTTTGACTTCAAAACTTCAAAAACGTGGTTAAAATGCACCAATTCTGCAAATGTATTTAAGTGGAACTGGTTTCCGGCCACACGTTTAGACGTTGAGTGAAACTATTGGTTACTGAGGGTTTGGTAGTGACGTAGGGAGAATCAGTGTCCTCATTGGCTGATTTCGGAGAATCAGTGTCCTCATTGGCTGATGTCTTTTCCGACAGAGTCGATTTGAAAACATTTGGTGGAAAGAGAGGGAGAACAACGGCTTTAGTCAGCAGCGCAGCTAACTCGGTATAAAAATAAGAACCAGGTAATATATTTATCCAAATAACGTACATTAACATTGGATATTTCCCTATAATTGCATGCAAGAACGGGGACAACAGCTGAGAAACACAATTCTAAAACTTTGTTAGCGTTTAACGACGATTTGTCTGTCAAGAATGGCTAACTACCCGTAGCTATACGCTAGTCCAAGTAAAGGAGCGAATAAGAAATATTTATTAATTTTAAATTTTCAGCCAGCATGGCACCGAGAAAAAAGCCCTCGAAAGCACGGAAAAACAACCCGAAAATGGACAAGCTGGAAGCCTTCCTCGAGGATTTCGACTGCGAGGGTATGAAGCAGATGTAGTGTCGCTGCTCCCACAGCCCTAAGTCCTTTAAAATTACTGAAATATAGAAAAGTAAAATAAAAAATATTAATAATTTGAATGTCTTGAAAGCTTTATCTTACATGTTTGTGGAAAGTACCTGAATAGGCACGTTTTAAACAGAAGGCATTGCTTCCTGATGGGCTTACTGAGGTTGATTAACCCTCCTACTGGTATTCTGTATACTGCTCTGTCATTTTCATTATTCATCCATAACCAGTACAAATACTTTGTAGTGTGTGATGTACCTTTGCCCACTTTTAATGGACAATATTGACATTATTTTAGTCTAAAACTGAACAGTTGATCTGTTTGATAGCTTATGCATATGAACAGAACAGGCAATGTATAATACGACCATAAGAGGTTAATAATGAACCAGATCAGTCCCATAATAAAGTAGCCTCATCATTGGCTTTGCATGTCCCAGCAAGTCTCAGACGCCCAATAAGCTTGGAAGTGATGTGGGAGTTTCCCATCTTCTATTTAGGAGTCATATTTTGCATCGATTTATGCAGCATTGCACTGATGTTAGACTTAATTTCCGTTTTAAAGTTGTAACTCCGTTACATATATCTGCCACTCTACAGTCGAATTCAAGTCAGTACAGCACAAATCATCCTTACAATAGCTATTGCTAAGTAATACAGCTTTGTGGCTTGTCTGTACATGTTTTAAGAATTAAACTTCGTTGCAACTAACTGTTTTAATTGTCTCTAGTGAAAACGGTTATCGAGCGACTGAAGGAGAGGAGAAACCACCTGCTGAAAGATGCCGACAACTGCTACAACATGGCCCTCATCAAGCTGCCCACGGCTGTGAGGAGGATGAACTGGTTGGAATATTGCAGTAAGTTATAAACCAGCTAGACAATCAAGGTTAAGGAATTGTCGTTGTGATCACTGCACAGTGAAATGTACTGGTAGTATAAAACTGGTATAAAAAAGTAGTGATTGAGTTCAATTGAATTCAAGCAAGAATAATGAAACCTCTTCTTCTGCTTAAGTAGATAAGCTCAAGTCCCCTGTCGTAGAGGAGTCAAAGGTAAGCAGCCTCTGGTTTCGAAGTCATGTCATTACACACACACACACACACACACACGCACACACAGTCCTTCTCCCATGCCTTCATGTCCTGTCTCGTCTCATGTCCTGTCCCACAGAAGGAGGAAGCAGCAGCCAAGGTGGAGAGCGTCCTGGCTGAGGTCCACACTCTTGCCACCAAGACGGTCAAAAAGTGTACGTCGGCCGCCTCCACGCTCTCTGCGTTCAGCACCTGGTTCGACAGCGAGCCTTTCCATTATACATTTGATTTGTGCGGTTAAAAATGGCGTAAAAGATTCCAAAAGTATTCCGTCTCCACTAATGTCACATGATCATTTCTTCTTTGCCTCTTCTTCTACTCCTTCCCTTGATCTTTCCAGCCTCCAGGAAGAAGGCTGGAATGAGCTCGGAGGATGAGGAGAACACAGTTCCCAGCACTGTAAAGAAGGTAAGCCCTGAGATACCAGCGTGAGAGAGAGACACGCCCTCCTCTGCATGTGTTTGAATGTACAGTGATGTAGCATTACTGAACGTTTCCTCTGTCCCAGCCAAGAGCTAAGAAGCCCCCCACCACATCCAAGAAGGCCAAAGCTCTGTCAGTCAGCAGGCAGAACACCTCTGTCACAAGGTACGACCTCCTTCAAAGCTCATATTTCATTTGAAATGACCCATCTGTTCCGGATTGTTCTAGTCTGGACACTGTATCACTGGACCTCTGTGATATTTGTAGTCTTAGAAGGCTGCAATGCCAGGGATAAAGAGATACAGACAGACAGACAATCTATGGGTTTCGATGAGTTATGTTTCCCCTAATTCAGGGCTGCAAGGTCACGTGCTAATCTGTGTCTCTGTGCTAAGGTCCAGTCGGAAGCCTCTAGTCACGCCCGCTAGGACCATGCTGGAATCATCTCTCATGGGCCCCACCCCCCTCGTCACCCCCCGCTTCGACCCCAGGTAAAGCTTCTGCCGCAGGCAGCACCTCGCTCACCAGTCTCACTTACATCCTCGTGTGTGAACTAACCCTAACCCGAGAAGCCCTAAAGGCAGGGGAGGCAATGTGGCGGAGAAGCACTTTCATCAACCCCCCCCCCCCCCCCACCACACCCACCATGAGTAAGAGGACTTTCTGTTCCTGTCCAGGTTGCCCAAAACCCCGGCGGTGCGGAACCCCCGCCACAAGGAGAGGCTGTACAGCATTTCGGTCAACGGCTCGCCCGTCGCGGTGGGCGGTGACGACATCGTCATCAACGTCCCAATCGGAAACGGAGAGGTGAGCGTCCGTGTCCTGCTCTCTGGACAGTTCAGCCCAGCCAATCAGCACCATGCTCCCACAGAAGCATCATGATTTGTTCCCTGACTCTCTCTCTCTCTGTCTCTCGGTCTCTCTCTCTCTCTGCCTCTCTGTCTCTCTCGTTCTCTCTTTCTTGTTCTGTCTCTCTCTCTGTCTCTCGTTCTCTCTCTCTCTCTGCCTCTCTCCAGTCTATTCAGCTTCTGGCCAGTCAGATGGACACAGTAGATCTGAGTCAGCTGGATGAGACGGCCATCCACAGTATCCGTCTGCTGCAGGTACAATGTTTACACAGGACAGCCCTTAATACTCAGTAATATCTCAACTCATATGGGTTTGACTGGAGGTTAATGTAAGATTTCATCTTTTTCTCCTTTCCAGAACCGCCTCACATCACTCTGTGGACCCTCTGTGTAACAAGTACCTGTTACTTTCATACACGCCTTATTGGTTGAAGATTTTAACCCCCCCACCCCCATCCCTCCAAAGAGTTTTAAATCCGTCATGTTCTTTTCCCCATACATATTTCTTATCCTCGTATCTCATGTAATCCTGAAATTACATTTGTAGATATCTTTGATTTTTTTATCATGCCGTTGTATTTGTTCTTATGCTGTTGTAGTGAAAGTGAATATGGTTTGTAAGACTTGTTAGAACACAGACAAATAGTCTAGATGGTTTTGTCTGTGGGACACTGCATGGATTTAAGTCACAACTGCATCTGAAAAGAGAATGCGTTCTTCTTTAAGGTGACGCTCTTATTCTATTTAGATTTATCTTTTGTAAATAAATCTCAATTACCAAGTCCAGTTACAATAAGATCGTAAAGTACTCTGATTGGTTGTTCACATGGAAAGCTGTACTTAGGAGTTTTTCATGAATTAGAATATTTACAGTTCTATGTTCTTGGCAAATGGAGGAGGAATATCGGTCGGCCCCAAGGAAATTCTGGCAAACCGTTCGGCGCCTCAGGAGGGGGAAGCAGTGCTTCACCAACACTGTTTACTTTGAGGATCTCCTCAATCCTGCCGTCACGTCTTCCGAGGAGGAAGCAGAGACTGGGGACTCCGGGGCGGACCCGCCTATCACCCCGGCTGAAGTCACTGAGATAGTCGATGGGCTCCTTGGTAGTAAGGCTCCAGGGGGTGGACGAGATCCATCCTGAGTACCTAAAGTCTCTGGATGTTGTAGGACTGTCCTGGTTGACACGCCTCTGCAGCATCGCGTGGCGGTCTGGAATGTCCCACCGGGAGGCGGCCCCGGGGAAGACCCAACACACATGTCTCTCGGCTGGCCTGGGAACGCCTCGGGATCCCCCCGGAGGAGCTGGAGGAGGTGTGTGCGGTGAGGGAAGTCTGGGCTTCCCTGCTCAGACTGCTGCCCCCGCGAACCGGCCCCGGATAAGCGGAAGAAAATTGATGGATGGATGTTCTTGGCAAATCCATTTAATCTTGGTCCATGTCTTTGTCAAGACGCATTTCGTTCGCTGTTTTCTGTAAATATTCATTATACTTTAATACATTTTGTTGGACCTGGCACGGCTGTCTTCATTCACAGTGAAAGTATGCATTTCTTCCTTTAGTTTACAACAGACACAAATATTTACACATGCGATCTTCTAACTCCCAGGGAAAGCAAGCTATTACCCGTTTCCTCCACCAGATGGCGGTGTGTCACCATTGAACAGCACCATCAAACCTAGTCCTTGAGTGGAACCTTTTGTGTCCTGTTTTCACTCACAGTGGACAATTATCCCTGATGAGCGACGATAACTCAAGAGAAATGCCCCATTCAGACCTGAACATGTGAACAAAGTCTATGTTGTGTCCTCTTAGCAACCAAAGCCCAATAGCGTTTCACATAAATGGACCAATCCAAAGGCTCCTAAGTAGCGGCTATAAATGTACGTATGATAATAAAATAAATTGAATGGTGGCTTACACAAACTACCCTATACAAGGTTGCGAAGGTTGTTTTGAGTGTCAAGTGTGTCTAGGTTTTGTCTCCGCGGTTCAGAACAGGAGAAATGGCGCCTGCCTTTCATCATGGTGCAGAACTGGAGGGATGGGAGGCGGAGGGGGGCGTTCGTACTCCCATTCTATTCAGTCTGGAAAAGAACCTGGGAGCCATAAACCTGCTGTCCAAGATCAAACAAATGGACTTCTTGTATAGCTTCTTCCTCGTCCTTCGGACTTTAGAAGTGGTTTTCGGTCATGTGACCTTCTGTGGTGGGAAGTAGCGAGGTGTCCCTGCTCCGGAACAGGACGCTGCCCTCCAGCCCTCTGGGACACCTTTACGTCCAATTAAGAGCTCGTTAAGCCTGATGAGCTCATTAGAGGCTCCAGAGGTAAGGGGGGTGGGGTCAAAGCAGCCCTGGCACTCATGGAAATGCCGCCCCCCTCTCCCCACTCCACACACACAGACACCTCCGCCCCCCCCCCCCCCCGCCCCCTTCCTTCATCATCATATATCCCCTGTGATGGGGGGGGGGGGCCCTCTCCCCGCCCAATCAGCCTTCCCCATTTGTATCCCATTTAAATCCCCCATTGTGCCATCTCGCTGTGCAAACCATGCCAGCGGTAGAGTCTAATTCAGAGGCACGGCAGATGTTGCGGTCAGCCACGCGTGCAGTTCAGCTCCCTCGTTAGCGGAGCCCGGAGCCTGCACACCTGTTTTACTCCGCGCGCATTCCTGCTCCCTCCTCCCCACTTTCAAACGCCCCCCGTTTGCCAGATTGACTAGAATCATTTTGGTTTGGGGAGGGGGGGGGAGGTCGGGGGTGGGCGGGGGTGAAGGAAAAAAAAAAACCCTGCCATTTCGCACGCTCGGCTTGGTCTTCAGCAAGCGGCGCGTGAGAGGAGGTTGCCGCGCAGAGACAGGTGCTGCATGGATGGGGCGTGTTTGGAGGTCACACCGTGATCCTGATACATAAATCACACAGAGAGAAGGGATGTGGCTCTGGCAGGGGGGAGGGGACAGGGAGGGAGAGCTTCTGAACAGCTGTGGGGGTTGAGAGGAACAGAGAGATTCACCAGGATGCTCGGCATGCCGGTTCGATGTCATTACGTCGGAAGACCACTTTGCGTTTGTACTTAACAACGCTGTCGACTCACCGGTTGGGTTTTTCGAAGATTTAGTCAACCTCCCGTTCTAATCTTCGAAACCTCCTGTCGATCCACCCTATCTCTCCCCCCCCCCCCGCCCCCTCCCCTTATCTTGTTTCATACTCCTTAAATCTCTCATCATTAACATGTGTCTGACACATCAGCAGTGTGTATTTCTCAAACCCACCTTCCCCATCCCCCCCCCCCCCCCCCCCCCCCTCCACCCAAACGGTTGGAAACGCTTTCTAATTGAGCCCCCAGACCCAGGAAATTGCCAAATTTGTGCCAAGATGAATGGGCCTGGCAGGGCCTTTTTCACCCAGCCAAATTAATTCTCTGGTGTGTCGTGCTCCCCTATACAGCCCATCCGTCAAACGCTCCCTAATCGATTTATTCACAGCAGACTCCCTCACCGTCTGTCCGCCTGCCGCCCCTCAGCTCAGCTTCGAGTCAGGGACCGGAACCTTCCCTTCCGGTTGTCTGGTACTGCAGCTTTTGAGGTGCGTTCCAAAGAAAGAAGCACACAAGCAAAACAAACATTGTCGAACGTGGGGGTGAGAATTTGGGGGTGGGCGGGCACAGACCCGGCATCAAAGTTAGCTTCAGATAACGTAGTCTGGGCTCGCTCGCCTGGTGGTCGGCGTCTCTGTGGTGTGTAAGTGTGCACAAGCAGTCCGGGGGGCACGATAGGGTTTTGATGGGCATCCCCCCTCCGTTGCCAAGGAGCCCTGTCAACCAGCGGAGAGGAACATTTGCCGCCAAAGAGTCCTCCGATAACCGTAACCGCCAGCTTGTCTGAAGGCGGGAGGCTAACGTCGTCTCTGATTGGACGCGTTGAAAGAGAGCCAGCCGGACCAATAACAAAGCTGGGTGTGATTCACGAACTCCCCAAAAAAACACACAAAGGGGAAAGGACTTCATCCTCGAAGGAATGTTTAAAAAGTAGTTTTTGGGCCGAGACAGAAGAGAGTTTGAGGTTTTGAGCTGTTGTTTTTTTGTGTGTTTGGGGTTCAGCTGAGCCTCAAGGGCACCACGTTACATTGCCTTATCAGCGAGGGAATGTTCTGCACGTGTTTAGGGCTCTGATGTGTGAACAGACGTTTCTTCGCTCTCCCAGGTCCCTGCAGGTGGAAAAAACAAGCCTTTCCTATTTGGTTAAGAATATAAGATGCAAGGGCGACTCAGCAGGAATAAAGTGAATTTTCTCCTCATTTATCGCACCCATTGAAAAATAAAGGGTTCGTAATGGCTGCCGTGCTATCTTGGATTGCCTTGGAGAAAAAATTAATGGCTCTTACGCTCTCCCTCCATTCTGCTGGAAGGACCGCTGGTCTGCTTTTTGGTCCACAATTGATGTTTGGTTTATCAGCACCTTATAAAGCAGCACTTCAATATATATATATCACCTTATTTCTGGGAGTAATACAGTTCAATGCGATCCTCAATTACACGTAAATGACACAGCAAATTGGAAAATTAGGAGGGGAGGGAAGGGCAATTTGTTCCAAAACAGGCTAAAACCAATTCATTAAGAGACAGCAGACACTGTCTGAGGTGAATCTGAGATTGTGGAACTTGGAGAGAGACGCCTCGAACCTTCTTGCCCCCTTTTACACTGGAACTGATAGTCGGTGTGACATGTAGACCATGTCTTAATTAAGGACTACAAGTAAATCATGGTCAGAACATGTATGATATGTGTGCATATTATTAAAGACAGGAAACAACTGAGGACAAAAGGAAATAAAATACAAGAAAACAAAAGATAGATATTCTTTTAAATATATTTTTTTTCTCCCCAGTATCAACCCAGTAACTCTTTAACAGTTTATGAGAGATTATGAGAAAGTAAATGGCAGTTTGAGATGATAGATTCCGGAAAGATAGGAGCGTTATTATTCATGATGTTTGGAGTCTGCATAGAAGAGGTCAGAGAAGATTTGTGCTAAACAACACCCCCACACACACACACCCACACCCACAACACCTCCCAAACACACACACACACACACACACACACACAGGCTTGTTGCAGCAGGCAGTTCATCAGTGTGGCCTCTGTCTGTGTTCCAGGAGCAGGAAAGCAGAACAGGAGTTGGGGAGTGTGTGAGTGTGTGTGTGTGTGCGCGTGTGTGTGCGTGGGCAGAAGTGCTGACCTTGCTGTTCCCCATGCAGACGGCAGGCCTGTTTCACTGTCATGCATCAGAGGCCTGTCAGCCTTGAAACCCCTGTGCCCAGCCGGTCAGCCCACAGACGTGGGAGGAGTGTCCAAGCATCTGCCCCCGTCTCTCTGGCCCTCCTCACCGCTAACACACTCCTGCTGAGCCTCCTGTCATGGAAGGATTCTTCCTGTTCTTATCACATTTTTACATTTATTTACATGTATTCATTCAGCAGACGCTTTTATCCAAAGCGACTTACAAGAGAGAGCTTTACAAAAGAGCTTCGGTTATCAACTTTCATCTTTAACACATTTACATTTAGCAGACACTCTTATCCAGAGCGACTTACAGCAAGTACAGGGACACTCATCGTGAGGCAAGTAGGGTGAGGTGCCTTGCCCAAGGACACAACGTCATGTTGCCTTAGTCGGTAATCAAACTAACAACCTTCTGATTGCTAGTCTGACACCCTAACCACTCAGCCACCTGACTCCCCTGTAATGATAAAAAGTATGTGTCGTTTGCATGGGTGATCGTTCTCGATAATGTTCAAGGGGGTTTTCCTTATTTGGCAGTTCCTTTTGACCTGTGCTAGTAAATCAGTGAGATTAAACAGTGGCTCTCACATGGTTAGCAGGTGAAGGTTTGGAGCGAGAGCAGAGCAGAGTGCATTCAAGCATCCAGTTCAGTCAAGCCCTCATCTTCTACCACTGTGTTGGGCTGGACCCCTTCTGGTGCTGCGCGGATTTACGATAGGCAGGCGGGGGACAGGTAATTCACAATTCATCACAACAATCAGGCACTGTCAAGGTTGTAGGAAAGTCATAATCTCACCTGGCAAAAACCTTCAGGTCTAATCAGAGTTGATCCCTCTTCCCCTCTAAAGGCAGAATAAGGTACGATGTTCTGCTTGAATAAAACTTCTGTGGTCAAAAATGGACGTCAATTGGTGGCGATTGAATGTTTTTTGCTTTCTCTGTAACGTTTATCTGTTTGTTCCCAGCCACAGTGTGTTTCTTCAAGCCCAAGCGAGCCGGAGAATCACCTGTCAACACCTACAGCAGGTGAGTGCACAGCATTCCTCCGAAACACGCACCGACCCCGGCGTGTTGGACTGGTCAGGTGACCCGGGATGGGAAGACCACAGAAGGCTTAGCAGCTTGAGCGTGGAGAGGGGAGGGGTCAGACCGCGGTCCGAGGCTGCGGCTCAGGCCCAGCCCATCGGCCCTGCCGGCATCCCAGGGACCCTTCCCTCCATCTTTCACGCCATCTGCCCGGGCCCGCCTCCCTGTTTCTCCGGGGGAAAGTGGGTGGGACGCGGGCCCGGCGAAGGGCAACCGTTTTTTTGGATCGAGGCCCGATCGGCCGCGACATCCGTCCGGCTAGTGGAGGACTGGGCGTCTCGGTCGCTCACGCTGTTAGGCACGTGTCAGTGTGGGGGATGGGGATGGGGGGGGGGGGGGGGTTGGGGGGGGGGGGGGGCGACGATTCCGTATCATTTCATTTCTTTCATACACGTTCATCTCTTTCCTTTGTGTTCGAAAGAAAGGAAAACAGACTGAGAGAGAAAAAAAGACTGAGAGAGAGAGAGTATCGTCATCTGCCGTGCGGAGCGACCGGGAGGAGTGAAACCTCGCTGACTCGCAGCGTGTCCGACAAACACGAGCGTTCCAGGTGACTTCACGCTTCCGACATGACAACCGGAAAAGGACCAGGCAAACATTTACATTGAGTCACTTAGCAGACGCTCTTATTCAGAGCGACTTACAGCCAGTACAGGGACATTCCCCCCCTGAGGAAAATAGGGTGAAGTGCCTTGCCCAAGGACACAACATCATGTTGACACAGCCAGGGATCGAACTCACAACTTTCCAATCGTGAGCCCAACGCCTTAACCGCTGAGCAACATGACTGCCTACAACAAACCGCAAAGTTTTCTCACCAGGATACGACTGTTAATAAAAACAAAAACAACAACAATAACTAGTTTTACAGTGGGTTCATCTGTGCCAAAACCAATGACTGAAGCGTGTGTTGCAGGTCGATGCACACTGGAGTGAGGCGTACTGCTGTACTGCGTATCCAGGAATGAAGAAATGTGTCCTGAACTGTTCCCAGTTAATGTGATCCGAAACAACGTTTCACCTGAGGTGTGTCTTTTCTCAGTGTCGGTTGGGTTGATGAAAAGCTATTTTTTTCCCTCCCTCCCTCTCTCCCTCCCTCCCTCTCTCCCTCCACGCCTCCGTTCTCATAAGACTTGCTATATTACCCAGCTGAATCTATCTTCTGAGAAATCAAAGCAATAAAGGCTGTATTTACTTTGTATTTACTCTTATCGAAGCCACCCCTAAACTACACTGCTGTACATTCCTGGCTACCTTTCACAGAAAGACCAGACAATAACATTTCCATTTTTCTTTGTTCTCTTTTATTAAAAGTCTACTGTATTGTCAGTCCAAAATGTAGAACCTGTATGCTGACTGGTGTGCAGCGTATATGATGCTGATCTGATAGCCTGACTGTTTGGAAATCACAGAGAATTGAAAACGCTGTTATTAGACTGCTGGTTCAGAGAAAATGTCCAGATGTCACCTCTCACTGGTCTGTTACTGTCCAATGAACAGAATGATCTGCTGCGGGATTTCTCTGATTTCATGACCACAGTCAAATATGGGGGGGTGGTAGGTGGCTCAGTGGTTAAGGTGTCAGGTGGCTCACCGGTTAAGGAATTGGCCTCACGATCGAAAGGTTGTGAGATTCCCGGGTGGGCCTACATGGCGTTGTGTCCTTGGGCAAGGCACTTCACCCTACTTGCCTCAGGGGGGGAATGTCCCTGTATATGCTGTAAGTCGCTTTGGATAAAAGTGTCTGCTAAATGAATAAATGTAAATATACTAGCTGTCTTGGAACACATCTTTCAATCAGAGTAAAGTCCAGTATGTTCTTTGTTTTGAACGTGTGAATCAGGTGACTGAGTGGTAAGGGAGTCAGGCTACTGATCTAAAGGTTCCTGGTTCAAATCACTGTGCCAACATGACATTCTGGCCTTGGGCAAGGCACTTCACCCTACTTGTCTCAGGCCTTTACCCTACTTGCCTCTCTGCTTGCTCTAAGTCACTCTGGATAACAGCCATTTTGGTCTTCTGTAATTAATTAATTTGGGTCTTCTGTACTTTAATTTCACCCTCTCTCCACCTCCGCATTCCATCACTCGGCCATTTAATCTCCTGTCCTTCATCTAAAAGATCCTTTACTAATAAAAGAGGCAGACAAAGACCATTAGCGGCTACCGCTAACCTTGCTCCGAGGGCAGAGGGAGGGTCCCGAGGGGTCGGATCCATCACAGCTGTGATTTATAAGCTTAACCATGACGTGTCAGAGTCACACACAGGATATCATGTTCCCATAGCGGACGCTCCGCGGCAACACATTAACCCCCATTGTTATCGCCCGTGTTATGATAACAACCATGTTTGTTCTAATGGATCATCAGCTTAGGTTCTCCTAAAGCTGTTTCTTGCCCGTCACAAAGGGAATCCATAGAAAGGCTGTGTACTCACAGGATCGAACGATAACAAACGTGCACACGGGCTTAATCGCTTGATATTTGGTTGTGTGCGAGTCAAAGTTATCTCTACCCGCGGTACCTTTATGATGTTGTATTTCTCCCATAAGCCATCTGTGTAGCAGTTTCAATGGATAGGGAGGATTTGTTGTGAACCAGAAGAGTCATAGTTATCATACCAGTCGACAACATGCAGTATCTTACTGATCAGACACTCCTGCGCACAATGAACCCCAGGTCAGAGGTCATCCCAAGACACCACCTCCATCACACACGGCCCCCCCTTGTGTGCACTCTTGCCCTCCTGCTGTACTGTGGTGTGTGTGAGAGTGTGTGTGTGCGTGCCGGTCGCTTGTGACAGCTGGATGAAAGCTCTGCTGGCCTCGCATCATTTTAAGCCTGTACCAACAGACTAACACTCTTGCACACACAGCCCATGTCAAAGACCGTAAAACGGTGGTGTCGAACCATGTGCCATCGAGGGCCAAGAGGGTGCCGGTTTTCGTGTCAACCAAGCACAAACACCGGCTGATTTCCACTTAGTGAGGTCCGCTGGTGTTGTGCTTGGCATGACACCGCTGCCCTAAGAGATTACTCAGCCTGCATCTGTGACCTTTAATCTGTCCCATTATCCCCATGCCATCGTACCCAGAGCTCCAGATGATATGCATACACAGTTAGCCAATCATCACTAAGAGACCGAGCTCATGGTTCACGACCTTTCACCTTTACGTGGTGTCTGCGGAAGCCCCCAAAAGACTCCTTCCCCCCCCCCAGAAAGAGTTGAACCGAAACATCATCAGAAAAAGAAAGGAGAGATGGAGGGATGAGGGGGAAGAGGGAAAAGGTGGGTATTAATTAAGAGGAAAGGAAATTTGGTTTTGGCAGTCAGCAAAATGGGCTTCAGTCATCTTATTACCATTTCCTGGTGTCTACGGGTATTGGCTGTTATTCCCCCAGATACAGAGAGGAGGGGAGAGAGAGAGCGAAGGGACTGTACCCTCTCCTCCTCTCTCCTCCTCTCCTCTCTTCTCATCTTCTCTCTCCTCCTCTCCTCTCTCCTTCTCCTCCCCTCTCTGCTCCTCAGTTGTGGGAGTCCAGAAGTGTGTTGCTCATGCCGGGTATCTTCGACCTGGGTTTTCTTCTCTCACAACTTCCCTGGTCTCACGCTGACTGTCAGTTCAGCAGATGAAAGGCCTGTTCAGCCTTTAACATCACCCTGTCAAGCGGGCTGTAGGACCATTCAGTCTCCAGCGACCTCCTGCTGTCAAGACAGGGAAAGGACTACCGACTCTCCGTACAGCTCAATCCCGCCTTCCAGCCCGGCCCGGGCCCTTCTTCCTGGGGGCTGCCCGCTTTCCGTGGGTGGGCCTTGGCTCCTGAACCTCCTCTCCGTTTCATCCGCTCTGGTGAGAACACAGCCCATCCATCTAGCAGCTCAAAGGAACCAACTGAGTCTGCCTGGGAGGGGGAAAAGGAGGGGGGGGGGGTGCTGGGTAGGAGAGGAGAGGAGGGGAGACGAAGAGAGAGGAAAAGGGGGGGGGGCTGGGTAGGAGAGGAGAGGAGGGGAGACGAAGAGAGAGGAAAAGGGGGGGGGGGCTGGGTAGGAGAGGAGAGGAGGGGAGACGAAGAGAGAGGAAAAGGGGGGGGGGCTGGGTAGGAGAGGAGAGGAGGGGAGACGAAGAGAGAGGAGATGAAGATCGCAGAGAAGAGTCGGGGAGGAGTCGGACTCCGACCCTGCCCTCTTTCATCCGGCTGACCCTGTCTCCGCGCGCAGCTCGCTAACTCGCCCGCCTGTCGAACCCTGACAGGCTCCCCGTGCCCGCGGTGACAGGTATCCCGCTCGTCATCCCCTTCTTCCTCTCCATCCCTCCTCTTCTTCCCCCGCCGTCTTGTTTGTGTAGCGTCTCCGCGTTAGAAGTTGCAGAGCTGATTGAGCACACGGCTTCACGCCCACGTCGACTTCTCTCGCCTGTCTGTTATATCACCCCCCCCCTCCCCCCACACACAGACACTCCCCACCCCCTCACTTACCTTCCCCCCCCCCCCCCCCCCCCCCACATGTCCACCCACCCATCCTTCTCTGTGCGCATCTAGCCGTCCATCATCCAGGGCCCGGTCGCTGTTCTCCACGGCCATTATGCCGGTCTCTCCTTCCTTTGTCTTTCTTCTCTCTCAACCTCCCTCTCACCTCCCTCCCTCTCCCTCCTCCTTCCCACCCCCCCCCCTCCCCCTCACCCCCTCCCTCCAGTCCGCCTGCAGCAGTTCCTTCTCCGCCAGCAGGGACCGGGTCCCCCCCCCTCCCCACACACACACACACACACACACACACACACGACACACATTCCTAGCCGCTAACAGGCTTTATTCACTTGTGGTCTACAGTAAGCGCTTACTCCGGTGTTCTCGTGCTCTTCCCCTCTCCTCCCCCCTCTCCTCCCCCCTCTCAGTGTCCCCCCCCTCTGCCCACCACCCGCCTTATAACCAGCCTGTCAGCAACCCCAGCCATCCCCTGTGGACTTCTCACCTTCCATTTCGAACCCCCATCCCCCCCCCCTCCATCCTCCCCTCCCCCTCTCCTCCATGACCTCCGCAAGGTCAGAAGAGTCCGTCTAATTGACCAGTATCAATTAAAAGCTGACACCCCTGAACTCTGTGGGGACGGGGTGGGACTAGTTAGCTCTCTCTCTGTCCTGCCCCCCCCCCACCATCTTTTACACCTGATGGCAGATTAAGCCCCCCCCCCCACCTACCCCCTTTCCACCCCCTCTCTCTCTGCTGACACCTGGGACTGGGAGTTAATGCCTTTTTAATGACAATGGCCACAATGTGACAGAGTCTAACTGCGAGAAATCGGTCTCTTTCATTCTTTCTTTCCCTTCATCCTTTTGCTCTGTTCTCTTTATCTTTCCTTTTTCTCTATCTGTCAGTGCAGAGTACGAACACGCATCAACCGAAAGGCATGTAACTGAAAAAAAAAGATACAATAATAATCCTGACGTAGAGAAAGAAAAGGTTGAACGAGTGAGGGCTGGAAAGATAACGGAGGAGGAGGAGGAGGAGGAGGAGGGGGGGGGGGGAGTGTTCGTTGTTGTTCCTAACGCAGATCGAAATCACGGGGAAGGGTACAGGCTGAGAAAACAATGCAAACACAATGTGCAGTTACTAGATTATCCCGTTTGATTTGTTTCCTTGATAGAGATGAGAGAACCAGCCTGGAATAGGCTCACCGTGGAGGGGCGGCTCGCATTAGAATATTCCCTTCATCCAATATTAATGCCTTCGGGGATGATAGTCTAATAGTCTATGAGTTATGCTGAACGGACTCATAAGTGGTGAATAGCGGGAAAAAAGTCTGACCGGAGACAAAGGAAACCAGCCGGTTTCATTAAAGCGGTCAATTGAAAATAATGAAAGGGCTCGAACATTAAAAGAGCTTATGAAATATGCACTACGCAATAGGCTCGGGTGCGCGTCTCACGGTTAGTCAGTCAATCAGACGGTTATCGTGTCAGTCATCCGCGACCGTGCGTGCCTCAGACATCACCGGCCAGCTCTGACACGTACAAATCTGGGCCCGACGGATTCGTAAAAAAATCAGGCCGTCTTTACTTATTCAAACCTCCCATCATCCCGCACTTTCACGCGTCCTTTGAGCAGAACGTCCTCCAGCCGCCCTTATAGCTGCAGTGCTGATGTCTCTTTCGTCACGCTATAACCACCTCTGCTATAGTCAATGTCTCTGTGCTGCTCATATGCATACTAGACCTACTAGTACTAAACGATTGCCCGGCACGTTTTGGATTTTTTCCAGCAGCAGCGTGTATTCAAAGGGCCTTTCAAACAGCGTGCGCACAGACATTACAATCTCCTGGAAGGCTGCATAGCATGAAGAGGATCACTTCAATTCCCGTTACTGACTGAGATATCAAAGATCTTCGTGTCAGGCTTCTTCAGCTGGACTGAGAGCAAGACTGCTACAGGGCTGGGGAAGCATGTTCACTTTAATTAAGACGGAGCCAGCTTTGATTTCTGGATGAATGTGTGTGTGTGTTTGTGTACCGTCTCTCAATCTACATGTGCTGTATGAGCCTGTGTGTATGTGTTTGTGGGTTTGTATTTGTGTGCTGTCTCTCAATCTACGTGTGTGTGTGTGTTAAGGCTGTGTGGGAGGTCAGGATTAAAGCAGTGCTGTCTGTTGGTGAACCTGGCAGCTAAAGCAACTCGCACGCTCATAATTAGAGCGGGTTTGAGAGGCGGCCTGATAAGACTCAGACTGGCTTCTGCTCATCAAAGGGATTTTATCAGCTCATACATCCCTACAGGGAGAGAGGGACAAGAGGGATGGATAACAAGAGAGCAGGAGAGAGAGAGAGAGAGAGAGAGAGAGAGAGAGAGAGAGAGCAGGAGAGCAGGAGAGAAAGAGAGAGAGAGCAGGAGAGAGCAGGAGAGAAAAAGAGAGAGAGAGAGAGAGAGAGAGAGAGAGAGAAAGAGAGAGAGAGAGAGAGAGAGTGTATTAGAAAGTATTACAAAGAGTGTTTATGAGAAAGAAATTATAACCGTATGCAGATGGGAATAATAGCCCCTAATGGATGGATGTGTGTGTGTGTGGTTGGAGACACAGAACCAACAGCCAGTGTTGCATGTATTAATTTCCGAGTCCCACTTGTAAATTAAAACAGCTGGTTACCTTTATGACAGATAGCTACCCATTCCTGAATATTTTAAGCGCTATTATAGATGGATGACAAGAAAAGCCACATCTTAGGATGGAATAATTATTTTTCTTCTCACAAAGATAGTCCCTGAGTTGCACTCAGCTTTCTGCCTGTAATCTCTCTACTTCCCTCCCTCCTTCCATTACTCCCTCCCCCTTTCCCCTCCATCCCCCCCTCCCTCTCTCCCTCCCTCCCACCCTCCCTCCCTCCCTTACCCTGTTCCTTCTGCCATCTCAAAGCCCCCTGCCGCCTTTAGTCAGTCAGAAAAACAGAAAAAAAATCTATCAGCAAAAACCTTTGCCAGGGCTGGTCCCAGAGAGATGTAGAGGTGTGTGTGTGAGACTGTGTTTGTGTGAGACTGTGTTTGTGTGTGTATGTGGTCGGGGGGATGGGGGGTGGGGGGGTGGGGGGGGGCAGTGATGAATACCACAAGCCTCCACCTCATTAATCAGCCCCTAACCGTCTGTCTGGGGGCTGGCTCAGCCTCCGCAGCACCTCAGACCCCCCCAGAGGGCTTACCTACCCAACCCCCTCCCCCGCCTACCCCCCCCCCCCGGGCTCCTTTCAATTCCCCCTCTAGAGCCAACTGACAGGGTCTTCTCTCTCAGCGGAGAGATGCTGAAGGGGTCTGGGGGCTGAGACTTGGGCCCTGAAGAGAACTAGCTCCACAATGTCTTCTCTTCCTCCCCTCCCTCAGTCGGCCCCCCTCACCCTCCCGCTCCCCCTCTGTCTTGTCCCTCTCAGCCAGCCAGGGTGGACATCCTACTTGGGCTCTAACAAGCCTTCTGTCCTTGGCCACGCTGCCTCACCATCAGTCAAGTGTAACCAGGGAGACACAGACACACAACCAAGACAGAGAGAGAAAGAGAGAGAGAGGGGGGGGGGGAGAAAGAGAGAGGGTGAAGAGAGAGAGAAAGAACAGGAGACCAGAAGAAGAAGAGAGAGAGAGATTTAGGGTGCGGTCTCATCTGTATTTCCACTGTGTCAGTGATGACCCCTTCAACGTAACGATCCAGGAGACCCACCAATTACGCACATCATGTTAGAGAATGCATCCGAGATCGTATCAAGCTGGTGGGTGACTGGGTGTGCTCGTGTGAACGGATGAGGGGTGGAGGGATGTGGATGGGGGGGTGGGGATGGGGGTGGGTGGGGATGGGGCAGTGTGAGTTCTCTTTCCTGGACATGCAGCTGCCTCTCTGATAGCCTGCCCTGCATCATTCAGTCCGGTCATCTCTGCAAGCATATTACTCTGCCTGTCAGTCACGGCGCTCTCTGTCTCCTCTCTCTCCTCTCTCTCTCCTCTCTCTTCTCTCTCTCCTCTCTCTTCTCTCTCACTCCTCTCTTCTCTCTCTCTCTCCTCTCTGAGATGAATGAGGCTTGCGTGTGTTTGCGTGTGTGCGTTTGCGTGTGCGTCGTGCGTGCGTTTGTGTGTACGCGTGTGTGCGTCGTGGAGGTTGATGAGAGGCTCACATGAACATGACTGCTAAAAAGGCTGGAGGCCATTAGCATCTCTCCTCCCTCCATCGCCCTCCATCGCTCCGTTCCCCATCCGTCCCCTGTCGGCATGCCGGTGAAGCATATGCACCTGCCTGCTAGCAGGCCTCCGTCTGTGCTGCGTCCTCCGAAGACTCGTGTCCCGGCCCCCGACCGGGAGGGAGGCTACAGAGCCTCTCATCACCGCTGATTCTGACTTCACATGAAGAGGCTTCTGATGAGGTTCTGTTTCTGATCCGGCCCCAAGCGGAGACAGACACGTGGAGAAAGTCAATCTTCTGTGTACAACAGAATGAGATAAATAGATTTTTAACAAATCCTCTGGTTTAGAATCAGTGCTTGAATTCCCCCCAGTCAGGGTGGAGGGGGTGGGGTCATTGCAAAGTCAGTGAATCTGTTGAATTTATTGAGGAAGTAATTGAATTAGTGGACGGTGCAAAAAAAAGAGAAAGTTCTCTGCGTGGCAGGGATGTAGGGGTTTGGGAGTTGAAACTTCCGTTTCACTGCGTCCCAATGAGAAACGAGCGAACTTCTCTTCCCCAGGCTGCCGGTTGGGGCGTGTGGATCAGCGGCACGCTACTGCTGCACCAGCGGGGTCTTCTGGTAGGTTTTACCAGCGGACAGGCTTAAAGAAACAAGTTGTTCTGGAGAGATTCCGCTTTGAAAAAAAAAACAAAAAAACTTTTTATTTTATTTCAAGACCACGGCAGGAATGTCGGTCAATTGCTGATACATTGTTTTAATTTATTTGTTCATATTCGTTATTGGATGTACAACGTCACGCTTCCGAATGCAACCAGTAACTTCACTCATTTCTCAATTGTCATGACCGATTTCGAGCGATCATCGACGTGTGTCGTAATGTTTCTTGTTGTGTTTTGCCCTCTATGTTTAATTTGTTTGTGGTAACGATGCAAGCCACGGACAGATATGCAGCGGTTTTGGTGCATCAACGTTAAGTCATGTCAGCTGAGTCTCCGAATTTCAAATCAACGTGGCTTTGGTCAGAGATAGGAAAGCATTTTCCTTGGAGACCGAGTAATGCGCCTCCACATCTAAGGAGAAACCAACATGAAACGTGCAGTTTTGCATGTCGTTAAGCACAGCACGACTTTAAAGTGCTTATTTGGAGTTCAAATACACAGTTATGCACCAAATTCAACTTTTTACCTTGTGAATACTGCTTGTGTGTTTTTAGCAGTCTGGCCTTGTTCTGGTCTCTGCTTTGATCTTGATATATTTACATATTATGTATATAAGCACATAGTCATACAGGAAAATTCCCCATGAGGCAAGTAGGGTGAAGCGCCTTGCCCAAGGACACAACATCATGTTGTCATAGCTGGGCATCGAACTTACAACCTTCTGATTACTAGCCCACGCCTTAAACCGCTCAACCACCTGACTCCCAATAGCTCTTCTCTTGATCTTTGTTGGTTTAGGTGGTCTTGAATACAACACTGTGATGGTGACACTTAATTTACTCTGATGCTGTGTTGATGATGGCTGGTGATTGATAGCTTGTATAGGCCAAATACTGATGTCTGGAAACTGATAAATCTGCAGTTGTTTGTTACTGCTGGATTCGGTCTGCGTTAACAGTGTGTGGTGGGCGTGTTGGTGGAATGCGTGTGTCAGCGCTTCTGGATTTGTGTGTGTGTTGTCTGATTATGATGATCATGTGTATGTTGTTCGGTCAACATGATGCTATGATGATGAAAATCTGTGAATTCTTCATACAGTGATACCTCAGCAACAGTCCAGAGATCAACCATGGTCTTACATTAAGTACGCAGCAGTCTATCGATGTTTTTTTTTAATCTTTCTCTTTTGCGCTCTCTCTCTCCATCCCTCTGGCTCTTTACTGTCTCTCACTTTCTTTCACCACTCCTCCGATAAATATCTCCGAAAATTGCTATTACAGAATTGTGTGGGCGAGGATCGCTGTGAATGGGCGTGATTGAAAGAAAGTGATAGAGACGGCGAAAGTAGCCGATTGGTCGACTTGCATTATCAGTGCATTATCAGGCTTCCACAGAGCTTGAGAACAACCTGTTCATTTGAATCAGGTGTGCTGGAGCGAGCGCAACGCTGCCGGGCTCGAATTCAGAGACGTGAAAGGGGGGGGGGGGGTGGTCGTGGGGCTCAGCGGTTAAGGCGTTGGGCTTGGGATCGGAAGGTGGCGAGTTCGATTCCCGGCTGCGACTACATGACGTTGCGTCCTCGCATATAGAAGAGTCGTCTATGTAAATCAGGGTAACGACGGAGGTGAACGTTTGTTTGCTGCGGGGAGTTCTGCATGACCTTCACTGCTAAAGTTCCTGTCCAAGTTCATCATCCACCCCTCTCTCTCTCTCTCTCTCTCTCTCTCTCTCTGTCTCTGTCTCTCTCTCTCCTGGGTCTAACAGAGCGATAGTGCTGCTTGGTTAGCTAGGGGGCTCTCTAGAAGAACTGTTCTGATAAAAGGACCGGTATTTAGCCCTGGGACAGAGGAGAGGAAGAGGAGGGGAGGAGAGGCGGGGGGAGGAGGGGGGGTGGAAGAGGAGAGAGGAGAGGAGGGAAGAAGAAAGGAGACTGGGACAATGGATGTGTTGAAGTGGAGTGTGTGTGTGTGTGTGTATCTGTGTGTGTGTGTGTGTGTGTGTTTCAGACCCTCCCAGCCTGCCTGGCCCATGCTGTCTCTAATACCTATTGACAGCTTTAATTGTGGCTCCAGCGACAAACAACAAGCAATCTATCCTTCTCTTCATTTCCCTCAATTACTTAGGACTCCCTGCTGGCCGGGAGAAAGAGAGGAGGGAGGGATGGGAGGATGAGAGAGGGAGGGAGGAGAGCAGAGGAAGGGAGGGATGGGAGGATGAGGGAGGGAGGGAGGGAGGATGAGGGAGGGAGGGAGGAGGGAGAGCAGAGGAAGGGAGGGATGGGAGGATGAGGGAGGGAGGGAGGGAGGGAGGGAGGAGAGCAGAGGAAGGGAGGGAGGGAGGGAGGGGAGAATGAGGGAGGGAGGGAGGGAGGGAGGAGGAGGGAGGGAGGGAGGGAGGGAGGGAGGGAGGGAGGAGGGAGAGCAGAGGAAGGGAGGGATGGGAGGATGAGGGAGAGAGGGAGAGATGGGAGGATGGAGGAGGGAGGGAGGAGGGATAGCAGAGGAAGGGAGGGGTTTGGTCTGCTTGTCATGGAACAGATGCTGTCTCTCTCCTCTGATTCGAGTTCAGGATTTGGCATTACTGGGGCACACAGCTATGTCGGGTTGTCACCCAACCCAAGGTTATCAAAGGAAAACACCGGCCGTTTCTTGATGATCTGGTGTAAAAAGATTTCACTGTATGCTCAGCTAACCTTTCCCTGTTACACCGGTCAGCAGAATGTTGCATCACAGCAGGGATTGGCATCGCCTCCTCCTGCTTCACCTGCATTATCTTATTTATCTTTCACTCTGCCTTGCTGGGGAGTGGGTTTGCACTCCCCCCTGCACTCCCCCCCAGCCCAGATACACCCCCCTGGAAAGGAATATCGCTGGGTGACATTGAGCAGAGCTGCTCAGCGTCAGTGTTATTCTGATCGGGTGAGGTGGCTGGGAGGGCGGGGGAGGGGGGGGTGGGACAAGGAGATGCTATTCACTCTCCCTGGTATTCACTATTACGACACAGCAGGAGTCCACCGCTCTCCTGTAGCTCTAGTCCTTCGCAAAGAACGAGGGGGTGGGGGGGGGAGGAGGGATGAGGAGAGGAAGATAGGGAAATTCACGAGGGACATCTGAGAAAACCGTTCTCCTGTTTTTCCATAGCCGCTCCTTTCCAATCCAACCCGTCCTCCTCCCCCCTCCTCCCCCCTCCTCCCCCCCTCGCTCCACCATCCCTCTGACTCACTTTGATGGGTTTTGAAAGGGAAACACAACATTCCCTCACATTTGAGGAGTTCGGAACTCTCTGAAGTCAGATTCCCCTTCTTTCCCCCCCTCCTCCCCTCCCCCCCTCCTCCTCTCCCTCTCACTGCCCCACCCCCCCTTAACTCTCATTGTCTGCAGGTCTCCCTCCTCAACTCCTTCCTCCTTTTTTTCTCTCCTTCCTTCTCTTTGTGCCTCGTCTACTTCCTCCACCCCCCTCACCTTCGTCCCTCTTGGCTACGGTATCTTCTCCTTCCTCAGCGCTTGCTGACAGCGAGAGGGAGAAAGCTAAGGAGCGTCTGGCCTCCGGCCGACCTCGAGCGGAGCCGTATCCTCTTCAGAGCGGGGGGCTAAGTTAGGGGGGGGGGAGCGAGCGAGTCCCGTGGCCCGTCATCCGCCCCGCTACCGACCTGACCGAGCTCCTCTCCTCGAACCCGCGGCCGAGCACACCGGGGAGAGGGAGATAGCGGGGTGTGAAGGAGGGAGGGAAAGAAGGGAAGGAGGGAGGGCAACGGTGTGTGTGTGCGTGCATATTTGCGTGTGTGTGTGTGTGTAGGTGTGGTGTTGGGGGGCGGGGAGGGGAGCGGTTATAGGGTACAAAAACAAGGTAACAAAGGCCCTGAAATGAGCCGCTTAAGAGCTTAGCCGGCATTAGAGACGCCTAATTTCTCCCCCCGCGAAACCTTCGAGGACGCTCCTGCTCCGTCAAGCTGGCGCAGACGGGCAAGACATCAGTCTGTTTGTTTTCTTTCGATTCCTCTCCCTCGACTCGTTTCATTCCTTTAGTCCATCATCCCTGCGGTCTCCAAGACGTTCAAGAGAGAACAAACACACGAAACTTTCGAGAGAAAAAAAAGTTGGCAGTAGTTACTGCGGAACCTTCCGGATTATCGACAAAACTCGCTGTCAGGATGAAAGCGTCGCTCACAGGAACGGCGACGACGGGCGCGCCGAGGGAAACGGGGTTCTGTTCGCGCGCGTCAGCGCCGATCCTCTCTCTGGGTTGACGCTGCGTCGCTTTTTCCCCGCTAATTAGCGACCGTGCTGCAGGCGCCTGAACATTCAGCCAGATCGCTCGCTAACCTAAGGAGACTCCTTCTGGCTGATCAAACCTGCTTTTGTCAGGTATCAGGTCTACAAACGAGGCTACGATTGGTTTGAGAACATATCATTTCATGTCTTGCGTTGCGAGTTTATTTTTAAATAATTGAAAAATGGGACATATTTCTTGCTTTCGGGCTTTTTAGATTTCTCAACCCTCCAACTTAAGTGCCAGAAAGCGCTCCTAGCTTAAGCAGCCATAGAACAAAGGAAAAATGATGAGTTGAACGGAAAGGGGTGAGGAGATATGTCCAGAAATAGGGAGAGAGGGAGATAGGGTGCGATAGTGCGTGTGGGAGAGAAAGAGGTTCGCTTAAAAGTATAAAACGAAGGTTACGGTCGGTCCACATCGAAAGAGCTATCTTTACCGCTCCTCTCTCCAGGCTCATGGATGATGCGGGAGCAGGGAGAGTTCACATGGAAGTCAAGGAACAAGAAGAAGCGAGACTAAAGGAACAGAGAAATGGCGCCCGGACGGATGAGAACGCTGTCTTTATTTATACCCTGCCCCTTAGAGGGCTTAAGCTTTTATCCCTTCTTTTCTCTCTTTCTAAGTCTTTCCCGCTTTCTCCTCTTTTTTTGGGGAGGGGGAGCGAAAGAAGCTTCTTCTTTTTTTTTTTTACCTCCCCTCGCCGCTCTACTCCCCTCCGTCTAATTCTGCCTGGAGCCATACGGTGGGCGGGGGGGGGGGGGTGGGGATTAGACCCCAAACAAACTGGAAGGCTCAGCTTATTGGCATTACTGTGTATTCCCAGACTCGTCCAGTGAGGGGAAGAGGAGTGGAGGTGGAGGGGCTCCTTCCAAGGTTTCTTCCATTTTTTCTTCCCAGTGAGTTTTTCGGGGAGTTTTTCCTTGTCTTCCTTGAGGGTTTAGGTTGGTTGAGGGGCAGTTCTATGAGCATATGTGAAGTCCTCTGTGACATTGCTTGTAAAAAGGGCTATGCAAATAAATGTTGATTTGATTTGAGAGGCTCAGCTTCGAGGCCTTCCATTAGCCTTCCAATGAGAGAGTGAAAGAGGTGAACAGCTCAAGTGTAGCCCTGTTGTCTCTCTTCCCTGTGACCTCTCTCTCTCTTTCTTTCTTTCCCTCCCTCTCTCTGTCTGTCTCTCTTTCTCTCTCTTTCTCTCTGTCTCTCTCTCTGTCTCTCTCTCTCTGTCTGTCTGTATCTCTCTCCCTCTCTCTGTCTTTCTCTCCCTCCCTCTCTCTGTCTGTCTCTCTTTCTCTCTCTTTCTCTCTGTCTCTCTCTCTGTCTCTCTCTCTCTGTCTGTATCTCTCTCCCTCTCTCTGTCTCTCTCTCTCTTTCTCTCCCTCCCTCTCTCTGTCTGTCTCTCTTTCTCTCTCTTTCTCTCTGTCTCTCTCTCTCTGTCTGTCTGTATCTCTCTCCCTCTCTCTGTCTCTCTCTCTCTTTCTCTCCCTCCCTCTCTCTGTCTGTCTGTCTCTCTCTCTGTCTCTCTCTCTCTCTGTCTCTCTCCTATACTCTCTATAGTAAAACCCCACCTCAACTGACCAACTCTTTTCCACCGCAGCAGAACACACACTCTGGACCCTCTACTGTAATCATGAACACTCCCACAGGCTGTCCTGTACAACCTGGCCACCTCTCACCGAGTAGGAAGCTGAATCGCTGCACTTCCAGGCTGGCTAGCGAGCTGCACGCTCCACTGCTTTGACCTCCTGAGAGGCAGGTCTGAAGACACGTGTCGCTAGATAGCATGTACAGCTAACTGGCTAACAAGCTCAGAATCGCCTGAGCCCTGGTTATGTTTTCATCTTGGCCCGTCCGTTTTCAACTAATCCTGAGGATGAGTCTAAATGCTGGAACAGAGGAGGCGATGGAGCATGGAACCGTGTGTGTGTGCGTGTTTGTGTCTAATCCGGTTTGCTTCGACAAACGGCGTGCGCGCGAGATTTAGGACTTGCCGGCCTCCAGCGTGTGCGTGTTTTTCGCGCGTCCGTTTCGCTTCCCCCCCTGAGGAACACGTCAACGAGTGCGCGTGTGCGGTTCGCTCACGTCAACCTGCGCGCACGCGTCCGTCGCTCGGGAGATCGCGCGTGCGTTCGCGCGGGCACATTCCCGCTGATTGTCTCCTCTCGCAAGGTAGCGCCAATTAACACCGTTCCATCTAAGCAGAGCTGCCGCCTTACAGTTGACATCATTAACAAAAGGCTTAGAGTACACTGTCGCAGACTGGGTGTGAGGGCAAATTCGATTTGCACGTGAACTGGGAGGCTCACAGTACTTCTGTGACTGTGGCTGTCTGAACTGGGAGCTTTGACACCCTCACCTCCAGAAACAGCCACTTCCCATTCCCGAACTCTCAATAAGTCAAAACAAGACGTAGAAATCAACACCAGCTCACCGACACTGACGCTCCGATTACGCAAAGCGGACGTGGAGCCTTAATGCCGTTCTCCTCCTTCGTTTCTTCGCTTCCTGTTTTTATGCCGGAGGTGTCTTCCTGTCTGTCTGTCCGTCCTCTCGGCTTCCTCTGCTCCTTAAATTCGCAGGATGTTGCCAGGTTAGCGCAGGAGGAGGAACTCTGATTCGATAACAGCCCCCCCCCCCCCTCACCCCCAGCGAGCGAGCGAAGGCAAATGCTGGGATAACGAGGATGTTCCGCTTCTGTCAGATGTGGACGGGGAGCGCTGACAGATCGGGGGGGGGGGGGAAGCTGACAGATCGGGGGGGGTGGGGGAAGCTGACAGATCGGCTCACAGCTCCGCCCGTCTGACGTCGCGCCGCTTGCGTTCTCCGCCAAGACAAACAAAGAGGGAAAGATCTCGCGGATGACAGATGTGTGCGATTCTCACCCAAATCGGAAGAGCCGTGCGTGTTCTCAATCGCTTGTGCGTCGGTGTGTTTTGCGTGTAGGTGTGTATAGGTGTAGGTGTGTTGGTGTGTAGTTGTGTGTTTGTGTGTAGGTGTGTGTTTGTTTGTAGGCGTGTTTGTGTGTTGGTGTGTAGGTGTGTTTGAGTGTAGGTGTGTGTTTGTGTGTAGGTGTGTTTGTGTGTAGGTGTCTTTGTGTGTAGGTGTGTGTTTGTGTGTAGGTGTGTGTTGGTGTGTAGGTGTGTGTTTGTGTGTAGGTATGTGTGTGTGTAGGCGTGTGTTTGTGTGTAGGTGTGTGTTGGTGTGTAGGTGTGTGTTTTTGATACATCTGATCATGATGTCCGGGGTTTTAACTCATTTGTTCAGGATTTAGAGCGAAAGGAATTCACGTATGTAAATTTGTATTGATATATGAGAACAATCTCTCATATGTACATGTTCATGCACATGTAATCAACCCCGATGTGCATGTAGGCTGCATGTGATCAGGACGGCATGTTTGTGCGCCGACACGGAAAGCATTGCTGCGACAGACAGGGCGTGCGAGGGTGAGAATGCTGGTGCTGAATGTTCCGGAATGTCCGTGTGTTTGCCACTGTATGTGTGCCTGAGTGCAAATACGGCGGTGTGTGTGTGTGTGTGTACTTATTTATGCGTAATCATGATAAAGATTACACGCTCTCTTGCTCCCATGAGGAAAGATGGCAGAGGAAATACGAGGAGGCGGATGAAAAAAAGGAATGGATTGAGTGTTTGTGTGTGCGTGAGTATAGGGGTGTGTGAGGGGGTGGGGTGTAGGTATTCCCTGGGGGCTAATAAACTCATGTAATTAGGAGAAGACTAGCTAATTAGGTCTCGTGCCTGTTCGAATCTCTCTGGAAGCGTAACCAAGGAAACGCTGGTGACTCCCCCATGAACCTGCCCTGGCCTCGGCTTGGTAAACCTAGCCCTACATCTGAACCAGAGCTCACATATCTCCCGCTACGGGGAACAGGCAGTCCCCCTCCGCCCCCCCAAAACAATAACATAGCCGCTGCCTCCTCCTCCGTCTTCTTAGCCTCTGGCTGGGCCAGGCCTGGCTCCTCTGTGGCTCACTCGGGGTTTCCTCTCTGTCGGAGGGCTCCAGAGAAGTACGGCAACAACGAAGCCGACCGGGCTGTGAGTCGAACTCGTTGGGCTGACCGCTCTCGTGGCTCTTCCCTTCGGCGCTTGTCCGGTTTCTCGCGATGTACGTTTCGTAATCTCAGAAAACACGCGACGTGTTGGGGACTGTCACGTCGTTATGATCGGTGACCGATGCTCTTTTGTGAAGCTTCCTCATGGAAGTCGCCCGGGATTAAAAGCGTTCGCTGAATGAATGAATGTACAAGACTAAACGTAGAATGACTGAGAGGGGGAGAGAGGAGGTGAGAGACGGAAAGGGGGGGGGGTGGAGTTTGAATAAGTCAGTGTTCCAAAAAGTTGGCCGGCTTGCCCAGTACGGGAGAAGCAGGGGAAATGTCTCTCTCTCTCTCCCTCTCTCTCTCTCTCTCCCTCTCTCTCTCTCCCTCTCCATCTCTCTCTCTCTCTCTCTCTCTCTCTCTCCATCTCTCTCTCTCTCTCTCTCCCTCTCTCTCTCCCTCTCCATCTCTCTCTCTCTCTCTCTCTCTCTCTCTCTGTATAACATGGTGCTGGCTTGACCCACACACCGATCAGAAAGGGCGCGCGCTGTGGAATATACAGGAGGAGTCATTGATTAAATGCCGCAAAGTGCGAGTAATTCTCTGAGCCCTGGGAAAAAAAAACACACACTGCACTCTCTCCATTATTCATGCCTTCGCGTCGCACCCTCGCTCCCTTTGATTCCCTCGCTCCATTCGTCTCTGAGCCCGGGCTGTCCATGAGAGATGATGAATTGCGGCCGGCTCAGAACCGCTGCTTGTTCCGTCATTACTCAATAAAAGTCTGCGATGGAACTCCCCGAACCGACAGTGTTAGTACTCCTGCTGTGTCTGACGATTATTCCCTATAATTTACCGCACGTTGTCGTCTGGCTGCTGTCCAGCGCCGACCATTTCTCAGCGCGACCATTATCTCTGCCCTTCAATTGGAGCGACTCCGCGCAAACAAAGTGTTTCGGAAAATGTCAGAGAATTGGCAAGAGGAACTACTCAAGGTTTTTTTTTTTTTTTTGTAGCTGTAAAATAGGAATATCCTTCTAGACCAGGGGTGGGTAATCCTGGTCTTCGGGGGCCGCTGTCCTGAAGGTTTTAGATGTTTCCCTGCTCTAGCACACCTCCACAGAGCTTGATAACGACCTTTCATTAGAATCAGGTGTGCTGGAGCAGGGAAACATCTAAAACCTCCAGGACAGCGGCTCTCAAGGACCAGGATTGCCCACTCCTGTTGCAGACAGACAAGTAAAAACACCTTCAATCACTCAGGCGATGCTATTGTCAGCTCTTAAACATAGCACGAGCAAAACAATGCAAGCGATAAGCTACGTTGGATATTTACATCCACTTGATGTGTATGTGTGTGAGTGTGTGTGCATGTCGCGTGTGTGTTTGTAGCGAGCGAGGGCTGCATTAACGACGTCCGTTTCCCAGCGAGGCTCCAAGCTGACTTACCTGCAAACCACCACCCACCCACCCACCGTCGCTGCAAAGCCATGCCCAGCTTAGAGGCAGCGACATGGGGGATTTGTCTTAAGCCTGCTGGGGCAGACCCATCATTGGACTGCAGGAGTTAATGGGTTGGGAGTGGAACATGGGGCCAGAGTTTAGCAAACACGGCCCTGCTACTGATTGGACTGCCATGGATTAGCAGGGTGAGGTGGGTGCGGGGTCTGGAGGCGGTCCGTAGAGGGCGCTGTGCTGTTTTGAAGCTGAGCCGGATGTGTGTCATTGCTTCTGCGTTCGGATACTTGTGCTCAGGCATCTTCGAGCCCCCGGATTGCTTCCTGCTCTGCTCCCTCAACTCATCCACGTTGTTAAGTCTAATACGCTTTGATTCAGTGGAGATGACCGCAAGCCTCCACAAAGAACAGGCATTGACGTCCTCGTCATCGCGGTAGCTGGGAACCACGGTTCAGTCTGACGTCCTTCCGATCGGCCTGCTCTCCGTCGCAGCTGCGGCTCTCGATCGCTACGCGCCGTCTGAAGCAGGAAGTTCTCCGAGAAGTCCCATTAGAGGAAGCGGCGGAGGATGGCGAGCCTCTTCACGATCGTTGATCGATAGCAGCATTCTCTCTTCCTCCTTCCCTCACGCGCTCCTCCCTGGTGCTCGGCTAAACACGGTGTGTGTTTGTGGGCGCGCTGGTAATGAGGCCCTAATGAGTCCGGCTCCAGCTTAATCTGGTTGCCCCACACCCACACCCACACACACACACACACACACACACACACACACAAACACACACACGCACACCAGTCTGTTAATAGCTGGTAAGGACTTTTCTGTTAAGCGTGAGTACATTCGTGAAAAGCGGACACACATATGTGCACACACACAGACACACACACACACACACACACACACACAAACACACACACTGGAGAGCACTTATGTTGGGGTGTTTACACTTTTGAAAGCCGTGTGTGTAAGTGCAGTCAGTAGAAGATTTTGACTTGATTGAAGTCTGAATGAAGAGGCAACCGATTTTCTCCCCAATCTCTTCTTTTCTTCTCTCGCAGGTCCAATCCAGCTCTTCATTACGTCTTTCTCTTCTTCCTCCGACGGACAAAGCGCCGTCCTTCTTTTCTGTCAAGAAGTCCTTTGTCCTGCAGGTGTTACATGTGGAACCCCCCTTTTTCAAATCGATCAGCTGCTACTCTTTCTATTTCAGAATCATTCAGCTTTGATTCGCTTTCATTTCCATTTTACAATGAGTCATTCAGCAGACGCTCTTATCCAGAGCGACTTACAGCAACTACAGGGACATTCCCCCTGCGGCAAGCAGGGTGAAGCGCCTTGCCCAAGAACACGTCATTTGGCACGGCCGGGAATCGAACCTGCAACATTCTGATTACTAGCCGGACTCCCTAACCGCTCAGCCACCTGCCTCCTCTCCTCTGTCTCCACCTGACTATGTCCAGAGATTTCCCCCCGCTCCAAACTTGACTTCAGCTCTGAAATCATATATGTATAAATATATATCTGCATACGTATGAAGGAAAAGACCGATGACTTACTTCATTCCCATTGTGGCATCTTTCTGAGACGCCGGCAGTTTTTTAGGAGTCTTTAAATTGTGTCTCCGTCTCGCTCGTCCCCGCTGTCGGAACCGCTGTGTCTTGTCCTCTTCCTCACACTCCTCTTCTCCGCTTTCTTGGCTGAACTGCAGAGCAGGATTATCTGGGATTATCAAGGTCTTGTCTTCGTTTTTTTTCCTTTCCCACCTCTGGCTCAGTTACTTGACTCTAGATTCACCCCACTGCAGTGAGAAACTTTATTCAGGCCATGACTCTTTTAAGGGGATCACAAAATTCGTAACAGAAAATTGTTACATTCATGTACTTTTCTTAAATTATACATGTACTTTTAATTCAGCAAATGTACATTTTCACACATTAGTTTACAGGTGGAAATGTGTTTTTTACGTCATAACAGAAAAACGTGATATATCCTTTCTGGTTGAATAACTTTTATAGACGATGCTTAGCAAGTTTCTTGACTAGAGAAGAATGCTAAAAATGAGCCTGAGGAATCGTGGTGAGGTAGAGAGGTACAGCAACACCCATGGATGACTAATGTTTGCGCACTGGGAGCTATTTCTGAAAATCACAACAGACGACCGCTTTCAAACTGAGGGAAACGAAGAAAGAAAGAAAGAAACGGAGAAGGAGAAGAAGCCAAGCCAGAGAATCTCTCCTCACGTTCGTTCCCCCCAGCCTCCTCGGCAGCGCGTGCTCCGGGAGAGAGCGGCTCCACCGCAGAGACCTGCCCTGTTCTCCCATCGGTGACAGCGGACCGTGGTGGGAAAGGGGGGGGGGGTTGCCGGTGGAACCGGGAGCAGCTGAACAATCTGTCTCCTCGCCAGCAGATCTGGGTCTCGCTGGGCGTGTGCGTGCGCATGTTTGCACGGGCGGTGCGGAGGGGGAAAAGCGATCTTCGGGAAGATCCCGACGCAACTTGGATATGTAGGGCGCACGCGAGTCCTTTCGCATGCCGGTCATACATAAATGCACGCCTACCGTGACATGCATCCGAAGACACGGAAAGAGGTTTAGGGGCTTTCCGCTTTGCTGTGCTCGCAACGAACGCACGCCGGCCACGGGAGTTGAAATCGCTGAAGGCACGGCAATGATCCATACTCGCATGCGAGTAGGTTCAGTTAAACAGATAGAAGCCCTCTTTCTATGCAGGGACAGCGTGTGCCTGTCTGACCTCTATACTTTGGCAGAGTAATTTATGCATGGGGCTTATGGATGAAGGGATCTCTCATGTGTATAGGAGAACAGAGCGGGTGGGGAGTTGGTGGCCGTGTTGCGGAGATGCCAGGGACATTCCGGTGGGGAGGTGTGTGCGTGTGCGTGTGTGCGTGCGAGCTGGAAGCGTATGTGTGCGACACGACTGGCGTTAACTCAGATTGAATATTCATAGAGGATCTGACAATGTGTACTCATAGCCACACCTATCAAGACTTGGCTCTGCACCTATCTATTCTGTCGTTCACGCTCACTCACGCGCACGCGCGCACGTAGGCACACTCACACATGCACGCACACTCACACACACACACACAAACCGACGCACGCTGAGCTAGAACCTACAAAGAGCATCACACACCATCTGGCCATCTGGCCCTTATGCCTGATAATACACGTGTAACTAAACACGCTTTCAAGTTAATACACAAGTACACACACCAGGCTTCCAATTCAAACACGCACATCGGTTTAATACACACACGCTGCCTTGAGCTGTCTTTCTAGAGACACTCGACAAGATGTCTCACGGTTCAGTCCAACGACGATAGCGTTGTCTTGCGAAGACGTCATTTCACACACCATCATCCCCAACATTACAATGGTAGCGATCGCATTTACAATATTGGCAGAGAAGATTGATTTTCCGGAAAATACTAACCAAAACAACAGCTGTTTAAGGGCATTATTAACTGATAGCCAGACTGTTAACCGCAAACTAGTAGGGAAGAGCGACTGGGCAATTTAACGAGCTACAGCCCGTGTCTAATGGACATGAAACGATTACAAGCCTGCTCAAAACCCATTTTTTTCTGCCTGATATTGGATTTGTCTTAAGCTAAATTCCTTTTTTTACATGCATCTATGATGGCACATATAGCATATAACATCTTTTAACAGCAGTAACAGTGCTGACCAAATGGCCAATAATGTCAAAATGGTATGAGACTCACAGTTGCAGCATTATGCTACAGTTACTGGAACATTCTATTATCAACCATAAACAACAAGCGATGTAGCATTTGTTGCAGTTAGATTTAACAGTAAATGTCCCCAGTAAAGTTTCATGACCACGACCATATTAAAACAATCATATAATAGCTGTATGTAAACAGTCATTATGAAACAATTCAGGAGAATTGGGATTAAGCCCCCCGAGTGTGGGAAAATCTACCAAAATAGAGTTTTGTCTGATGAAAAAAATATGAATATGTTCTCATTTAAAAGTCCTTATTTTCTGTGGTAACAGTTACGGCAATGGCCATGACACATGCAACACCTGTTTCAAATGTAGATAATAGAGCCGGAGACACCTCTAGTCTTATCAGATGCTCTTATCCAGCAAGTACAGGGACATTTCCCTGAGGCAAGGTAGGGTGAATCTGCCTTTCCCAAGGACACAACATCATGTTGGCATAGCTAGGGTTTGAACCAACAACCTTCGGATTATCAACCTGACTCCCTAACCGCTCAGCCACCTGACTCCCAGACCCACAGACACACACACACACACACACACACACACACACACACACACACACACACACACACACACACACACACACACACACACACACACACACACACACACACACACACACACACACACACACACACACACAGACACACACACAGACAAACACACACGCACAGACACACACACACACACACACACACACACACACACACACACACACACACACACAGCTCCCCAGGATTCCAGGCCCTACCCAGTCCCCTGTATGTTCCATGTAGGGATAGTCCCAGTAATCCCCATTAGGCCCGGTGTGAGGTCGTGACAGAGCAGCTTTAGCCTGCTCTTCTGTATTTACGCGCTCTCCCTGCGGCTGAATTGAATACCTGTCTGCCACGGCCCCCATTATGCTAATGGAGGGCCTGCACTGTGCTGCCTGTGGATGTCCTTGTGATTAAGACTGCAGTTAGCTCGCTGAGGACGGTTTGGAGAGGGAGCAGCCGCCACACAGGGTCCGGCCCTCAGAGAAAGGGGGGGAGGTGTGTGTGTGGGGGGGGGGGGGGTATTTTCCTATAACACAGTGGTCCCCAACCCTGGTCCTCAGGGCCCCGCTGTCCTGCATCTTTTAGATGTCCCCTCCCCCCCCACCCTTCCCACACACACCTGAGTTAAATGAAGGGTCATTATCAGGTTTTTTGCTGGCTTCATGATGACCTATTCATTTGAATCAGGTGCGTTGGAGCAGGGAAACGTCTAGAACGTGCAGGACGGTGGGGCCCTGAGGGACCAGGGTTGGGGACCTGCTGCTATAACACATGGAACAGGTTATCATGGACGTGTGCGCTCGGCCAAGGGCATCGAAAAATCCTGCTGGAGGCAGTGTGATTGTAGGGTTTGTCCTGGTAGGCAGTTTTCCTGTGGATAGTAATTGAATGTTTTGCAGCAGCGGTCCACGTACGATTCCCTGCATGATTGTAGGGTGAGAGGGTACGGACCCAGATGGAGATCTGAGCTCTTAGGGTCATGGAGTTCATGAGACTTCCATCCAAACCATGGCAACAACATCATATCAGGGAATGAGAATACCCCGGCAATATGTTTGGCTGGGCGAATCACTTCTCCTTAGCTACCACAACCCACGCATCCATATAGGGGAAATGCATATGCTGCGTGTGTATGTGTGTGTGTGTGTCACTGCCTGAGGATGCTGTGCCCTATTTGACATCAAATTACATTTTCTGCGGTAAAAAAAGTGTGTTCGCTGAACTTAATTCACCTGGCCCTTGCATTACAGAAGGGGGTGGGCAAGACTGATAATTAAAATAGCATCCGGCTGCTGGGAAGGAATTTTCATGGGACATTTACCTACCTCCCTTCCACTGTGAGTGTGTGTGTGTGTTTCAAGCTGTGTTTCCAGTGTAAAATACGTGCCATTGGTCTGTTCTCTGTGTGTTTCTATGGATGTCGCTAAGTTCACAGTTTGAGCGTGTGTGTGTGTGTGTGTGTGTGTGTGTGCGGGGTGTGTGTAGCGGCACTCAACTCTGCCTCTCTTATCCCCCCCCCCCCCCAACCCCCGTGGTGTAAAATCATCAACATCTAGAGGTCAGCTGACTGTGACTTGAATGAACCAGCCGGAACCTTTGCACTCACTCTGGTCCACAACCAGCCACACTCGCTGTCCGCGTGCTGGTAGCATCCCCGGGGCGACGCTCAGCTGTACCGCATTAGCACCGCGTCAGTGTTTGGTTTTGACTCCGTGCGTGCGTCCTCCTGTAGGCAGCACGTCATCGAGACCGAGATCTTCCTCTCGGCGCTCAGCCTCTCTCCCTCCACGCCTCGAATCCGATTGGATGCCATTAAAGAGCGACAACGAGCCGCAGAGCTGAGATGAAAACAGCGGGAAGGCAATAAAAGAGCCTTGTTAAGAGAATTTTTTACGAGGCTTTTTCCTCCCGCCGTCAGACGGCCCCGGCAGCACATCAACACCCCAGCGCCGGATCCATCACACGGGGCTCTCTTATTCTCTCTTCCTTTTCTCTCCATCTCCCTCTATTTCTTCCCCCCCGAAACAATTTAAAAAGACATTTCCCTCACCCATCAAAAGAACCACCAAGGCGCCGTCTCTCCAGAGAATCGGAATCGGGGCAGACTAGGGGACGTGGGTGGGGTGAGATCCCCCCCCCCCCCCCCCCCCACCATCCACCTGTGATATTGTCTCATATCTCTCCCATGTTGTATCAAGGGTCAGACGGTGACCTTTCGTATTTTCCGCTGTATGTGAATCTAAACAGCCCTCCGCACCGGCTGATGCCGGAGTAGATAGACCCGGTACAAGTCATCCATCATACAAGGAGGGCTTATGTGCTGGTGAGGGAGAGAGAGAGAGGAGAGGGAGAGAGAGAGAGAGAGAGAGAGAGAGCGAGAGAGAGAGAGAGAGAGAGAGAGAGAGAGAGAGAGAGAGAGAGAGAGAGAGAGAGAGAGAGAGAGAGAGAGGAGAGAGAGAGGAATGAAGGGAGGGGAGTGGTGGAGACGTGGAGGGTTTCGAACATGGGTCGGATGGGGGGGAAAGAGAGGGGGGGGTGGGGGAGGGGGAGAAAGCGAGAGGTGGAGCGGGAAGACAAATAGAGCCATTCGTTATCTTTGTTATCCCGACAATGGGATTGCTCTAAGTATCGGCACGGAGAGAACGGCTGGAAAATGGAATTGCGTCTCTCCTCCCCTTTTTTTCCCCTTGGTTCGCGAAGGACGCGGGGACCAGGGGAGGTCAAGGTTGAAATGGGAACACAGAAACAGCGGAGGGAGGAGGGGGGGGGACGTCCTCCGACGTCTTTTCAACTTGCCGTAGGGTGGAGACGGGAGGAGAGCAGGCGCGCTCGTTGCCCCGGTTCAACCGGAGCTCTGGTTGGGCGGATCCTCCTCAGGTGCGTGTTACGGATATGCTGACAGGTGAGTGTTTCCGGAAGCTACCGTGCAGCTGGTGCCTGGTGGCCTGTGATAGATTTCCACGGGCCCCAGAGGAAGAAAGCAGGAAGCAGGATGCCCATATATAGCCTGGCTGCGTGCGTATCCTCCTCAGGTCAGCCCCCACATTCAGGCTCACCCATGATTTATTCAGCTAACCCCGCCCACATCACCAGGCATGCTCCATCCCTGATGGAGCCTCTCCATCCCTTCACCACCAGCGAGCTGCTGCACTGGGCAGTGATGGCGTGCAGGTATACGTGATAGAGAGGAGGTGTGTGGGTGGATGACGGGGGACGGGGGGGGGAGACGGGGGGGGGGGGGCGACAGGTGGGTGATATATGTAGGCTAACAGTAATATGCATCCAAATAGTCTATAAATCATGTATTTAGCCTGGGCGCTGGGAGGCTTTGTGTGGTTTTACTGCGTGCGGCTTTCCTGCGGTTAATGATGAATGAGGAGGAGAGCGTTTCGCACGCGGGAGATTAAGTTGCGACGGGGAAGCTGCTGCCGGATGCGACGGGGCGCTGCCGTGGCGCGGCCCTGCGTGTCCGCTGCGACGGGGGATGCGTGTGCGTGACAACGTCTACTGGCGTGGATTTGTGTCAGTGGGTTATTTCATTTGTGCGGGCGATCGGGTATGCGTGGGGAAGTAGGGGGTTTGTGTGTGTGGGTGATGCTGTGCGCGTGTGTGTGTGCCCTCGTGTCAGACTGGCCTCTGAGGTGCCTTGGGCTGAACCAGCGGGCAGATGCCAGGGTGGGTGCCGGACGCCAAGCCAGGGCAGCTTCCCAATCTACCCCTGGCTCTGGCCTGCCAGGGGCACTGTGCCAGGGAACAGGGCCCCCCCACCCCCCCCCGCCACCGCCACCACACACCAACCCCCCCCTCCACACACCCAGCTGCCAGCTCGCCTAAGCCAACGAGATTTAGGGGGTGAGAGGAAAAGAGAGACATGTGGGGGAGGGGAATGTTGGTAGAGCAAGACCAAAAAAAAAGAGGGGGATGGAATCATGAGCGAAGATATTGAGCGAGCGGGTAAAAAGAGGGAAGAGAGAGAGAGAGACAGAGAGAGAGAGAGAGAAAGAAAGAGAAAGAGAGAGAGAGAGAGACAGAGAGAGAGAGAGAGAGAGAGAGAGAGAGAGAGAGAGAGAGAGAGAGAGAGAGAGAGAGAGAAAGAGAAGGTGTATTTGAGAGAGAGAGTTTCCAGGGCTTTGTTAGCACACCACTAAGTCTGACGAACCTCTCATTGCTTGGTTTTATTGGCACTTACGTACTGTAACTGGGACCTTCTTAGTTACTTAATTGCCAGACCATTAAGACTAGTAAAATGATGTCCGTAGTAAATCAGGGGTTTGAGGGATTCTGCCCAGGGGACTTTCATCGATCCTGAGGAGAAAGAATGATCACTCCTAACCCTAATAGATTTCCAAAGTCTCCCAAGAGCAGAATAACCCCTTTTTACTAATACAAATCCATAAATACTTCAATATGGATTTTAAGTCCGTTTCCTGAACAATACTTTGTCATTTTTACCCGGAAGACTTTTCCACTGTGTAAGAACCGACAGAGCAGAATCTTCGGCATACTTCCAGTGTGGCGGATGCACAGGCAGCCCCTCCCCCCTCCCCAGCCCTCCTCGTCACCCTAGTGGTGACCCATATTGGATGAGTCAGTCAAATGACCCCCGGCCCATCTGTGCCCACAAAACCTGATGCGAGTCAGGCTAGCGAGTCAGTCCGTCTGACAGTGGATCTCTCCTTGCCTGGTTTCCATTTCCATGTATTCATTCAGCAGACGCTTTCATCCGAAACGACTTCCAGCAGAGGACCCGTGTGGCGCAGTGGGGTTAGGGAGTGTCGGGCCAGTAACCAGAAGGTCTCCGGTTCGAACCCCGGCTGTGTCAACATGATGTTGTGTCTTTGGGCAATCGGACGTCACCCTACTTGCCTCAGGGGGGGAATGTCCCTGTACTTGCTGTAAGTCACTCTGGATAAAAGCGTCTGCTAGATTAGATTCAACTTTACAGTACAGGGTAACGAAATACAGTTAGCATCCAACCAGAAGTGCAAAACAGTTATTACAACAGAATATAAATGTAATTGTATACTCAGAATATACACAGTATGAACAGTATAATTAGAATTTACAGGGTATGTACAGATTAAAGTGATTTAAGACAAATGTACAGCTGTATTGTACAAGATGCTACAGTATTACAACAGAATACTGTCAATGTAAATGTAAGAGAGAGCTTTACAAAAAAGTATAGGTCACTGATCAGAACAACGAGATAACCCCAAACATTGCAGGTAGCCAGAACATGAACAGACATTGTGGGAAACCAAACTTGTGCCAAAGGGAAGAACCACAAGAGCGTTCAGTTTGAAGGGTTAGGTAGTGTGGCCCATGGTAGCTAGCGCTGTTACTGGCGCTGAAAACGCCTCCGATTTTCTGCTGTGATTTGGAGTTTCCTACCTCCCCCACCTAGTCAAGCAGTCAAACACACACACACACACACACCTCATGATACTTCACACACATGCAGCGGTACTTACAACGCACACTCACTCACCCACACACACAAACACTCCCACCCACACGTTGGCACCCACACAGTGCCTAGACACACACAGACACACACACACACACACACTTCAAGTAAAAGCTCTTATGCCAGGAACTTGGGTAATCCTGGTCAACGAGAGTGTCCGTAATGGGCATAATGTGGTTGGGCCAGTGAGAGAGAGAAAGAGAGAGACAGAGAGAGAGGCAGAGAGAGAGACAGAGAGAGAGACAGAGAGAGAGACAGAGGGAGAGAGACAGAGAGAGAGACACAGAGAGAGAGAGACAGAGAGAGAGAGAGAGACAGAGAGAGAGAAAGAGAGAGAGAGAGACAGAGAGAGACAGAGAGAGACAGAGAGAGAGACAGAGAGAGAGACACAGAGAGAGAGACAGAGATAGAGACAGAGAGAGGGACAGAGAGAAAGAGAGAGAGAGACAGAGAGAGACAGAGAGAGACAGAGAGAGAGAAAGAGAGAGACAGAGCGAGAGAGATATTTAAAGAGAGAAAAAGCATTAAAGCAAAGCAGAGGAAAATCGGGGGCTGCATTGACAAGTCCATCGTCACAGCTTAGTGTGCGTTTACTTGTGTGCATTTTTACTTACCCAGTGTGTGCTTGCAACCACTTCCTGTGCCCGCATCTCACACGCACGCACGCAGACACACACCCACCCACACCCTCTCCCCCAACTGCTGCGCGGACCCGCCACGTAATCACATCCCAGGCGGTAATGCGCGACGGAGAGACTGACAAACCTGATTAGGACACGAACGCCCAGCCCGGTCCTCCTGGTACAGAGCACAAGTCGTCCTCGCTGGATGGAGATTCATGGGTCCCAGTGGGAGCATAATGTGATTGGTGGTATGTGTGTGTGTGTGTGTGTTGGGGGGGGTATTGTGTTTTTGTGTGTGCGGGGGGTTGACACAAACCCCCCCTCGCACATTCCTCTTGCTCTCAATTACTCTTATCCCCCCCCCCCTCAGTTTCATTTGTATTCCCACTGCCACAGACCTGCAGTTGAGATCATACTGATGTAGCTCGCCCTGGATGACGCTCTAGCCAGCGATCCCGGCATTGGCCTGACGTGACTCAGCTTCATGTTCAGCTCGAGGTGGGGAGAGAGAGCGATGTCTGTCATCCTCTCACTCTCACACTCCCGTCCAATCCCCTCCTCGCGTTTGGCGTCCTCCATCTCGGGGGGGGGGGGAGGCATGCTTGTCTGGGTGGTGGTGGTGGGTGGGTGGGGGGGGGGGGGCGGCGGAGATGGGTAGGGGGGATGGGGGGCGTCGTTGTGGCACCGTGCTCCATCACAGCATCCTCGCTGACTGATCGTTTCGAGCCCCGGCTGGTTTCAGACAGACACGAGGGCCGGGCTGGGGGAGATCCGCTGCCAGAGGTGTGAGAGGGAATCTGGGATGAGGACAACAGCATGACTATCCAAGTGGCAGGGGGATTGGGGGGAGGGAGGGGGGGGGGGGGGGAGAGAGAGAGAGACAAACAAGTTGCATCCAATTACATGTAAATGGCCACGCGTAGATATCTCTATTAGAGTCTCCACGTCTGCGGTACATAATTACTCGGTAATTCTGTGCTCGTGACCGTTAGTCTGACAAAGCCTTGGATAACAAGGGAGCGAGTGTGTTTCGCCGCGCCAGTTCCATAATTAGGATTTAGGCCAGCGATAGGTGAGAACTGGAAACTGCCGGAAACGGCGATGAGTGTATATTTATGTTCCAGATGACGGGAGAAAGGATTGGGTTTATTCCAAACACGCGGTGCTCTGCGGTTTGACAGAAATCCTGACATGACATGCAGGAGAGCAAAGAGAGTGGGAGGGGGCCTTGGTTCTGGATCTCTATGTGCTCGGAGATGTGTTGTGCCAAATGGCTTTCCTAAATGATTAAATGTAAATACATGTCGATGCGTCGCGATGGTTCATGTAGGGCTGCTGGGCTGTGTGAGAGAGCTGATTGGACTTTGCCTCATCAAAGTTGAGAGAAGACCAGCATGGGGCTTCAATCCACCTGTCCTCCTTTAATCCCTCCCTCCCTCCCTCCCTCCCTCCCTCCCTCCCTCCCTCCCTCCCTCCCTCCCTCCCTCCCTCCCTCCCTCCCTCCCTCCCTCCCTCCTCCTCTCCTTTAATAGGATTGCGTTCGTGTTTTCCTCCGTTTATTGATCTGTGTTCCTTGAGCAGCTGTTGGACGCCTGCAGACTCCCTTCAGATGCCAGCCAGGTAAATCCAATACAGAACATCGTCTTTGCTTGTAGACGGACTAAACTGCCCCCCCCCCCCCCCCCCTTGATACCACGACATACAGGAACGCGCCCTCTCCGCTAATCCACGCGTTATCCCCCCGCCCCCCCCCCCCCCACCCCCCACCCCCCCTCACCTGAGCACGCGCTGCGGGGCTTCACTCTCTGCCTTCCTGCCCGGCCGGATGTTTTTTTTTTCGCACGTCGACTCCGTCAGAGTCCGCGAGCGCTCGATCGGGTGGCTCTCCGTGTCGCAGTGCTCGTGCGTGACAGCGGAGAGAGCGTGCGCCGGTTAGCGTGAGACCCCCCCCCCCCCGCCCCCCCCCCCTCGTTCCTGACGGGTGGGGGTGGGGGGCGGACAGCTGGACCGAGCCGGGGGCCTCACGGAGGGGCCCCGGCACCACCCTGTCCTCTCTCAGCCTTCCGACACCGGCGGGCTGCCCGCGTCGTGGCGTGTGTGCGAGCGTGGGTGCGTGCGTCCGTGCGTGCGTGCGAGGACATCCCGTGCGCCTGTCTATTTTTTGAAACGCGCAGTTCGTTTCCGAAGCGATCATGCCGGCGACTCGCACGCGTGCCGGCTTACCGTGCGAACTGCGCTGGCTGCTTAAGCCTAGCTGGGTGACGTCAGAACGGCTGTTGCAACTGGACAAATGAACAGTTGTCGTCATGGCAAAATCAGCATTCCTATCAAATCCTGTCCAAAGCTTTATCTTGCGCGGTGGTTAACAGTTTTGAGCTTGGACTTTAGAAGCTATATATAGCTTCTCTATAGAAGATTTGACCCTGGACTTCCTCTCTATCGTTTGAGAGGATCTCTGACATCTTACTCTGGCTCATCAGATGACTCAACTTGTTAGAGGCTGTCCGTTTGCTCTGATTCAGCAGGTTTTAGCTACTGATGGGCGGCTGGGCAGCTGCCCCGGATGTGCGGTTATGTCTCCAGCCTGGGCTCACCGCTAAGCAGGGTACTGGCCTCCAGACCCCAGGGTGACCCATCAGCGTAGCTCTCCTGGCCATTGTGTCTGGATGGAACTCGGATTCTCCCTTCCTAACTGCAAGATCACGTCTACAGTTTTGTCAGTTCAAGGTTTCATTAAGTCCTTTAGCCAATGAGATATGCGCACAACAATTTGAATACCAGATTTAATCAATTGGTGTTGAAAAATCGCTTCTTAATCTTGAACATGAAAAAAGATAGCGGCATCTTTTCAAAAACTGCTGAAGTGGCCATTTAGTAGATCATTTATTTGTATTTTTGCATTCACACACTGTTGCATATTTAATGCGGATAATGGGGGTAGAGGAAGTTCGCCCGAAGTTTGACAACAACATTTTCCCCGTTCACATGCCTCAAGAAATCTCACCGAGCCCCCTAATCGCGTACCGATGAATATTCGCTTTGGAATTTGCATGTGGTTAGCGCTCCCTCTGACTCTGGTTATTCCACCTCTCTGTCACTTCTGTCGCGCTCCTCAACGTGCGTCTTCAGTCTGAGTCGGTGCTGTTTCGCACGCTGTTCCATCTCCCCGCCTCTGTCGTCGATTATGGAAATAGCATTTCTGTTGTCCCGGGAAATTGAACGGCGGCGAGGACGTTGGATCGAGGTGGGGGAGGGGGATGTTGACGCACCCCTTGAGTCGTTGTAAACAGAGGAAGTAGCGTTCAAGTAGCTGTTTGTTTCGTCACACACCAGGGATCCAAGATTCGCCGTTAGCGAGGTCACTCCAGGTTTAACCCAGGGGTTTCTCTATTGGGTTGAACATGAAGAAACTTCCTTAACGGAAAATCTCGACTCGTATCTGTCTTGTAAGTCGCTTTGGATAAAAGCGTCTGCTAAATGAATAAATGTATGTATGTAATAAATGTAAATGTATCAGGCCCCCGGTGGCAATTTGGTGGACTTCTTGACGATGATTCAGCTCGTCCTAAAGATGTGGCGGAAGCAGGTTTCTATTTCCTGCGGTACTAACCCCAAGAGGTCCGGACGCGCTAAAGCACAGCGTCAAAGCTGGGCCAAGGTCCTTAGTGTAACACCTGTCTCGATCCTTCCCCTCTGTCACCTGTGCGCCTCCAGGACGACGCAAACGCAAAAATGGCATCAAGAAAGAAATGATTACTCTGAGCAAAATCCATACCAGAATAGCACAGCTGTCAAGTGACAGGTGACATTCAACCTCGCCGGTGTGATCCGGGTTTCTCTGCCGTCTGCAGTGAAATACCAACTACAATCTACCTCAGGATGATTATTCTGAGAGTGCTCAGAGGGGAGAGAGAGAAAAAAAATGATCTCGGAGATGATTTCTTTGAGATGAAGAGACCCGTCAGAACGTATTGTGGTCGACGGTGGATACAAGATTGCTGTGAAGATCTAGTTTCCGTCGCCAGCCAAACTGCTGTCCCCCCCCCCCCGGCTCATTTCAACAGTCAATCTCACCTGCATTCCAAAGACATCATCGCAGAATATCAATTCGTAAACAAGTTGGGAGGAGAGGGGGGGGGAACGATTTGACCCCTGGGTTGAATGACCCTTGGCCCTCATTCCGGAGCGAGCCTACCCTCCCACCCCCCTCCACCAATCACGAGGCCCGCTCCGAGTGTGAGCCCGTTACCCATCAGTCACTGCAAGATCCTGGGGGCGGCCGCAGTGTCTTTACAGATGAAACCGCCAACTTGCGCTGCGCTCCATCACTCGTTTCTTTACGTTTCGCTGAAGGGCACCAACTCCCGACGTGTTTGAGCGTCTTCGAAACCGTTGTGACAACGATGACTCCGTCGTCCAGCGTGTTGGAGGAGATGTGGAACATGAAGAGGACGCTGATATGAGTGCGGTTTTCCCTTAGCGGCTTAGAGGATGGGGGTGTGGGTAGACCGGTCAATATTGTAATTACTGTCATGGGTCATATTGGACTTAGACGTGATCATGTGCAACCTGGCCGGCTGAATGTTAAGAGACATTGTTGTCTTAACACACACACACACGTACACATGCATGCATATAGACGTTCAGTTGAAAACACAGAGAAAGAGAGAATACCCCTGCAACAAGGCAATTTGTCTCTCGTGATAAATTCTCATTGGCAACTCCAGAGACATCCAGCCCGTGCTGACAAATCAACACATTTTTCACTCGCCTCTCAGCCTCTCTCTCTTTCTCACTCTCTCTCCAGATTCTCTGCCATTGATTTGATGTTTTTTTCCCTGCCCTTCTGCCTCTCTTTCTGTTCCTGCTCAAAAGAAATGCACATTCCTCCTAAATGTGCCTATAGCTACTTCCCCATCTGCCTCATTAAAGAGGAAACTACATCTCGACATGCACAATGGCTACTTCAGCTAGCATGCTTCCAATTCTCAAACCCTGCCAATACATGTTTTCCTTACTTTCCAAAGGCTACAGTGTCAAATAGGACCTTACGTCTTTTTTCTTAGCTAGAACCTTCTATTACGGTGATTATTATGTACTGTACTGTACACCAGCTTCTCCAAAAAGAACAACATGTTATGTAGTTTACGTATTTGGTTCCTTTGTAGAGCTGAACAGGAACCTTCTAGGGATATCTTGTTGCGTCTGAACAGATACTACACACAGGGGATAGAGAGACATTTCTTTTGAACACTTGAATGACAAATGATATGTAATAGGGAACGGGCGAGGGACGAACGAAAGGAGAGAGAGAGAACGGGAGAGAGGGTACGGTGGTTTCATCTCCTGCCCTGTCTGAAGTCAACACCATAAATTGAAAACAGCGGCTGGCCCTAATCTTCCATCACCCTCAGATAAACGTCTGTCCAAAGGATCCAGATGAACACACACATTTAAATACTAAAGGGCCGGTAGGGGAATCATACACACACACACACATACACACACAGAAACACACACACACACAGACCAAAAAGGTCTGTTTGGGCATACTTGTTGTATTATTGACTGCGTTCGAATGACACGCTTACCTGTATGGATATTTAGAGGACTGGTCTGCTGGTGCTGGCAGTGCTGGTTGTTGGAATAAGGCCCCTTTGGTTGCTGGGATATCGGATTACGTTCCAACCGAGTCTCCGCGGCGGCGGCGCGTTGCCGGGGGGGAAATGAGGTCTGGGCGGACAGCGAGGCTGGGAGAGGCGTCGGTGAGGATCATACCGTTCCCCCTGATTACTTAGGCCCCTGTCCTTATCTGCAAACTGACACATGGCTACTTCGACTGGCGACGCAATTCCTCCATCCATCCCCCTTTCGCCTGCCCTCCCTCTTTCAATCTCCGACGCCCTCCCTCCCTCCCTCCCTGCCTTCTTCCCGTCCGATCCCTCCATTCTCCCTCTTTCAGTCCTCCATTTTCCTCTTTCAGACCTATTTCTCCCTGTGTTGGACCGATCAGATCAAAGCCTAACCTTTCACACTTAATGTTAAAAGCGAACTACAGGGGTTGTAGTACAGGGGGACGGATGTGTCAGACTAACATGCCAGACTAATTGCCGGTGTGGTGTGTGTGTGTGTGTGTGTGTTTGTGCGCTCGCTCGTGTGTGTGTGTGCTTGTTAGTGGCACACACACATGGCTCAGGGCCCGCTGCGTCCCCGCGTGGCACCGCCACCGACGGAACGACCTTGAGGACAACGCAGTTCTCCAGCGTCGCACACAGCGCTAATTAGAACAGTAGCAGTTCTTAGCCAATCGCTGTCGCCCTCCCACGGGCCGTCCCCTATCCCAGGATGCACCGCAGACATCAGCGCAAAGCCGCCCTTCAAACAGGGCGCGCACCAAAAAAAACGATGCGTTGATTATTTAAATGTAGCATAATTGTATCACAAAGATTATTCGTTAGAACTCATTTGCATTCATCACGAAAAGTACCGTTCCAATGAAACGACTAAGTGATCATGATGTGCTGCAGTAATAACAATAATAATAATAATAACGATGCTAATAAAAAACAGGCCTGTGATAATGTGAGAACCATTGCGGCTTTATACTGCCTTGTTATAAAAACGTTTGAGTGTGTAAAAGCGTGCGTGCAAGTGTGCCTGGTTAACTGCCAGTGCTCTGTCATCATACGGGTGAACGATCATTCCTTCGCGTGAAACAGCCCTCGACATCAAGCATGGCCGCTCCCCCTGCGCTGGTTCAACCCCTCTCTTTAGTGTGTGGTGTGGAGGTGTGTGTTGCTGGGACGGGTGCGTCATTGTACACTTGGCAACACCAGATTAACGCCGTGCACTTGACGACCTCCTTTTGGGGACCACCCGACGCAACAGGGACTCCCCTTAGCTCCCCTACACCTCACCCGCCACCACTCACGCAACCCCCCCCCCCCACCCCCCCCACCCTGAGGTCAAGAGATTACCCGGAACGTTCCAAAGCATGGGCTCTCGATGTCGCAAGCCTTAGCACCCCCCCCCCTCCACCCAACCCCCCCCCCCCCCCCGCCCCAACCTATGCCCCCTCGTCTCTAATTGCATCTTAAAACACCCCCCCCCCTCTCTCTCTCTCTCAGCCTCTACCTCCCTCTATCCCGCTCGCTCTTTACCCTTTCGTACGCTTGGATGGCTGAGAAAATAGGCTGAGAATAGCAGGTCAAGTGCGAGGTCTCCTTCCAGGTAGGTTCTAAGGAAAGGATGGTGAGACAGCGAACGGTAGAAGGAAGCCAGCAGGAAATTGTTGGCTTCCAATCAGTCTGTCTAAAAATGGACACACACGCATACCTCTAACAGATAACGCTATTAAGGTACAGAAGAACATGTTGGGATTTAAATGTTTCATGAGGTGAAGGCGCTGTCGGTATGAACTTGTGTGTGCATGTGTGAGTGTTGTGCGTGTGAAGGAGGGTGTGTATGCGTGTGTGTTATATGGCGTGAAGTACAGAGGGTGTGTATGCGTGTGTGTGTGTGTGTGTTAGCGTGTGAAAGAGAGAAAGCGTGTGTGCGGGGGGGTTCTAAGCTGACTGATGATCACAGCGGACAGATGAACAAGTTCATCAGGTCCCTGAGCTCCGCCCTGCTGGGAACGGTTAATGGGTGAGGGGTGGTAAATCTTTTGTGCTGGAACGTGTGTGCCTCAGTGCTGTGTGTGTGTGAGTGTGTGTGAAGTCAGAGAAATACAGTAAAGAGGGAAAGAGAGAAGAGAGACAGAGGGGAGAGAGACAGGGAGAAAGAGGGAGAGATAAAGAGAGATAGAGAGAGAGAGAGAGAGAGAGAGAGAGGGATAACGAGAGAGAGAGAGAGAGGGATAACGAGAGAGAGGGAGAGAGAGAGAAAGAGAGAGAGAGGAAGTGAGAGAGAAAGAGAGAGAGACGAAATGGGTGATGCTGCAGTGGACCTTTAATACATTCATTACAGAGCAGTTTTATATCGAGGAAAATAGAGACTGCTGATTTGCTTTTCATTAGGAAGTAGCTAAACAGCAGTAGTTTATGCTGTTTCAAAGTAGTCTGATACACAAGATAATTAAAGTAATTCTGAAGAAAGTTTGGTGACTCTTAAAGGGCCTATTGGTTTCCTGTCAACTCTCAGTAAACGTACTGAAAACGGTTGTTTTTAACTGTTATTAGTACAAGCATTTTGACACTTCAAAGTTTAGTATTACAAGTTGCGATGAGGGGCCTTTGCATCCTCGCAGAAAAACGTTTTGATCCAAATCTTTGTATTTTGTCAAAGCATCTTCATACGGGGATAAAAGACATGTCTGCCTGTTTCATTCTGAGCAATTTTTGGGGCCCGTCAAATATCCTTGGTTCCCAAATCATTGAACAGATGGGGGGTTTCTAATGTCAGAGGACTATATGGCTATAGATATATCTATAGAACAAGTCAAATAACAGCATGAGTTAATGTACCCATAGGCTGCTTTACGTTAAGGACGTGAAAAGCTGTTCTCAACCTGTTTCCATCATACTAGCTGGCGTTCTTGTGTATTTTCATACACCCATATAAGTGTAAACTATATAAATGTTACCAGGGCTCTGGCCAGATAATGTATGAAGTATTATTGCCCTCTCATCAAAGAAAACTCAATCAATGCAACCACACCTGTCAATGGACGAGTTGAGCATCGGAATGCTTTAGTGACGAAAAATCATGAAACTGTATTTAATACCGAATCCAACAAACCCCGTGTACGAATCCATGGCTCTTCATTCGATACATTAACATGCCTATTCAAAAGAATAAAGAAAATGAGCTAAAACTAATGCTTTAATAACATTATTGTTATTTGGGGTTTAAACCATTAAAGTTGTTCTATTTCTGGAAATGATAAATGCTATTAAAAGCGACGTGTTCCATGACAGTCTCACCGTCCCTATCTCCTAATTATGATACGATACGCAGCCGTTGCTTTCACCTGAAAACTCCTTTCTAAAAGAGCTTCATCAACTCCAAAGCGGACCGTGATTCATTCCCGTGCGCTCGTTTGATAGGCGACCTTCGAGTACCCCCGGTTCGAAGTCACCCGTGATTGGGCTCGTACAATGTCAATCAAATTCACAAAACCCTCCCCCGAGATATCAAATAGGGCGCGTGGCAGCCCGCTCGCGCACTAACCGGACAGCTCTATCCTCGCGCTCTATCCTCGCGCTGGTGTTGTAGCTCGCGAGCTGGAGAGAGATGACAAGAGCCCCGCGAAAGCTGGACAGATAAAAATGGATCTTTTTAAAACGCTCAGTTCGCTGCTTTGGATATTACTGCTGAATAGAATCAACAGCCACCGCGCAGAAGAAGGTAAATAACTCGAATTTGACTTTTTATTTATTTAAATTTTGAGCAAAATGTTGACACGTCAAGTGCCAAACGAGCAGGTGTTTGTAATAACAACGGCTTCTCGTCCAGGTTAGGAAGTTAAACACCGCGTTTTATCTATGTTAACAAATACAAACTCATTTTAAAGCTACATTTTGTACACTTGACAATGGGCAGTTGACGCTGTTACTGTCTTACATCTCATTCCTATTTGGGGCTATCAAACATGTGGAATAGAATGATAAAGCCCAATATATCAGTTTATAAATCTAAATCATCAGGCAGAATTTTCGAGAACTGTAGACAAAAACTGAAGGGGAATACTCCTTAATTGCTTTCTTATTTTGCCCCAAGGTTTGCCCGTTATTATTACTACTCTTGGCAACAACAAAACAAACAAACTAAACATCATAGAATGAGTTCGACTACAATTTGCTACCAGGTTTTGTTGAGAAACGCAGGCTGTGTTTCCCTAGTTAAGATATTATCGTTAGGATGACTTTCATATTGAGAATAAAACGATTTTCTCATTTCCATTCCGCCACAGTGCGCTGAGCTTTGAGCAACTGGTCTCTTTTGTCTCATTCCGCTACTCCGCTGACGGGCTGTTATTGAATATGCTTGTAAATGCCAGTTCATTGTGTGTGGGGAAACGTCATTTACAATATACAGTCGTTTACTCAGTCAAGTGGAGAGGTTCCTGTACATCACTACTGTAAGTAGTGTGATGCCTTGTGGATCCATGAATACAATAAAGGCTGGGGTTGAAGCAGGGACAGGGGCTGGAGATGGGTCAGGATCTGGGCTGGAATTGTGGCTGGATCTGGGCTGGGTCTGGACTGGAGATGGGTCTGGGTCTAGGTCTGGGTCTGTGTCTGGGTCTGGGCTGGAGATGGGTCTAGGTCTGGGTCTGGGCTGGAGATGGTTCTGGGTCTTTGTCAGAATTTGGGCTGAAGATAGGTCTGGGTCTGGATCTGATGGTTCTGGGTCTGGGCTGGAGATGGGGTGCTGGATGGGGCAGTAACCGGGGTGTACTTTAGGCGTGGGCTTTGTGTCACTTTTTGGCTCAGGTGAAACCAGCAAAGCGTCCTAATCAGTGTTTGGATTTAGAAGAAATGTTCATAATCACTCTGTCCCCCAGGCTCTATGGAGAGGGCTAGTTCTGGCAGTGGCGAAACACAGCTGAGCTCTACACACACACGCACAAACACACAAACACACACACACACACTTTAATATTCTCTCTCCTTGTCTCTGTAAACCACTCTGTCATCTACACACTCACGGCACCATCAAGAATACCTTTAATGTCGTTCCAGGTCATGTGTAGTGCTACGCAACACCAATACAAATGCTTATGGTTCACACATACACACACCCACACACACGCAGACCTTATGATAGGCGTGCTACATGGTCACGTCATTGAATGCGTTTTCCTTAATTGTATAGGTCATCACACGCTTCATATGGTGCTTGCATGGGAACCTACTTACGAATGCATGCACACATGGTCACATGCGCACACACACACACACACACACACACACACACACACACACACACACACACACACACACACACACACACACACACACACACACACACACACACACACACACACACACACACACACACACAGGCTATTATGTACATGTCGAAGTTCCATGCCACAGAGCTTGCTCACACACACACACACACACACACACACACACACACTCAAAAGTCTTGCCAGCTTGATTCAGTTTCCTGGGATGTCAGTCGGTTGGCTGGATTGGAAGTACTGTTCTAATTGATGTTGTGACAGGGATTAATTGCTGTGAAAGCAATGTGTTTTCTAAGGCTGGCCGTGGCAACTCTGAGACAGGGGTTTGGAAGAAAGAGAGACATTTCCTTCCATGCAGGGAGAGAGGACTTACACTGGAATCATCCACATGTTCTGGGTGTAGCTGTAACATATCTGTCGGAAGGAATTTCCATCTATACTTGTTCAGATTCATTATCCGTGAGTAACTTGCAATGGCTGTATGTGTGTGTGGATGCTTAGGCATGTGTGTGTATCCGTGCATACGTGTTCACATGTCATGTTTGATGGCGAGTTCCATGTTTGTATCAGACACACACAGGTGTCGTCCCCCGCGCCCCTTCACCTTTCCGCAGCCTTGTGTCGTCTTCTCCTCCAGCTGTCTGGGTGTCTGTGGGCTGCGTAGATATGTTAGTTCCTGATTACACTTGTGTGTCTGTGCAGGGGTGTGTGGGATGCCATAAAAAAGGTCCTTCCTCTTCCCCTTCAGATTAGCATGCTCCTCACAGCCTCAGCTGAGTTAGCGAGCGCTAATACGGCCGGGGCCCTGTAGGCAGCGCAGGGCGTCTCCCCCCCCACCCCCGCCCTCCACACTCCCCCCCAACCACACACACACCACACACACACACACACACACACACACACACACACAGTCAATCTTGCTCTCGCCGCTGTTTTCTCATTCCCCACGCCTCAACGCTAACACACCTTGGCATCTCATCGGGATCTCATTTACTACCTCCCTCCCTCTCTCCTCCCCCCCCCCCGCCTCCCTCCCTCTCTCCCTACCTCCCTCCACTCTGCGGGTGGTGGAGGAGGAGGAGCAGGAGCAGGAGGAGCAGCAGATGTAGCAGGGGCTGAAACTGCAGCGTAGCCTCAGGCTGCATTGTGTTAGCGAGGCGGGGGGGGGGGGGGGGGAGAGGTAGGGGGCCGTGGAGCTGAGGCAGCGTACCCTTTTGTTGCAGCCTCGTCAGCAGGGTCGGGCCGGGCTGCAGTGTTGTGGTCAACCTGCTGGAGATCCTAGAACCCTCCCTCCCTCCGAGCAGACACATCCAGCTGCTTGGCTCCAGCTCAGCCCTGCCTCCCCTCTTGTCTCCTGTGTGAACTTGAAGCGGGAGCTCTGCACCCCTCTCAACTCGTCTGCCGATGCATGCAGGAGCAGGTGTGCGTCCCGACTCCGCTCTCAACCCTGTCATGTCCATTAAGCTCAGTTTGAGCTTCGAGCATCGCGATAAAGGATTTGGAACGCAGCTGAGCGGACTGAGGAAGATCCCAAGTCTCACGTACCCAACGTGACAAATTGCCGGTGCTGATGCAGAACGCCGTCTGGCGGCGCCACGCAGCCCCCCCCCCCCCCCCCCCCCTCGCTACCTCTTCTGCTGGCCGACGCTCCGGCGACCTCGCCGCGTGTGAAAGGTCGCGGCGATTTGTGAAGTTGGCAGGCGTGTCCGTGACATTCTCCCTCCGAGAGCTGCCGGCCATGTCAGTTAGACAGCAGGCAGACGGAGGAGGAGGAGGGGAGTAGAAGAGGATGAGAGGAGAAGAGGAGGGGAGAATGGGAGGGGAAGAGAGAAGGAGAGGAGACAAAAGGGGAGGGGGACAAGAGGGGAGGAGGAGAGGATGAGCGGAAAGGAGTAGAGGAGCAACGAGGCAGGCTCACTGAAAGAGCAGCAGACGGAGAGAGGTCAGGATGGAAAGAAGCTGCTTGGGTACAAAAACTCTGGTGTTTTGTAATTCCAGCTATCGTTTGAAAATCATTTGAAACCCAGTGATTCAAACCTGAACAGTGGCCTGAACAGAAGCACAAGAATAACCTAAAGAGTTCCCTTAATTACTTCAAGCAAGCATCGACTGGATTGGTAACACATTGATCCAGGGTGTCTTTCTGTAATGAATTTCCATAGCCACTTGATTCCCTTTGTTCCTTGAAGCACGCACGCACACACACATGCACACACGCGTACACACACGCGTACACACAGGCTGTTCTGCTGTCGCTGCAGGTTTCAGCGTGGTGTAGGTAGGAGTGTGTGTCCACAAAAGATGGCGCTTTAGAAGGTGCTTCAGCCTTATTGGAAACTGAGAAACAGCCTCTGTGAATCCCATTGATGGATGTACCATGTATGTGTATTGGCGTTTTTTGACTGAAACATCTTCAATAGTGTGTGTGTGTGTGTGTGTGCATACTATATTCACGGCACCGAAAGGCCTGGATGAATAGGAATCACACATGGGACTCAAGGCTCACACAGTTAGAGAACATTTCTAAAGGCTTCATAAAACATGGTGTGTGCTCCCCTTTTCCATGTGCTGCTCACTTACATAACCTCTCTCTCTCTCATTCGGTCCTGTATCTCAGTTAGTCTAATTCTCTCTCTCTCTCTCTCTCTCTCTCTCTCTCTCTCTCTCTCTCTCTCTCTCTCTCTCTCTCTCTCTCTCTCTCTCTCTCTCTCTCTCTCTCTCACACACACACACACACACACACACACACACACACACACACACACACACACACAGTGTTTTTCCGCACCGCAAAGGTTCTTTAAAGGTTAGTCTAAAAGGCCTCATTAATATAGAGAACCTCTGCCTCTGGGGTACATTTCTGTTTTGCGTCTTTCTCTGGCTGTCTTTAGTGAGCGAGGGTCACCTTGGAACACTGAGTTTGATGGAGAGCTGGGACGCTCCCGCCTTTTGAAGCGTTCGAAACGCGGAGAGAGGGAAAGATGACCGGCCACCATGATGCTGTCGCTCGTTCAACTTCTCCTCTTTTGGTCGTTTTGTTGTGAAGCAAGCAGGACGTTCAGAGTCTTAGAAAGCTGGCATAGTGTGTCTGTGTGTGTGTGTGTGTGTGTGTGTGTGTGTGTGTGAGAGAGGTTAAGAGAGCTGACCTCCCTGCCTGCTGTTGGTTCGCACATCATTATCCTCAATCTAGGCTTTACCGTGCTTATCACAGGGGGAAGTGGACACACACACACACGCAGCCTGGCTGTGATTGTGTGAGCTGACAATGCAGTAGAAGGTTCTGGATGTGTAGGACGCAAGGTTAGCACTACACCATGTGTATAGTGTGCAGCTCTAAAGTGCCAGGGAGCTGATATGGTACAGAACATGAAACACACTGGAGATATGAGTGTTCTATCCAGCCAGTTAATGTGGCCTCCTCTCTCTGGAGGTCCCTCTCCTCTCCTTCTGTCCTCCAGTCCTCCCCTCCTCCTCCCCTCTCCTCCTCCCCTCCTCTCCTCCCCTCTTCCTCTCCTCTTCCTCTCCTCTTTCTCTCCTCCCCTCTTTCTCTCCTCCCCTCCTCTCCTCTCCTCCCCGCTTCCTCTCCTCTCCTCCCCTCCTCCCCTCTCCTCTCCTCCCCTCCTCTCCTCTCCTCTCCTCCCTGCTTCCTCCCCTCCTCCCCTCCTCCCCTCCTCCCCTCCTCTCCTCTCCTCCCCTCCTCTCCTCCTCTCCTCCCCTCCTCTCCCCTGACTGGGCCTCTTACTGCAGGTCTGGGGCTGTGCCCTGTGCTCTAATGTGATTTTCATGTTCCCTTGTCCTGTGCTGTAATGTCCAACCACTGACACATGTAGAGGGAGTAGGAGAGTGTGTGTGTGTGTGTGTGTTTGTCCACTCTTTTTCATGTGCATTTGCATGCGTGCACCCGTGCACATGTTTTGTTGTGCCTCTGTGTGAGCGTGTGTGTGTGTGTGCGTGCTCTCTAAAGCGCACCTAACCCAGCTGAAAGCCCAGGGACAGAGCAGAGTCATGTGACCATACCTCACGTGATTCTCTAGCGCACCTCCACTCTTCTCCTGGGCTCCTCCCAGATTGCTTTGCTGCAGCCGCAGGTAGTCATGTGGTTCAGGTAGAGTGTGGGTGTATGTGTGTGTGTGTGTATGTATGATTGTGTGAGTGTGGGTGTATATGGGTGTGTTTGTATGTTTGATTGTGTGGGTATGTAAGATTGTGTGAGTGTGGCTTTATATAGGTGTGTGTGTGTATGTATGATTGTGTGTGTGTGTTTGATTGTGTGCGTGTGTGTTTGATTGTGTGTGTGTATGCATGAGTGTGTGTGTTAGAGTGGGAGCCCTGGCATGTCCAGGTGGGCTTTGACAGGCTAAATGCGGCCTGTCTGGATCAGTGATGGGCAGGATCCATGCAGGGAGAGGGAGGGACTGGGTCCATGACAGCGACGTTGACGGCAAGACAATGAAATAAATGTCCCAATGAGTGATCTGTAAAGTGAAGGTGGGGTGGGGTGGGGTGGGGGGGGGGGGGTAGGGGGTTGTCTTTGGCGAGTGCATTTGTGGTTCTAATTGGCGGCTTATCAGTGCAGCCATCTACAGTGGCAGGTTAACAGCAGGATCACTGATTAGGCAGTTAGACACACAGAGGTAGGCACAGAATCTACAATCAACATGCTTGAACGCGCACACACACACACGCACACACACACACGCACACACACACACACCCACCTACACACACACACACAAACCCACACCCACACACCCACCCACCCACACACACACACACTTAGACTTGAAGTGTCCTTGTCTTTGTGTGTAATCTGGCCCCCGTGTCCCTCGTCCAGTAATGAGCGGCACGTACAGATCCAGCACACAGCCTCATAAAGCATCACCCCCATGCCTGGAAACCCCCATTAATCTGTTGGAGAGGCGTTTGACCTTTCCAACTCATTAAGCCCCAGAACCTGCTCACTGTGGAAGACACACATATCCAGGCACGCTGGCACGCCCACCTGCGCGCGCACGCTCCCGCACCTTGCCATCGGCGTTACGACGCTAACCCCTTCCTCTCCCCTCCTCTGCGGAGGGTGGGTTTGGTCAGCGACCTGGAAAATTGCCCGACCTTCTAATGCCTGATGAATAAATACATAAATCGACCAGCTCCGGCTGGGTCGCTTTTATGACCCCCCCCCCAACTGCCCAGGAACCCCCCCTCCCTCCCATTCGCCCCCTGTACCCCCCCTCCCCCTCATCCTCACCCATCTCCTCCCTTGTTCCCCCCTGTTTTCTGCTCCTCGCCCCCCTTCCTCCCCCTGCAGGTCTGTTTGAAGTGATAGCCCCCGTGATGAGGGGGGAATGAAAGGGAGTGCAGGTGCGCGGGGGCGAGCGCGGGGACGAGCAAGGGGCGAGTGGGGGGTGAGCGAGGGATGGATAAGAGGAGGGTGTAGAGAACACGGAAGAATACAGAGGGAACATAGATTTAATGCGTGTAAAGTAAGGAGTGAAAGAGAGACAGAGCGAGAGAGAAAGAATGAAAGACAGAGAGAGACAAAGAAAGACAGAGAGAAAGAAAGAGAGAGAAAGAAAGACAGAGAGAGAGAAAGAAAGACAGAGAGAGAGAAAGAAAGACACAGAGAGAAAGACACAGAGAAAGAAAGACAGAGAGAAAGAAAGAAAGACAGAGAGAGAGAAAGAAAGACAGAGAGAGAGAAAGAAAGACAGAGAGAGAGAAAGAAAGACAGAAAGAGAGAAAGAAAGACAGAGAGAGAGAAAGAAAGACAGAGAGAGAGAGGCGATGGTTGAGCTGTCTGGAGCTCCAGATTGGAGGAGGTCATTCACTGTGTCAGTGCTGAAGTGGAACTTCCATCGCCTGGGGGGGGGGGGGGGGGGGGGGGGTCCTCAACAAGCACATATTTATGTGTGCACACGTGCGTTTGTGTGTTCTTGTGTTTGTGCGCGTATGTGCGTCACCCATCATGGTTAATCATGGCGTGTGAAGAGTGTATGTTTGGGAGTAAAGTGTGTTTTCGCTATAGCTTCTGCAGGTGATTTCCTGATTGCAATCAGAGCCACGGAGGGGAGCTGGCTTGTTGTGGCTGTGTGCTGTACATTGGCTCCTGGAGAGGAGCTCAACCATGGTGCTCTAACCATGGGGCTCTAACGATGGTCTTCTAACCATGGTCTTCTAACCATGGTGCTCTAACCATGGTGCTCTAACCATGGTGCTCTAACCGTGGTGCTCTAACCATGGGGCTCTAACGATGGTCTTCTAACCATGGGGCTCTAACCATGGTGCTCTAACCATGGTGCTCTAACCGTGGTGCTCTAACCATGGGGCTCTAACGATGGTCTTCTAACCATGGTCTTCTAACCATGGTGCTCTAACCATGGTGCTCTAACCGTGGTGCTCTAACCATGGGGCTCTAACGATGGTCTTCTAACCATGGTCTTCTAACCATGGTGCTCTAACCATGGTGCTCTAACCATGGGGCTCTAACGATGGTCTTCTAACCATGGTCTTCTAACCATGGTGCTCTAACCATGGTGCTCTAACCGTGGTGCTCTAACCGTGGTGCTCTAACCATGGGGCTCTAACCATGGTGCTCTAACCATGGGGCTCTAACCATGGTGCTCTAACCATGGTGCTCTAACCGTGGTGCTCTAACCATGGGGCTCTAACCATGGGGCTCTAACCATGGTGCTCTAACCGTGGTGCTCTAACCATGGGGCTCTAACCATGGTGCTCTAACCATGGGGCTCTAACCATGGTGCTCTAACCATGGTGCTCTAACCGTGGTGCTCTAACCATGGGGCTCTAACGATGGTCTTCTAACCATGGGGCTCTAACGATGGTCTTCTAACCATGGTCTTCTAACCATGGGGCTCTAACCATGGTGCTCTAACCATGGTGCTCTAACCATGGGGCTCTAACCGTGGTGCTCTAACCATGGAGCTCTAACCATGGTCTTCTAACGATGGAGCTCTAACCATGGTTCCCTAACCGTGGGGAGGAACATATATTCAGAACAAGGAGGAGCTGAACTGGAGTGACAGGCCCATGGACCAACCCCAGCCTGATGGTTCATTCAGCTCACTTCAGAATCTTTCTGGCATGATTGGCATAGCACAGAGTAGCAACTTTCTATGACGCACACTCACACTCTTTGTAGTGGGAATGTGAAGTGAATGATGAAATCTGTGGAATGTGTTGAATATGGAAATGCTTCACTCTTTCTTGCTTCTCCATGGTACATGTTACTCTCATAGTGCTGTTCTTCTTCCTCCTCCTCCTCTTCCTCCTCCTGCCGTCCTTTGTGAGCACGGTTAATACACTCTAGAGGAAATGAATACGCAGAGAAGGGCCTAGCAAGGCATGTGTGTGTTTGTGTGTGTGTGTGTGTTTGTGACTTTGTGTGTGTGTGTGTGACTGTTTGTGTGTTTATTGACTTTCTTCTGCATCTAATGTGTTGGCTCACTAGCAAGTGTTTGCTCCTGTGTGAATAGTGTTTACTGTGCGTGTGTTGTTTTGTGCGTCTTCCGTGGATGATTTGATTTTAATGGGATCAGAGGGGTCGCTGGTGAGACGATGACAGTGCAAAGGTCGTCTCCCTGGTGTTTTCCTGGCCAGTGATTGGCTGCGTTTCTGCATTCTGTGAATGCCGGTATGAGGTCTGAAATTGCAGTCTGTTGTGTCGAATGTTATGCCGGCATTTCGTTGCTTTCGCTAGGGCAAATTTAAAGTAAACGATGCTCGCATTTGTTTTCTTCATAGCTGTGTGGGTGTGTGTCGGTGTGGGTGTGTGTGTGCGTGTGTGTGGACTGAGAAAGGGCCGTGTGATGTAACGCACGGTCAGATGGACTGCTGGTCAGATGGTGAGGTGGTGGTGCTCAAACACAGCCAGTACAGGAAGTACCAGCTTCTCTCTCTCTCTCTCTCCCTCCCTCACGTCTTTGAGTGTGTCTGTGCGCGCGTGTGTGTCGGTGTCTATGCGTGTCAGTGTGTGTGTGTCTGTGTCACTGTCAGCGTGTGTGTGTGACAGAGTGGCCCAGGTTGTTAATAGTGAATTACCTGCTGCTCCTTTGTCTCTGTCTGGGTTAATGGGCTCTGTCTCTGAAGGTCGACCCAAGGAGACGCCACTAAAGAGCAGCAGCTCATTGGAGAACCCACTTACTGGCTGGGGGCTGGGAGGTGCTGTGGATGCATGACTTAAATGTGTGTGTGTGTGTTTGTGTGTGTAAGTATATGTCTGAGTTTGCACATGGGCGGTTGTTTAAGGTAATTTTCTGTGTGTAATATTAACTTCCTCTAAAACCCTCGTACTAGAGCTGTCATTGCCATCCCATTCAGGCCTATGTGTGTGTGTGTGTGTGTGTGTGTGGGGTCAGGTGCAACCATGAAGAAGAAACCTGATTTATATGATCAGTACAGGCCTTGACCATTCTCTCTCTCTCTCCTCGTCTTTGTGTTTGTATCTCCTCTCACACCCCCTCCTCCGCCTGCTCCACTCCTGTTTCTACCACAAGTCCTTCTCATCGCCCAGAGGCTCTCAAAGCATCTGAGATTCAATGTTGATGCTGAATATTATTAAGATCTTGTAAAGTTTCTCTCTCTCTCTCTCTCTCTCTCTCTCTCTTTCTCTCTGTCTTTCTGTCTCTCTGTCTTTCTCATCTTCCTCTGGTGTTTTTTCCTTTGTTGCATAACTTACATACTTGTGCAGTTGCCTGGGAGAATGTAGGAGTATATTCATAACAGTGCAGCACAAACACACACACATGCACACACACACACAAGCTCCCACATTGCGTATAAATGCCCTGCAAAATACATGTACACCCATTTGTCCACACGTGTACACACACGCACGCACAAAACACACGCACGCACACACGCAGCGGGCGAACACCGGAAAGACTTGCTCTTAGCCGACCACCCCCTGAGACTGCCGGCTAATGAAAAATTCAGTCCAGTCAGTCAGCCTACTGCTATACAAGGGGAAAGCTCTTTTAGTCTGTCTATTTCTCTCTCTCTCTCTCTCTCTCTCTCTCTCTCTCTCTCTCTCTGTCGCTCTGTCTCTCTCCAGACATTCAATACAGACCTTTCATTGTGATTTTCCTCCTGTCCTGATAGTTCTCACCGAGCAGTCTAAGGATTCTTGACAGGAACAGGGCAGCGCCCCCCTCACCACCATGCCCTCGCTGCCCTCCTCATCAGTGGCACAGGAAGTGGCCCTCGTTTAAGCACAGCCCAGCACCCCATGGGACCCAGTAGAGAATCAGAGAAATGCTGTTTGACTTCAAGTGCCTCAGATTCATTCGGTATTTAGTCCTTTTTTATTTTTCTTCGCATTGCATTTATTTCCATTTTGGGGTTTTATTTGTCTGTAGCTCTTTGGGTTTTGGAAAAGCGCATTCTAAATAAAATGTAGTAGTATTATTACTGTCTGCGGTAATGAAAGTAGCAGTGGAGAGGATTGTTCAGGGGGGAGGGCAGAGCAGGGAGGGGGCGGAGGAGATAGAGTCAGGATTGGAATGGGGCCCACAAGTCCACTGAACCTCATCTGTGTCTCTACACAGCCACCTCACCCCCGCCCACCCTCCCTCCCTCCCTTCTGGCTTCCGTTCATTTTACACACGCGTACACACACACACGAGCGCAGGCACACACGCACCAATCTGCTTCCCGAAAACAGACGTCCTTTTATCTGTCGACTGCAATCGGGGGGGAAAAAAATGAGAGGTGTTATATTTGCATTTTAATTCGCCCTCAATCACGCGTGCGTTTGGCTGTTTGTGTGAAATAGCTTTGTGTTTCCCTTCTATCCGTATTTATAGAGGCTCTTGGAGGCCACAGCCTTCTATTGCAATCTGCCTGTTTCCATGCTGTATGGAGATGACTCTGTTCCCTGTTCCCTCTATCTCACTCTCTCTCCATCTTTTGCACAATTTTCTTTCTTTCTTTCTTTCTTATTAGTTCTCTGCCTTCTCTCTCATTCACTGTCAGAAGAATTAAATACCCTGAATTTGTGCCAGAACAGTGTTAGGAGTGTTTGGACAACAGCTGAGTGCTTGACCTCCCCCACCCCACTCACCCTACATTAGTCCCCCCATCTGGCCATCATATCTCTGTCTCTGACTTTCTATCTATCTCTCTCTCATTCTCTCTCACACCCTCTCTCTCTCTCTCTTTCTCTCTGTCTCACTTCCTAATTATGGAATGTTCCAGAGTTTTTATTTTGAGAAGAGCTTGACGTTGGCCCACTTCACACAGGTCAAGGTCCCCCCCCCCACAATATCTCTCTTCACCTTGTACCCCTTGTTTACAGTCACTCCATATCTCTTCTTTTCATCCAGGGACCAGGCTGTTATGTCTCCCCGTACTTCTAGTTCCTATTGTGCTCCTTCTTCACAGGCCATGTGGGTAATTGGCTCCAAATGACAAGCTTGACATTCCCATTTGCACAGTGTGCTGACTGGCAGCTGAAGGGCTCCCTGGCCGACACTCAGTCACCTATTGTAGCCGGCTCTGACTCTGCTGTGGGGCTCAGTCTGCCGCTGTGAAGCTCCCTAGCTGCTCCACCTCCACTGGAGGAACGGCCCTGCTGGGAGAAATAACGCTCTGTTCTATTGAATCCTTGTCCTTTGTGCTTTGTCTGAACTCTGATTTGGCACCCGTGTATGGTCAGGAGAGATTATCCAACCACTCACTCATTCATCCATCCACTCATTCATTCATCCACTCATCCATGCATCCACTCATTCATTCATCCATCCATCCATTCACACGTTCATCCATCCATCCACCCATTTATCCATCCATCCACTCTAGAGCTGCGCGATATATCGTTAAAAAAACGCGATATCGATACACCCCTACACACGATACGCTTTTTGATGAGAGACGGTTTTTCAGTTTTTTTTTTTTCTCCATCATGAGCCGCGTCACGCTTTAGTTTCCCTTCAATCATGAATACATCTGCACATCATAGCAGCCGGCTTTCTCCCTAAACCAATCATAATGGACCGGCACGTCACATGGTTCAGCGGCGAGCAAGGCAGAAATACATACTTTTCGAAACACACCAGCATGAGTGAGTGAAGAGATACAGATCATTATAGATAATAAACGGTACTCGATGCCTTCACGCAACTATTTTTCAAATGTTGCAATACCTGCCATGTACGACGAGAAGCGGGCAGCTGTCGAGGCCGAATTAAGAGAAGTAGAAACTTCTCAGCAACATCGGATCTGTGGTCCAGTCGGACCATGGAACCTTATGAGTCTGACGGTCCATTTTATAGCGAATGTCTTCACCATGAAAAGCAGATGCCTGCAATATTTATGTTTGCTGTTAACTATTTACATATTCGAGTTGTATTGTTTACTGGGTCAGAGGTGAGAAGTTCAAGTGGGCCCCAAGTTGGAAAAGGTTCCTGTTCAATATTAAGCCTTTTGTGCTTTTTGTGAAAAAGCTTGTTTTGCAATTAATGAACAGCTAAGTAGCTCAATAGTAGTTCAATCATTTTATTATACTAACTGCAAATATGAAAATTTAGGATTTAAATAAAGTTTAACTTTGTTTTTAAAAAATCGTGCAGAAAATCGGGATATCAATTTTTATCAAGAAAATCGCGATACGCATTTTTTACAGAATCGCGCAGCCCTAATCCACTCATCCATCCATCCACTCATCCATCCATCCATTCACACATTCATCCATCCATCCACCCATGTATACATCCACTCATTCACCCATTCATCCACTCATCCATCCACTCATTCATCCATCCATCCATCCATCCATCCAATCATCCATCCACTCATTCATCCATCCATCCATTCATTCATTCATCCATCCACCCACCTATACACCCATCCATCGATCCATCCTTTTTTCTCTTTCACTTCCCCACACATTCATCCAATCATTCCTCCTTCACTCCTCTGAGAGATGATTCGATCTGAGCAGTGCATTCCATCCATGTCGAAACAATACAGGCAGGAGCCCTAGAGGCTTGAACTCTGACCCCTGGGTAGCGGCTGCTCAATAGGAGGTGTTGGGGAAAGATTTTCTGAGCGAAACCTCTTGAACCTCACCCCATGACCTGACCTCTGTGGACGTTCACACACATGCTGCAGTAAAAGCAGAATATGGATCCTCCATGTCTAAGTCACCATGCTGAACACCAGCAGTGACTCACGCATGTGGGATGTTCCCACTGCTTCCACCCGGCGATGCACAGCAGGACGCTGCTGTCGACATTCAAGATATTATTGGTCTCTCCTGTCATCAGATAATCTGTGAAGTTAGCAGAAAAGCTGTCCTGTCATGTTGAAGGGCTATAATTACTGCACAGGCCATCTGTGGTCCAATCACAGTCCATCAGGAAGTTCTCCCAACGCAGCGGTGAACCTCCTCTCCCAGGAACCCATCAGATGACTTCCTCAACGAGCTGCTGCTGTCATCAGCGCGTGCGTGCGTGTGTGTTTGCGTGCGGCTGCGTGGGCGTGCGCAGGCTTCCGCGGGTGTCAAGTGCGAGAGCGCAAACGCCAAACGTCTGAGTGTCATCTTAACCCAGCAGGAGTCAGGAAAGGCGTGCGCGAGCGACAGTTGGGTCATCCGATCCCGCCTTCTGCACGCGTCCCCACGTCCGGTCCTCCCCTCGCCCCTCAGAGAGGCTGTCTGCAATGTCCCAGTACTTTCTGTAAGTCGCTCTGGATAAGAGCGTATGCTGAATGACTCCACGTAAATTTCTGGAAACGATCCCGTCATAGGAATGCAGGACTTGCTTTGTAAAACAGCCTAAGTGGTCAGACTTGTTGCTACCACAGCTTTGTCGAGATTTCCACCCTCCCCTTCTCCCCTTCTCCCCTTCCACCGCGCTCAGTACCGAGGTAATTAGAACTCATAATGCAATCCCAAACCAGCCGAAAGGTACCCTGTCTTGCCTCTCGCATTTGCATAAGCAGGGAAATTTGCCATGCTAAACAAGGCCTTACCGGATTAATACCGTTCCATTATCTACCCGGCGATAAGCAAATAAACAACCAGGGGAGGAGGAGAGAGGGGAGGGAGGGATTTGAAGGGATGGAGGGAGGGACAGAGGGAGGGATGGAAGGGAGAGGAAGATGGAAGGAGATGGAGGGAGGGACAGAGGGAGAGATGGAAGGGAGAGGAAGATGGAAGGAGATGGAGGGATGGAAGGGAGAGGAAGATGGAAGGAGATGGAGGGATGGAAGGGAGAGGAAGATGGAAGGATATGGAGGGATGGAGGGGAGAGGAAGTTGGAAGGATATGGAGGGATGCAAGGAGACCCCAACTAGGGGGATTTGTGGAGGTTGACAGTTGTACTAATGAAAAGCAGACGCTCCGCCCCTCCCAGTGGCTTCCACAGGGAGAGGGAGAGGGTGCTTGTGAATTGCTGATTCCGTACGTGTGCTTTTGAAAGCGTGCGTGTGTGTGTGTGTGCGCTGGTGGATAGCCAGCGGGGGCAGAGACTCATCTGTTGTGGTAGAAGGGCTTTATCTCTCATTAGGGCAGCTGTTTGATTTCATTAATTACCGACGTGCTGGAAGCCAGAGCAGACCCAGCCGCAACCTCCAATTCGCAGCCATCATTTATTCAGCACCTTCGCTCCAGCATGAACCATGATGATTGCCCAAGGACTGCTTTGTGTTTGTGTGTGATCGCTGATAAGAGGCCACAGTGTTGGGTGGGATTCATGGTTCTTTGGCTGGACATTCTGTCTTTTCTAGGTCTCCATCTTGTCTGTGTATGTGTGTCTGTGTGTGTGTTTGGCTGTATGTGTGTGTCTGTGTGTGTGTGTCTGTGTGTGTGTCTGTGTGTGTGTCAGTGTTTGTGTGTGTGTGTGTCTCTGTGTGTCTGTGTGTCTGTGTGTGTGTCTGTGTGTGTGTGTGTCCGTGTGTGTGTCTGTGTGTGTGTGTCTGTGTGTCTGTGTGTCTGTGTGTCTGTGTGTGTGTGTTGCGGTGCTGTGGTCCTTCTGTGGAGAGGCCAGTGGTTTCCTCTGGTGGTGTTGATGAGCTGCACCAAGACGCTGGGATCCACCTGGCCTCTCCCTCCGTTCCCGTGACGCCCAGGCAGAGGTCAAGAAGTGCATGTGCACGTGCATGTGCACAGCAGAGAGCTGGAGGGGACCAGAGGACTACACACACACACACACACACACAGGCATGCACGCACGTCCACTCAGACTGACACACGCAAACACGTACACACACACACTCAAGCGTGCTCACGACCTCTGCGTCCAGCGCCGCCCAAGACACAACCAAGCTGTTTTATTTATTCTCTGCTCTTTGGCGCGTGTGCGTACGTGTGTGTGTTCCATTTCCAGTCCTATTGTCTAACCTTCCATTGATACAGGCTTGTTTTAGCACCGACAGTGTGTTTCTCTGCCCTATCGATCCTGTTCGTTTCCCTCCCCACCACGTCTGCTTACGGAGCCCATTGATTGATTGGCTGTCGGCTTTATGGATCGGCAGGTTGGGCCGTGCGGTATCGACTGACGCTCCCTCACCTGCTATCTGAGCTCTTCCACCCATCCACCCATCTATCTATCCATCCACCCATCTATCTATCCATTCACCCATCCACCCATCTGTCCATCTATCTATTCACCCATCTATCCACCCATCCACCCATCTATCCATTTATCCACCCATCTATCCACCCATCTATCCACATATTCATCCATCCATCCACCCATCACCCATCATCCATCCATCCATCTATCCATCTATCCATTCACCCCTCCCTCCCTCCCTCCCTCCCTCCCTCCCTCCCTCCCTCCCTCCCTCCCTCCCTCCCTCCCTCCCTCCCTCCCTCCCTCCCTCCCTCCCTCCCTCCCTCCCTCCCTCCCTCCCTCCCTCCCTCCCTCGCTCTGCTGGATTCACCAGATGGATGGCAGGACTGGTAGCGGTGGGACTCTGTGCACCTCAGTGGTCAGCGTGGGACCGACTCCCTGTCCGAACCCATTACTCACATCCAACGCATTGTTTACCGTGGCCCCACCGAGAGACGGCCCTTACGTTGACACCTTCCCGCGGGTCCCCCCCCCCGCCTCTCCCCCTCTCACCTCTTCATGTCCATCTCCCTCGCTCGCCCCAGTGCCGCGTGGCGCTCTCTGCTGTCGTCTTCGTTCACCGCCGGGTCGCTGAAGCGCTCCTTGCGCAGGGTGGACGTGAGCCGCACAGCGGGACAGAGCGCAGAGCTGCAGCGGTCAGGCCCGCCTGTCGCTCTGGGCCTACTGAGACAGCTGCTAAAGTGTGTGTGTGTGTGTGTATTATTTTCCCGATAAAACCTCTGGTGCTGAATCACTGCTGACCTGAATAGACAGGGAGAAGGCAGGCCCAGCCTCTAATGTTACACCTCAGCAGCCGTGCAGCATGTACAGGGTGTGTGTGTGTGTTTCTGTGTGTGTGAGTTTCTGTGTGTGTGTGTGTGTTTTTCAGTCTTGCGCCAGCTCTGACTGTGGCAGGCGCTCAGGTAGCACTCTGTCTTCTGCCTGTCAGAGCAGGAAGGAGGGAAGGGGAGGAGGGAAGGGGAGGAGGGAAGGGCAGGAAAGGAGGAGGGAAGGGGAGGAGGGAAGGGGAGGGGGGAAGGCGAGGAGGGGAGGAGGGAAGGGGAGGAGGGAAGGGGAGGAGGCAGGGAGGCGTGGAGGGGGAACAGAATGCGAGAGAGACGGTCTCATTTAATCTAAAGTGGATTCTCAAATTGAAGCGGGAGGGACAACAAAGTCAGCACAAACCCTCCTGCACCTTCCCTCTTATGTAACCAGGCCGCCTTGCCCCTTTTTACCACTCATTAATAAGAGAGGAGGGGGGGTGGGGAAGGATGGGGGGGGAGGGAGTGGGGGGGCAGAGCCAGAGAGGGTGAGATTGATGGAGTGACCGCAAGAGCAAAGGATACATGAGAGAGAGGGAAGGAAATAATACTGAGCGCCAACAGCACAACACACATACACACACACAACACACACAAACCCGCACACACTCTATACTCCGGCCGCAGACAGGTAGACAAACAGCCTGTGACGGTCCAGTAAACCAGTGCTCTCTGTTTGTCAGAATCAGCGAGCAAGAATCAGTCTGGTCAGTGTGCGCCTGCCTGCCTGCCCCCCTCCCTGCCTCCCTCCCTCCCTGCCTCCCTCTCTGCCTCCCCCTCCCTGCCCCCCTCCCTGTCTCCCCCCTCCCTGTTCCCTGCCTCCCCCCTTCCTCCCTAACTCCCTCCCTCCCTGCCCCCCCTCCCTCCCTGCCTCCGTCCCTCCCTCTCTGCCTCCCCCCCTCCCTGCCCCCCCCTCCCTGCCCCCCCTCCCCCTGCCTGGGTGAGCCTTGCGTCGCTGCATCTCTCCGGGTGTGGAGAGAGAGCCCCGGGAGAGAGAGAGCAGCAGTGATACGGTCTCCATAATTCAGCAGGCCTGTGAGAGGCTTCTCAGGTTCTGGGGCTCCTCTCCAGCACGCTGCACGCTGCCGTCGCAGGATGACATTTAAAGCGGGACACCTTCAAACAAAGAGGGTTAACTGAGGCGCTTGACGCAGTTACAGGAGAGCGCAATCATGCACGGTGCGGGGGAGAGAGAGAGAGAGAGGAAATTGATGGAATGTGTGAGTATGTGTGTGTGTGTGTGTGTGTGTGTGTGTGTGTGAGAGAGAGAGAGAGACACACTACGCTGGCAGTAGAGCTGAAACCGAACGAGAGAGAGAGAGAGAGAGAGAGAGAGAGAGAGAGAGAGAGGATGGGATCAGGGAGGAGGACATGGAGACCATTGTGGATAAGTAAAGAACAGGCATTTAAGGAGCTGGGGGCAGAGAGGGGAAATTAACTAGTGCTGGGGGGGGGGGTAAGGAAGGAGAGGAAGGGAGGGAGGAGAGACAGGAAGTACGACGGGGGAAGGAAGTCGGGGGGGAAAGCCTGAGCACACACACTGAGCACACACACTCACCTGCGTCCCTCCTGCAGGCTCCCCTCAACACAGACCAGGGACTCAGCACAGCTGTTGACATGGGAACGACACACACGATTCAAAGTTAGAAGGGTGACAAGTGCCAACCGTGGAATGATCCTGTGGTCTTATATGATCTAAGATGATCTGATCTGATTTGTACCATTTGTATTATTTGTTAGCATATCTGTAGTGTATTTTAAATTGTATTCATTTTTTGTATTAGTATGCCACATATATGTTCTATGTTTGCTCATTTCTGCCACAGTGAATTCTATGTTGGTTAATTTTGCATAGCGAATAAACCCCATTCTGATTCTGATTCTGACAACCGGCAATGTGTGGGGAAATCACATTGGTAATGATCAGTGACCGATGCTCTTTTGTAAAGCTCTCTTGGAAGTCGCTCTGGATAAAAGCATCTAATGAATGAATAAATGTAAAAACTGTCGTCCTCGCTCTACTCCCATCTCTCCCCCCCTCTCACATTTGAATACAGGTGAAATGGAACATCCCTTTTCTCTAGCCTTCAGTAATCTCCTCTGTTGCGTAATCGGTGCCATGTTGAAGGAGGACAGATGCTGTGTGTGTGTGTGTGTGTGTGTGTGTGTCTGGACTGTCAGATCTCTCCTAGGCTGAAGCTCATCTGGTCCTGATGGCTGAGGTCAGGGTAGGTTAGGGGCTGATCTGGGGTCAGCGTTCAGTGTGTTCTGATGGCTGAGGTCAGGTGATGGTAGGTTAGGGCTGATCTGGGGCCAGCGTTCAGTGTGTTCTGATGGCTGAGGTCAGGTGAGGTAAGGGGCTGATCTGGGGCCAGCGTTCAGTGTGTTCTGATGGCTGAGGTCAGGTGAGGGGCTGATCTGGGGCCAGCATTCAGTGTGTTCTGATGGCTGAGGTCAGGGTAGGTTAGGGGCTGATCTGGGGCCAGCGTTCAGTGTTGTTCTGATGGCTGAGGTCAGGTGAGGGTAGGTTAAGGGCTGGTCTGGAACCAGCAGTGAGTGCTGTTATTATCTGAATGCAGGTCTGCTCCCAGCTAGAGTGCCTTGTTGTGTCAAAAAGTTTCTGGGAAAACAGACTGTGTGTGTTTTTGTGAGCGTGTGTCTCTGTAACCATGTGTGTGTGAGTGTGTGTGAATGAGCATGTGTGTGTGTGTGCGCGCATGTGTTTCTCTGCCCTGAGGCAAGTGGTACACTTTGACTTCTTCTGACAACTGTCTTGAAACATACATCTTTCTGTCTGTCACTTTCTGTCTGTCACTTGCACATACATACATACACACACACACACACACACACACACCCACACACACACACACACACACACACACACACACACACACACACACACACAGGCAAGCCTTCTCTCCAACACTGATGACAGAAGCAATCCGGGGATGACTGTGCATCCTCTGCCCCTCCTTCTCCTCTTCCCCTCCTGTTCCCCTCCTCCTCGTCTCCTCCTCCTCTCCTCCTCCTCCTCCCTTCTCCCTCCTCCTCCTCTCCTCCTCCTCTCCACCTCCTCCTCCTCTCCTCCTCCTCTCCTCCTCTCCTCCTCCCTCCCCTCCTCCTTCCCCTCTCCTCCTCCTTCTCTCCTCCTCCTCTCCCTCCTTGAGTCTGCCCCCTGCTGGCCATCTTCTCCCTGCCCTCAGATGACCTGCCTGGTCAGAAACATGCCTCCCTTCCTGTTGGCCCCATGTTCCCCCGGTCCCCCCTCAGTCTCCATGGATACGTTCACTCCTCGTGGTGGGTGTGTTAGCGAGACGGGACTGCCTGCCTGTGTGTGTGTGTGTGTGCGCTCCTCAGCATGGACGTCTGTGTACATCTGTAAAGTATCTCTTATTCGTGTGTGAGTGTGTGTGTGTGTGTGTGTGTGTGTGTGTGAGCCGGCTGCCGTCCTTGTTCAGCACCAGGCTGGCCAGCAGTGTGTGTGTGTGTGTGTGTGTGTGTGTGTGTGTGTGTGCGCCCCCCCCCCCCCCCCCCCCCCGGCCCCCCCGCTGTGGAGGAGCCTGCTCTGCCAGCTTTCCTGGCATCGCCGTGCCCACACGATCTGCCCCCTCATTTTGTTGTCATTTGTCTCACCCCCCCCCCTCCTCCCCCCCCCCCCCTAAAATGTATGACTTTCCCAGGGACACCTGCGTCTCTTCTACACAGCACACAGACAAGCGCGCACACACACACACCTCCGCACGCAGGCACATATGTGTGTGTGGACACAGGCGCTCTCCCACACCCGCACATGCAGTTTGTCTTTAACTCCCGCCATCTGTTTCTGTCTCTTCTGCTCAAACTCCCCAGCACGCCTACACACAAACATGCACACACACACACACGCACGCACACACAAGCACACACCCACCCAGTGGATGACACCCGTAGGGGAATGTTCCCAGGAAGTGTTCTGGACTGTGTGTTACAGACAAGCTCCTGGAGAGCAACTGAGGCCTGATGTGGGTCACTTATCATGGAGAGAGAGAGAGAGAGAGAGAGAGAGAGAGAGAGAGGAGAGAGAGAGAGAGAGAGAAGAGAGAGAGAGAGAGAGAGAGAGAGAGAGAGAGAGAGAGAGAGGGAGGGAGGGAGGGAGGGAGGGAGGGAGGGAGGGAGGGAGGGAGGGAGGGAGGGAGGGGAGGGAGGGAGGGAGGGGAGGGAGGGATGGGAGGGAGGGAAAGAGGGAGGAAGGGAGGAAGGGAGGAAAGGGAAAGACAGAAAACCACTAGAAGACCTGCGCCCTTTGTGAAATACATATAATTTTAATGCAGCATCCTCTTCGGCATTTTCTCTCTCTCTCTCTCTCTCTCTCTCTCTCTCTGTCTCTCACGCTCTCCCTCTCCCTCCCTCCCTCCCTCTCTCTCCAATTCAATTCAGCTTTATTAGCATGACAGTTATTATCTGTTATTATATCTATCTACCCCCCCCCCCCCCACCTCTCCAGCTCTCCGTGTCTGGACTCCACTCAGCAGCTCATTCCCTCTAGGTCAGGCTCCTGGATACCACACACACACACACACACACACACACACCCTCAGGAATGTGAACCACACCATGTCTGCTCCTCCATCATCTCTAGTCTGCTGCCTGCTCAGTGTGTGTGTTGTGTGTGTGTGTGTATGTGCGTGCGTGTGTTAGCTGCCCTCGCCTGTAGTGCCTGTCCAGACACACCAGGAAGAGTGTGTGAGCCCTGAATAGCGCGTGAGTGCAGAGGAGGCTGATAAGGAACGCTCTCCAGCTAGAACTGTTGAATTAGTCATCTGCTCTCATCTGCCTTAGTGGACTGGGGTGAGCACTGGAGCTTTTAATAAGGAATGCACACACACTTTATACATGCCCTCAATATTAACACACACACACACGCATGCTGATACACACACACATGCTGATACACACGCATGCAGGCACAAACATATGCAGATACACACACATGCAGACACACACATGCAGATACACAGACACATGAACACCCGTACCAGCACTCGCACATGCAGACCACACACACACACACACACACACACACACATACAGTACACAGAAGCCTGTCTCCTCTGCTTGTGTCAGTAGGTTGAATGGCTCCTAGCTGGGTGATTGATGGTATATTTATGAAGCCTCTCTCCTATTGCTATATCAAGGACCAGCAGTGTCCCTCAGAGCTGGGAGGGAGGGAGGGAGGGAGGGAGGGGACCCCCCTGCTCGGAGGGAAGGTCAGAATCAGCAGGGAGGGGTGGACTCACACTGCTTCCCCTGCTGGGGCTGGAACTCCTGCTGACACACACGCTCTTACACACATGCACACACACACGCACGCTCACAACACACACACGCTCACACACACACACGCTCACACACACTCACGCATGTGTAAACACACAGACACACTATGCGATCTGTCTCACGTCGGTAAGTGGTAATATATTTAGAACCTTAAACCCCCACACACACACACACATACACACACGCACGCACACACACACACACACACACACACACACACTTGTTCCCATCGTTTTTTCATTCAACTTTAACTTCCTTTTAAAGATCAGGCAGGCAGACAGGCAGGCAGACAGACAGGTAAACAGACAGGCAGGCAGGCCGGTATGCAGACAGACAGATAGACAGACAGGCAGGCCGGCCGGTATGCAGACAGACAGACAGATAAGAGAGATAAGAAAAACTTTTATTTGTCCCCCAGGGGGGGAAATTGCAGACAGACAGACAGACAGACAGACAGACAGCCATGCAGACAGACAGGTAGACAGACAGGCATGTATGCAGACAGACAAACTTCCTTCACCATTGTAACCCCCTCTGATCACCCTGGCTCAGTCCCTGTCTGTCTCTCTCAGTGTAAGCATCATTTCTATCCTGCGGTCAGTGGCGTCAGGTGTACGTCCCTCTGACTTTATGAGGCAGCGGCGGTCAGATGACCAGATGGCGTCCATCGTGCCGTTGCAGAGGAGCGCCTCGTAAAACTCTGCAGGCTGGAACTGCTGATAGAGGTGCTGAGCGCTCCCCCAGGGCTCTCTGTATAACCCCCAGCCCCTCATCCCTCACTTCCCCCCCAGCCCCTCATCCCTCACTTCCCCAGGGCTCTCTGTTTACCCCCAACCCCTCATCCCTCACTTCCCCCCCAGCCCCTCATCCCTCACTTCCCCCCAACCCATCATCCCTCACTTCCCCCCAACCCCTCATCCCTCACTTCCCCAGGGCTGTCTTTATACCCCCCAACCCCTCATCCCTCACTCCCCCCCCAACCCCTCATCCTCCGCTCCCCCCCAAACCCCTCATCTCCCCTCGTCTTCCCAGACCTGAAGGATAGAAGTGATCTGCGGAGGAAGAGGTGGGGGGTGGGTGGGGGGCGTTGGAGCTGCCTGTGGGCAAGGGGGGGGGGTTCTCTATTCTTCCATCTGCTGTCTGCTGCTAGAGGTTAAAGCACGCTGCTACAGTTAACACACACTGCATAAGGACACTAAATGTCTGTCATCTATAATCTAAATAAGTAAACATCGCTAATCACAGTTTGTGCGTGTGTGTGTGAGACTGAGCGTGCGTTGCGTGCGATTTTTTGGTCAAAGCGGCCGTAAGAAGCGCGTATCAAAGCGCTCTAAGGGTCGTTGGAAATGTGTGTCTGTTTGCGTCTGTCTGTGAATTTCTGCTACTATCCCCCAGGGGCCCCCTCCAGTCTCTGTGATAGCATATCAGAGGAGCTGGCCTATAAACAGCAGCATTAATAACAGCCATACACACTCTCCTCAGCGGATGTTGTTTATACGGCTGTAAAAATTCAATTACGTGGCAGGGGAGCGGGCCGGCCAGCATTACGACCTGCCAGGGTGACATTTCAGGTGACATTTCATTTGCAATGAATCATGGTCCAGCGCATGCAGGACCAGGAGAACAAAAAAAAACAAAACACTCCCTCGCTTTATTTTCTCTCTCTTCATTTCTCTCTTTCGCTTTCTCTCTCTCTGTCTCTCACTTACTCCCTCTCTCTGTCTCTCACTTACACCCTCTCTTTCTTCACTCACGCCCTCTCTTTCTCTCTCTCTTCCCTGTCTCTATCCCTCACTTTCTCTCTCTAACTCCCTCTCTCACTCTTTCTTTCTCACTTTCCCTCTAGCCTGCTCCTACTTTCTCTTTCTCCTACTACCCCTTTCTCTCTCCTCCTCCTCCTTCTCCTCCTTCTCTTCCCATCTGTCCCTCCATCCCCTCATCGTGTGACACAGTGACATCAGGAAGTCAGAGACCTGCTCCTCGTCTGTTGACCGTGTGCTCCAGTCACTCACAGTCTCTCTCTCTCTCACACACAACACACACACACACACACACACACACACACACACACACACACACACACACACACACACACACACACACACACACACACACACACACACCCACCAACCCACCAGAGGGGGGGGGCTCACGTGCCAAGGGTGTGTGTGTGTGTGTGTGTGTGGGGTGTGTGTGGGTGTGTGTGTGGTGTGTGTGTGTGTGTGTTCAGGTTGTTCCCAGGAGGGGAAAAACCCAACTTTCCTCATGTCCCAGAATGCATTACAGAGGGAGGCAGCCTGACCTTCAGGTGACAGCATTTGCATGTTATCAGACGTGTGTGTGTGTGTGTTTAAACGTTGCATCACAGCTCACCAAACTCCAAAATCTCATTTTACATTCTCGGAGAGATGTTCTATGCAGATTGTTTCCATAATGCACTTATCTCTCGTTCGCACGCACACTCACACTCACACACACACACACACACACACACACACACACACACACACACACACACACACACACACACACGTCCCTGGGTCTCTGTCCCTGGTCCCAGTTTGAGGATGAGTGAGGCTTCCTGTCGGGGGGTGGGGGGTGTATTTAAATCCAGAAGCCTGTGTTCCTCTCCCTAATCTGCTTTCTCTGAAAAGAAGGGATTTCTCTCCTCTGTACTGATGTGATTTACACCTGGGGGGGGGGGGTGGAAGTGGAGGGGAGAGGTGGAGGGATGAAAGGATGGATGGCTGGAGGTGGGAGTAGAGGCGGAGGGATGAAGGGATGGATGGAGGTGAAAGGGGAGAGGAGGATGGATGAAGGGATGGAGGTGGAGGGGAGAGGGGGTGGATGGAGGGATGGAGGGATGAAGGTGGAGGGGAGAGGTGGATGGATGAAGGGATGGGGGGATGGAGGGATGGAGGTGGAGGGGAGAGGTGGATGGATGAAGGGATGGAGGGATGGAGGTGGAGGGGAGAGGGGATGGATGAAGGGATTGAGGTGGAGGGGAGAGGGGGATGGATGGAGGTGGAGGGGAGAAGGGGTGGATGGAGGGATGGAGTTGGAGGGGAGAGGGGCTGGATGGAGGGATGGAGGTGGAGGGGAGAGGGGGTGGATGGAGGGATGGATGGAGGGAGGGATGGAGGTGGAGGGGAGAGGGGGTGGATGGAGGGATGGAGTTGGAGGGGAGAGGGGCTGGATGGAGGGATGGAGGTGGAGGGGAGAGGGGGTGGATGGAGGGATGGAGTTGGAGGGGAGAGGGGTTGGATGGAGGGAGGGATGGAGGTGGAGGGGAGAGGGGGTGGATGGAGGGATGGATGGAGGGAGGGATGGAGGTGGAGGGCTGGAATGTACAACAGCTCTAAACAGAGGATGTGATCCATCACCACAGCTGTGGAGACTGCTTTTACTGCAGCTCACTGATTACTACACACTACTACTGTGTGTGTACTGTGTGTGTGTGTGTGTGTACTACGCCAAATACGTTATTTGTATTATTAATCAAACAGTGACTACTGGTTAGCCCTGTGGTACTATTTTAATGAACAGGATGAGAGTCATTAAATTTGTTTCATCCCCTTACTTTTTCCCTTTAATATACCTTATCTGTCTATAAAAAGATTTGTCTATAAAAAATAACGATCCAGAAACGAATGTAAAACAACCTCTGCTTTAACGCTTTCTATCCAGATACAAGAGAGAGTTTTTTGAATAGACAGATATAGACAGTATCTCCACACCCTCCATGTGTGGGACTGTGTGTGCGTAGTGTACCTGTGTGTGTGTACCTGTGTGTGTACTGTGTGTGTACTGTGTGTGTCTGTACCTGTGTGTGTGTACTGTGTGTGTGTCTGTACCTGTGTGCGTACTGTGTGTGTGTGTGTGTGTGTGTACCTGTGTGTACTGTGTGTGTGTCTGTACCTGTGTGTGTACTGTGTGTGTGTACCTGTGTGTGTGTACCTGTGTGTGTGTACTGTGTGTGTGTACCTGTACTGTGTGTGTGTACCTGTGTGTGTGTACTGTGTGTCTGTACCTGTACTGTGTGTGTGTACCTGTGTGTGTGTACTGTGTGTGTGTACCTGTGCAGTGTGTGTACCTGTACTGTGTGTGTGTACTGTGTGTGCGCGCCTCAGTAAATGACTTGTGTTTCTCACTTGTCAGTGAATGTCCTGTCCTGTGCTGAAGGCTGCTTGGCTGGCGTTGCATGACTCTGCTCGCTCCTCTAAAGGTTCACCTCCACCCCAGGCAACACTCAGATGCACCAAACGCAAATTGGTAAAAGCATTTATCGTCGACGCCTCTTCGAGCCTGTCTCCTTTGTGGGTCTCTCTACCCCCCCCCCTCCCCCCCCCCCCCCCCCATCCACCCCCAGGAAGGTGGAAAGTCATCCATCTGAGGACACGGAGGAGAGGAGGCTGTGAGCGGTCACAAAGGAGTTTAATCCCCCTTCCGCCTCTCCCCCCTCTCACCCTTCAGCTCCTCTTCTCAAAGACAAACTTTTACCACCCCCGTCTGAGGGATTTGGATCGATCCTGTCCAAGCCTCCTGATTGCTGCCTCAACCGCTGGGCCGAACCATTAAACGCCGCATGGGGGAGGAGGGGATTAGACTCCTCCTCCTGCGGACCACCTGGGGAGAGCTGGTGTGACCTCACAGCCTCCTCTCCTCCACGTCCTAGATGGATGACTTTCCATCTTCCTCCTCTTCTTCCTCGCCTCGCTCTCTCCCCTGCCCATCGGAACCTGTGCCACGCTGTGTGTGTGTGTGTGTGCGCGCCAAGGTTACTCCACTGTTGTCAGCCTGAGGATAATGCCAATTAGAGCATGGGCATCGGAGGCACAGGCTGTGTCCTATTGCGTTTGTGTGTATGAACAAATTACGTAAGGGTGTGTCCGGGGTGTGTGTGTGTGTGTTCGTATTGTAAGCTGTGCTGTGTGAGAACATCCCACCGAGACAGTCAATACCCTCAGCATGAGAAAGCAAATAACCCCCGGTGACAAAGCTCTTACACTCCCTCCATCCCTTCTTTCTCCCCTCTCCTTCACCCCTTTCATCCCCCTCCCATCTCTCCTTCCCTCCGTCTCTGCTTCCTGGACCCTAACAGGCTTTACCCCCCCCCCCCCGCCCTCACACCCCGCTCAGAGAATCGCTCCGAAACAAGCAGTGGGGAGAACAGATACACAGGGAATCACAGCAGTCCTCCTCTACTCTGTTTTGTTGTTGTTGTTGTTTAACTAACACTTTCTCTTTGTGTGTTTCCTGTTCTTTACCATCACTCTTTCTTTCTGGAAAATCTTTCCTTCTCTCTGTGTCTCTCTCCCGTCTTCCTCTCTCTCTCTCTCTCTCTCTCTCTCTCTCTCTCTCTCTCTCTCTTTGTATCTTCTGGACCTTTTTCTCTCACGCTCTCTGTCCCTGACTCTCCCTCATGCTATTTCTCTCACTCCATCTCTCTCTCTCTCTCTCTCTCTCTCTCTCTCTCTCTCTCTCTCTCCCTCTTTCTCTCCATCTCTCTCCCTGTCTCTCTCTCTCTCTCTCTCTCTCTCTCTCTCCCTGTATCTCTGTTGCCAGAGCAGGAACTTGTCAAGTGCTTTTTGGTGGCAGAGTGACATGTGCTGCCATCTGTCAATCAGCAGCTCTCCAGTGGATGACCAATAGGGACCGCACACACTCACATCTAACACCACCCCCCCGATCTGAAGCACATCAATCAAGCTTACTTGGTCGATCGATCATTCACTCTATCACGCTCTGGCTGGATGTGTGTGTGTGTGTGTGTGTGTGTACCTTACTGACCTCCAGGTAGCAGATATTGTCCATGTCCTGCTGCCCATCAACACATTAGTCACTGTGTCACTTTGTAGAGCCCATTACAGACTGGCTGCAGTGTGTGTGTGTGTGTGTGTGTGTGTGTGTGTGTGTGTGTGTTGGCGAGGACACTGCTAGCTTGTGTGCGTTTGTGAGAGTTGAGGTCACAGCTAGTGTGTGTGTGTGTGTGTTGGCTGAGACACAACTGCAGCCCTGTCTTCATTTCCCCTCTTGCTAGGCGCCTCGACCCAGTCTCAAGGAGCTAGACACACACACACACACACACACAGAAACACACACACACAAACACACACACAGAAACACACACACACAGAAACCCACACACACACACAGAAACACACACACACACACACACACACACAGAAACACACACACACACACAAACATACACACACACACACAAACATACACGCACAGAAACACACACACACGCAGAAACCAACACACACACACAGAAACCCACACACACACACATGTTTTGTCGAAGTTGGAAAGAACGGAATGGCGAGGGAGGAAGACAGCAAGTCTTTCCGTGAAAAAGCAGTGTGCCTATAAGCAGGCGAGTATTGAGGGCCAATGACATTGGATGGTTTGATAAGGTGTGTAGCCACAGGTGTACGTTCAAAAAACCTTCTGAGAGAGCTACCTAAACCGTGCCTTAGTGTGTGTGTGTGTGTGTGTGTACAGTCCGTGTGTGAGATTGTGGTGCAGCTGTGGAGGGAGCGGAGAGCGGGGGGGGTCGTGCGGTCTTCCATGAAGGAGGCGTCTCCACCCCGAGGCGTCTCCACCCCGGAAAACACCCCTTCTGCGTTTTCATGAACTTGTACGCACGCCAACACACACACGCATGCATGCATGCCCCGACACACACACGCATGCATGCATGCCCCGACACACACACGCAATGTTTCCTCCAGACGCTTTTTACCAACCAGCCCGCACGCACACACTCACGTTGCTATTCCTAGCCAGAGTGCCCTGGCATGCTATCATCATTACAGCTGACATGTCGAGAGGGTCAAAGGGCTACCAGCTGTCACTGCTAACATTTTAATGCTGCGCTTTGCAGGAACTATGAGAATTAAAACTGTCATTTGACTTATTCGCTGTTATTTTCAGATTCAA